>KN837154.1:447418-481446 GCA_000827215.1 Sphaerobolus stellatus SS14
AGCGAACCGAACCGAGGAACAGAGCCGAAGGAGGAATGAATATAAGAAAGGACAGGATCAAAGGTAGATCAACACCAATACAAGCACCACAACCATAACGACGGAAGACTCACCGGCACTTCTGGATAAAGTAGCCCACCCCTCCAACTGAAACGCCATTACTACTTCCCGTCCCAACCACATCGCTTTCCAACGCTGATACCGGGGATAACAAAGGCAACACAGATGATTTAGGGGTGAATGCCTCGTCGTCCACTTCCGCCGGGAGCCGACACGTATGTTGGTCGTCTGCTATAAGCAGGGTGAGGCCTAGGGAGTCGGATATGAACCTGTATTGGACGGGCGAAGCGAAGCGTTAGCGTTAATGGCCGTTTAATGGATGGAAAAGGACGTACAGGTCGTAATAAAAGACCTCCCACCAGACTCGTCGCCTCATCTCTGCTTTCCATATCGTGTATCGCCCTTTCGCTTCCTCTTTAACCACGCCCTCTTTAACTCCTCTTGAACCGCCTTGGACGAACTCGTCAGGACCCCTCCCTAGACCCATTAACCTCGCAACATTCACCATTCGTCCAATCCCAAAAACGACTTGGTTAACTCGCGGTGTTCCGTCATGGAGGAGAAATAAGGACTGCAGAAGAAGCGCATGGAGGAATGAGAGGTCGTATGGTGTTGTGGACTCGGAGAGAGTGAGGATGTGGGAGGAGAGGGACAGGAGGGTCTATACGGTCGGTGTTTGGGATGCGTCGGGAGATATTGGGTTGGAACGGAAGGTTGGAGAAGGGTTTGATGTTATAGGTTGAGAACACTGGAGAACTAGAGCGAATGCGAGGCAAACTGATCATCTCCGGAGTTCTGCCCTTCCCACGGTTCGATATAATTCTCTTGGGGGGGAAATCTGGCACTTTGTGCTGACATTAGGCCGGCGCAGATGTCCGGAGATGATGAGTTGCCGTGCAAGACGCAGGCAGAGCAAAGGCCGAGGGTGAAGACTGCCGAACGAAAGCGCCGAAGCAACGCCACCATCGCGGCAAACTGATCATCTCTGGACAATTGACACATGAGCACGAGCGCATTGAAGGTGGCTGCTATTGCTGCAAAGGACAATATGGTTCCTTTTTCGTTTTATCCTTCTACTCGGCCGCCAAGATCGTAAACGTGGCATCGAAGCAATGCATAGTGCAGAGTATACTGCCAAAGGAGATCTCTGTCGCAGTGTCGCACCGGTGAGCTGGAGAGAGTAAATTTGGGGTTATGATGGCCAATATGGGCGTATATATGGAGGAAGGATGCCACGGGAAATCGCGTGCGCAGACGTGTTCGAAGAACGAGGATCTCCGAAGTCGATGAGGACGCGTAGGATGGTAGCCGCGATTGCCCAATTAGGTATGCTTTGGAAGCCATGCTAGCCATGGACGATGGGTCTTGAATATTTGAATTCCGGATCTGTGGTGCGGTAGCGATGGTGGTGTTGCTTCGGCGCTTCCGCTCGGCAGTCTTCAGCCTCCGCCTGCGTCCTCACACAGCCGTAAGGAAAACCTTCAACATAATCCTGGTATAATCTGGTATTATAGAGAGAATGGAGGGACGGCTTCCATCTCCGAACGCGTGCGACTGCGAACCAACTGAACCAGCACTATTGTTGAACTATATGCCTAGGGCACGGTACTACATCAGGAAAGTTGGCACGGGCGCCTAAATACGTCTCTAGCATCTCGACTCGCTATATACTACTCTGAGCCGCTAAGCTTGATAGAAGCAATATGAGTAAGTATGAGGCGCTACAGATGGGAAAGTAAGCGTTAGAATCAGCTCGATTATTTTGTAGGATCTATGGAAAACTGCAAAATTGATTTCCATTGATTGAGTGATAGTGAATCTTTCATAAAAATAATTCTTCGTAAAATTATGTTAATAACCCATAAAGACACGTTAGAATTCTTTGGAGAAATATGTTACTACTAAAATTTCTTATAAAAGCCAATAAAATAATTTTTGTAAAAACAGGTCAATAAGTAATTCTTCGTCAATAGAGGTCAATAGTTATTCGTAAAAACAGATCAATAATTCTTCATAAAAACAAGTTAATGATCCTTCGAAAAGGCTAATAGCTCTTCATACAATAGGGTTAATAGTTCGTTGTAAAAATAATTTAATAATTGGCCTTAAAAAGGTTAATAATCCTTCGAGAAAAAGCAGGCTAATGATTGTTCGTAAAACAGGTTTTTTTTTTTCATTTCATAAAAACAAGTTAATAATTGGTCATAAAGAAGTTAATGATTCGTTGTAGAAACCGGTTAATAGTCTTTGGCAAAAACAAGTTAATAATTCTTTGCAAAAGCAAGTTAATGATTCTTCATAAAACAAGGTATCAACCAATCCTATGGTTATGAACACTACTGGTCACTTGTTTTTAAACACCATTGATCACACTTTTGGAAAACCATTGCGTTTTATACAGGGATTAATTGATTGGGTGTTTTATGAATAACTACCTATCTTGAAAAGTGTCAAACAGGCATCACCAGAGAAAGTTTTCGATTACGATGGGAATAAATAAAACACACACCTTCTGAAGGATGTTATTAATATGCCATGCTGCCTAAGAAGTTGCTGTTTTGAAAAGGGATAAGAATGTCCTTGCTATGACAGGATCGAAGGAATGCCCAGGGGAGACCGAGAGGACAGATAATACGAACATAATGAAGATGGTGATGGCGAGCCACCTGAATTGAGGAGGAAATTTAAAATTAAATTAAATTCTTGGGGTGCGACTAAAAGTAGGACACCCCACTATTTTACAAAGCTCTTTGCAATTAATTTTGCGTTTGTTGTCAGAGGGTCGCAATAACTCATGTGATGTGTCACGTTGCCTTCACGCAATATCTCAGAACATCGATTTTTGACCATTTCAACCCCCTAGAACCCTCCCTACTCACTACGCTTGATCGGAGTCGGGGAATTAGTACCTGGTTGCTAGTAGCGCTGGCCACGTCAGTCACTCTCTCCTGTGCTGGCCACATCCATCACTCACCCTCCTTCTCTCCCACAGCTTGCTCTTTCCTCTGTGACAGCATGGTGGGGACCAGGAGGACTCAGGCTGTTAGCAAGGATGCTGATCCACCACCTGCCGCCCAAGCCAAGAAATGGGGCAGGCCAAGAAAAACACAACCTGAATTGACAGCCGCAACAGGAGCGATGCCTAAGTCCTCATCTGTTCCATTGGTATGTATAGATATACCTTACCAACAGGTTCTTAACCAATCATTTTGCAGCCCGGTGTGTTTATGCCACCAATATGCATAGCAGGAATGATGTACACACCTCAAACTACCATGGCAAGATCCAGTGTTCTAGTAGTGATTCTCATGTGAGTAATATTTCTTATTCAATGACTATTGCTGACAGCTCACATCTAAGTTCTCATGCGTTTATGACCAATGTTTGGTCATTCATTTCTTTCCAAGGTCCTCAATCTGGCTGTCTTCAACCCTTCAATTCGAAATCCTCTCCCTGCGTGGTTCAAGGATAAGTTTGACCCCTTACCCTTACCAGTTGTCACATACACCTGCACTTTGGTGTGTCACCTGCTCTTCTTTCTCGATTTTTTCTAATGATTTTACATAGATTCATTGCGCTTTGAAGAATCTCCTCAAAGGTCGTGTGACACCTTTACTTCCGACACATATTCGCCCATATTTATCAAATACCTAGCACTGCTTATGGAGTTCCAAGAGGATAGTCCTGATGAATGTCAAGAGGTGTTGGAAAGTTTGTTGGCAGAAGGAAGGTGTTTCACGGTGCTTTTACTTACATGCTATGCTAACTGAACATTATCATTGGTTAGGAAAAGTCTTGGAGAGACTCAAGAAGCTGTCTGTACCAATAAGAGGACTCGTGCTTCAGGCGGCCTCCTTCAAGATGCTTTTGACAAGGAACTATCAATGCTACACCCCATTCTTCCATCTGTAAGAGCAACCCTCGAAGCCAAGCAGATGTCACGTGGAGCTAGCAGAGGGGAAATCCAAAGGTACATAAATGAACGAAATATATACACGTGACGGGAATCTCACCTAGCAGAGGGGAAATCCGAAGAGAAAGACTTGGATTGCCTCTGCCAGAGTGAGCCCACTATATACTGTCCGGAAACGGAACGTAAACCCCGAAAGGAAAATGAACAATGATCTGATGAACTCGAAAACAATAAGGAAAGGGGAACGAACCAATGAAAAGGAAAACAAAGGAAGCGGAAGCGAACGGAGAAACAACGAAACGATCCCGATCGCCGACCGGCGCTAAACAACCCATCACTCATGCGCTATGACTATATGCGCATATATCCTCCACCAGACGACCATTGTCTCCAACCAAACCTCCCACTCTCCGGCCACAGGAGTCAACAAATGTGCTGAGGGTGAATCCCGCATGGAATCGCTTCCAGAGGGTGCTTGACACAAGGGGTAATTCCGGACGGAAATATTCCGAGCGGAAATCTAGGAGCGTCCCCTGACACCATCCGGCCCATCCATGGTTACTTCAGGCATCGCAATTGGTGCAGCACTTGGCCCAGGAGCATCTGCTTCATATGTGAATACAACGGTGGTGCAGAATCTCCCTCAGGGGATGCCTTATGGATATCCTACCCATGTACCATACATGAGGCCTCCACCTGAATCAGTAAGCATGCCACCGACTTCTATAGCTGGAAGTAAATCCTGCAGCAAATCCACTTGTCACCGACAGTATATAGGTGAGTTCTCCAACATTCTCGATTTTCGCTTTTATTAAGGATTAGTTATAGTGCTTTATGACTCGGCCTCAAGTACGTAAATCCTGGAGCAAATACATTCGTCACCGACAGTATATAGCTGAGTTCTCCAACATTCTCAGTTTTCATTTTCATTAATGATTAGTTATAGTGCTTTATGACTCCGCTTCAAGTACGTTTACAGTAGTGTGATTAGGAAAGGTCTTCTATTGTCATGCTCTTTACAATCCTATTATAATATTATGGACTTCTAGCATTTATCACCTAGTATACAAATATATTCTCTATTAATTCAAATTATTGGAGCGAATGAATATGAGCTAATAGAGGTTGCTATGAAGTACTAGCTACGGCGATCTAGCCACTTCTTCCATGAAATAGGGCTGCTAACAAGTGCTAGCTACCGTGCTCTTGCTTTTTGCTAAGATGGGTCGTTCAGCAAAACTGATATAGGGGGGTAGGGGGCGTCATTGCTTGTCCTGTATTTAGATACGCTTCTATAAGTATTTATACATGAGTTGTCACCACTTCGTATTGGATGCTAAGATACACTTCTATAAGTTATGAGCTCTGCTCACGCATAAGCATCCAGACACATACTTTAGGCACTTGCATATACACCACAGATGTCATCCACTACCTCCTCCAATCTGCCAATCTTCCCTGATGGGGAAAAGTTTGACGGCACGAACTTCCCGATGTGGGGCCCTAGAGTTCGGATCACTGTCAACATTAAGGGTGGAGGAGGATACCTCGACGGATCAATCTTACAACCTAGCCTACTCCGACGGCTAGTACACCTACTACGGCTATCATGAGCGACACTCCCGCACGCACCATGCTTCCCCCTGAGCCTACTACCTGGCCATCGAAATCACCGTCTGGCAAATAATGGACTACCCGCGATGCATGGGTCATGGGTATGATAGTCTTCAATTCTGTGAGCCCCGTCTGCCTGGGTATCAACATGTCAGGCACTGCTGCTGAAGCCTGGAAGTCGATTACAGACCTATATGAGGTGAAATCCGATCTTGCGATTGTCAACGCTCAATGAGAGCTCCGAACCATCAAGCTCAACAATGGAGAAGACTACCTCATTCACATCGCAAACCTACGCACCAAGTGGTCCCTTGCTAATGCTGTGGGAGCGGGAGTCAGCGACAGTGACTTCAGAATGGTACTGCTCACCTCACTTCCCCAATCCTGGGATAATATCGTCGCTACTCTCTACAAAGCCAAAACCTCAATTGAGATAATCACAAGACTCTCGATGCACTAGACTCACATCTCTCGGAACAAGCTGATCACTACCACCATACTCCAGACTAGCACCAGAAAGCCTCAACCCCAATGCTCCAACTGTCACCGCCCCGGTCATACGATCGAGGTCTGCTACTGGAAAGGGGGGGGAAAGAAGGCCAGTTCCCAACTGGATTTGGAAAGAGAGGTGGCGACAAAGGTTCGGCTCTCTCTGCTGCCACCCCTTCAGCAAATATAGCCATTGTTGAGACCACATTCACACTCATAGCCTCAAGGCTCATTGCCCCGGCTATCCTCAACAAAAGATCATTGATTACAGAGTTAGGGGGGACACTGTTGAAATAGTGTCAGGAACAGAGAGACTTATCGCATCGAAGGAATGCTTGATGGAAGCTTACCCTATAGGATCATGGGGAATTACAATACCTGGAGCTGATGATCTCAATCCAGAGGAGGTCTTGCCTACACTAGAACATGTCCATGACCCGCTAGTGATGTCAGCTGAGATGAGCACAGCCTTTGATGGAATTCACACCTATACAGACTCAGGTGCAAGTGACCACTGCTTCATCAACAGAGAGGACTTTACTGAGTACAACACACTCACCACACTTCATGGAAGACAATCTTCGAACAAAGAAGGGATCTTCAAGATCCTAGGATATGGTTCAGTCACGAAAGTCATTGAATCTCGCGGCTTACACACAACGATTACCTTTAAATCAGCCCTACATACCCCTGATCTCGCAGCAAACCTGGTCTCCATCAGCAAATTCGATGGTGCAGGCTACACCATTACCTTTGCAAAGGGATGTGCCATATTCATCGACCCACAAGGGAAGAAGTTCATGATAGGCATGGGCAAAGTGGGGATGTATCTCCTCAATACCATACACCAAAACACCCCCATGGCGATGGCTGCCAAGTCCCATGAGAAGCCCACAATGCTCAATAACTGGCACAGACGTCTGGGACATGTAGCTGTCAGCAGAATTTATGAGATGGTAAACAGAGAACTCATCAATGGTCTAGACATCAAAGGAGATCTTGATGTCAAAGGCTTATGTGAGGACTGCATATATGGAAAGCAAACAGCTTGACCATATGACGAGGAAGTATCTCCAGAAAAGGAAATCCTCGAAAGGGTTCACATTGGTCTACACAGCCCTGTTCGGATGTGATCCGCTGGTGGTGCCTACTACATGATGATCATCATTGATGGCACATCCTCCTACAAAAGGACATACTTTCTCTCTGAAAAGACTGCAGCCACAACCCTACAAGCCTTCAAAGAGTTCCATGTTGAAGCTGAATGGCAAACTGGGAAGAAGTTGAAAAAGGTCAGAGTCAACATGGGTAAAGAATGGTACAATGTACTATGGTCTGAATATACACGTGATGTGGGAATAGTGATGGAATCCGGCACTTCTTATGCCTATGGCCAAAATGGAGTAGCCGAATGTGGCATTCACACAATCATCGAAGGTACTTGCTGCATGCTCGCTGACACAGGCCTTCCGCACTCGATATGAGCTGAGCTCGCCACCACTGTCACCTATCTGCAAAACTTTGTACCATCCGCACACCACAAAGACAAGATCCCAGCCAAAGTTTGGCATGGGAAATGACAAGACATTTCCCACCTCCATGCCATCAGCAGCAACACCTATGCTCAAATACCTCCCGAGATCAACCACTCAAAACTCTCACCCAGATCCATCAAATACACATTGATTGGATACTACGGCAGAGATGCCTACAAACTCTATGGCTGTGCCTCATCCAGAACCATAGTAAAAGCTTGAAATGTTATATTGAGGAGGGTACTGGTCACCGTACCCTCATTATGGCCTACAGTGAGGACAAGTCCACAGAGCCCATTCCTTACACCCCACCTGCCACTACTGCCAGTCTTGTCATACACCCGAACCCACTCATTGCCCCTTGACCACGCATCACTGATCCCCCGCTCCACCCTAATTTGCAGATCACTCCAAATGTGGAATTGGTCACACAGCCCTGTCAATCAGAACATATCAAAATGCCTACTGCTACCACTTTCCAATCCAAGGAATCCACAGCCAGGGAAGCTGAGGCCAAAGCGCAGAAGAATGACTGGGTGATGAACAATGACCCTAAGAAGAAAAATTTCTTCGCTGTTGACATGGATGGATTCCTCTCCTCCCTTGATGACCACATCGCATTCATGGCCACCACACCAGGATTACCTCGAAACTACAAAGAGGCGATGCTACAACCAGAGATATGGAAGCCAGCAATGGACACAGAGATGAAGATGATGAGTGATTGAGGTATCTTCAAAACTGTCACTCCACCTGTTGGTGCACAGATCCTACCTTCCACAAGGGGAGGCAAAAAAAAAAAGTAACAGACACCAACCCAATAAATTCTAATAAGGTCTCGAGGACTACCCACCCCCCCTACTGACTGCCTTATTTGGAAGGTAAATCCCACGCCTTTTGCAGGGAAAAAATGCCGGAGGGTCCGGGTGATCATAAAAGCGCCGCCCAAAGGTAAGTGCTTGATGACTAAGTGTTTCCACGTCTGTTAAAATTCACCGGAGAGGTAGAAAACAAAGTAAATAAATGATATTTGTTCAGTTAAAATTATGGAAACTTTATAGATACATTTTATAAATATATTTGAAGTAATTAAGTGAGATCCAACTTTAAACAAATATTAAAGGCAACTTTTAAATCTCAAGCCCCCCCCTCCACACTGTACTGAAGTTTTAAACCTGTTAAAGACCCCAGAGGCCAAGGTTTGTTATTCTGAATATATAACATACAATAATCACACTATAAATTACAGCAGTGAGGTAGCTAATGGGCCTCCCCCATCATGCAATTTTATTTTGTATCTGTCACATCCCTAACCCTCCAACTCCCGGGAGGATTTAGCTTGCACCCCAATAGGCTCATTCCTCACTTAAGAAATGCTACATACCAATCTAATGTTAAGCTAGTTTGATAAAAAAAAAAAGTTACCCCAAATATTTAAGGATTGTTCTGTGTTAAAATATTGAATACCTTTACCAAAGGGTGAAAAAATAATGGCAGTGCCGCAACTTAAACCCATGACTAACAACCACCTACCACCATAACAAACCTTTCCACTATGCTAATAGCACTACACCTGAGTCCTTCTCATTATCACTCTATCAATTAAATAGCTAGCCCCATTTACAGGCACCTGAATTGACCTCTTGGGAATATCTCAACAGATATTAAGTAAAACTTAGGGTTTATTAAGGTTAAAAAAAATCCCAACAAGGTCTCGCTGAGGACCCCCCCCCCACCCCCTAGCCGATGTGCCGGATTTTGCCGGTTGCCTCCCCTTGGGATGGTGGATGCGATTGCTCAATTAGGTATGCTTTGGAAGCCATCCCAGCCATGGACGATGGGCCTTGAATATTTGAATTCCGGACCTGTGGCGCGGTGGCGATGGCGATGTTGCTTCGGCACTTCGGCTCGGCAGTCTTCAGGAAAACCTTCAACATAACCCTGGTATAATCTGGTATTCTAGACTGAATGGAGGGGCGGCTTTCATCCCCGAACGCGTGCGACTGCAAACCAACTGAAACAGCACTATCCCGTTATTCTTGCGTTATTTGTGCGTTATTCCCATTCAGGCCAAACGAACATGCGTCAGTAGCCAATGATGACGAGCTATCTATGTAACGTATCAATAAAGGAAGCGAAGGTGAGAATACAGATATCAGCAGCTTACTTCAAATGTTGACTGATAGATATGTGCTGTGTATGGCTGCGTACTCCTCGCTGGTTGCTTGATAATCTTTGCGAGGTGATCAGCTGCAATCATCTACTTACGGAACCATCACTGACTTCTGAGTTTGGCTTGATTCTTATTACATGACCTGGAGAATTCGACAAGGGCAGCTAAGTAGCCTGAGTATTGGCAACTTGAAGACGTCACTCTTCCGTGAATATTTACCTTGAACATTTTGTTGGGCCCTTTGTCAAGGTTCTTAGAGCTTCCGGCGGCGATGTGATCTGGTTCCTTAACATCATGTGAGCTCAGCTCAATTGTCCTATGGTCTCATATATTTAGACCTATATTAAACCAGCGATTCGAGTAGTCTCAATTACCATCTACAAGAGTTGCAACATCAAGCCACCCTCAATGTCCGACGAAGTCAAAACTCTTATCGAGCCTGCTCTATTCGTATACTTAGGTGCGATCTCACTAGCTTTTCCTTTGTACCAATTACTAATACTTGAATTCTCCGTAGCCACTAGCGTCTGCGCGATGTACGTGGATAATCTCCTCAGTCCGAGAATCGAACATCCCATCTCATCATGATCTGCTCTTTATTTATCTAGCCTAGTGGCCGTTACGATTGCACAGGGAACCTTCTATTATCGAAACTACGGCGGAGATTCGAAGCTAATAAAGTATTTCGTAAGTTCTCGTCAATTGATTGGCATCCTAATTAGATTCATGTCCTGGTTTAGGTTCTCTTCATCCTGTAAGGAGCCCTTCTCCTTCTACTACTCCATGGCATTCTCACATACCGTGCCTATACAGCACATTAAGCATAGTGCAGACTGGTGGTCTGTTTTACGACATATACTTCCAACTCATTACATGCCGATTACCTCATAATTATAAAAAATCCGACGCCAGGATCCTCATGTCTGTAACATATCATCTCTTCGTTACGTTTTTATTCCTAATCATATATCTGTGTACTAGTAGTATTATTGTAAGGAGTTATATATTGAACACCGTAAAATCGATTAATATGGTCCGTCATGATTGATCCAGCCTTCGAACATTATACACGTGAGTGGTCTTTAAATTTCCAAATACTACAGGAAGCGACATCTGACTGTCTGCGCTTAAGTTTGGTTTGACATTTCTGACGCAATGGTAGGCTTAAAAGAGCAATTTCGAGATTGTCTCTCAATGCACTGATGTTTTTGTTAAAGCTTCTATACCCTTCGAGTATGGTTCGGTAAGTCGCATGGAAGAATTGGTTTGGATGTCTCTTATCTCTAGGATATTATTCAGTCAGCGGTCACAAAACCTGGCTCGCTGGAATTATAGTAAGTATTTCCCTTCGTCCTTAATCTTCCTTCACAAATTTATTATCTGCAACTAGATTGTTCTGTCAATCCTCCAATTAGGTTTGATTATCTTTTTAGTACTCGGGTTGTATAGAAAATTAATGGCGAAATTCTTAGGCACTGGTATCGGTCAGTATAACTTAGATGCAATTCCTGCATCATTATTAGGTCTTTTGCTGAAACTACATTTTACGCTAGCTACAACGGCATACGTGTGAGTATTTGGCGCTTTTGGCTCTGATCCTGTATGGAAAAATACTCAGATTTCCGTGGTCATAATAGCCCGATCACGAGGTCGCTATCAAGCGTTTATGCTAGTGAAACGCTTGTAGGCACTCTTTCACGTTCAGAAAAACGTTTTTTACACCTCCTTCATTAGATCACTCAGGGTATCGCTTCCACGTCCACAATTCTATGCGACGCTCTGATCTCGGGCTCATTGGTGTATTTTCTTCGTGAAAAGCCCTTGCATCGTTCGTAAGTTGTAAAATGTACAGGGTACTCTGTCACTTTAATCACTTGATCATAGAATGCGAATTGGTATCGGCAAAATAACCACTTACGCCATTAACATCGGGATGGTAACTGTGTAAGTCCTAATTCTTATATCGGTAAATTGGGAGATATATAATAGCCATTACAGGACTGTAGCTACTATCTCTTTAATAACTGTAGGGTGCCATTTTATGAAATTATGCCGGTATTGTATTGATAAATTATTTAGTGGCTCGCTGCACCTCATTCCCAGCCTACTTGGGAAGTTTTCTTTTATCCAGCTGCTCCAAGTAGGTCGACCGATTGCTGCTGGAATGCCCCTCCACTGACATCATTTAAAGTCTACGTGAATTCAGTACTCGTGTCGTAAGAACAACAATAATTTAACGTTCAAGATTTTCTGATTGCCGTTACGCTTAAAGGTTGAATGCTCGAAAAGAGATCCGCGCCCAAATGATTAAAGGCTACTCTCGCCCTCATTCTTCCATGTTCATGTCATTTAACGTTGACGGTCAAGTCATTTACCCTACGAATCTCTAAAAAAAGTAATGCAGTTATTCAATCCGATTTATGAAAACTAGAGATATGATAAATATAGTGAACCCGTCACTGAGCAGCCTCTCAGCACCCATAATACAGAATAATCCACATAATTGTGAATCAGTGATATTCTTCTCTTCATACAATTCATAGGTACTTATACCCATTAGTTATCCATCTTGAATATCCAGTGATTATACAACATCAGCAAAGTGTGCCACATGCGCTAAACTCCTCAGTGCTAGGTAGCACCAGGTAGGATAGGTGAGTACGGAGTAACTAGGACTCGGTGTATAGACTACATAGCCCTACATACCACCGCCTATCACTCCTAGCACGAGCGCTAAAACGGATACTGTGTTAACTTTCTTGATGGAGACTTATGATTGACCCTCTCTGAGTCCCCCTGTCATATAAAAAACTAGACTTTATCGGTTGTCCTCTTGATGGCTTGAATTTTCAAACATCACAAGAAATACAGCCCGCAAAGTTGTTTTGATTCAGTCTTCAGATCTTCAGATCTTCATGGTAAAATTGATCCAAAACAGACCCAAATGATCCATACAGGGGTTCAACCTGTGACCTTGGCATTATTAGTACCACGCTCTAACCAACTGAGCTAATAGACCGTTAATAAAGTGTTAGTTTCCCTCTTAACCGATACTCCCTATCGAAATGTTTTGATTTATTAAAGTATTTAAGTTTTAACTGTCGATGGTGATTCGGCACCTAAGTAAGGGCTGATTTGAAGTGATATCCCCCTAGACCGTTGGAAAGTCGTCTTTCAAGTAAGTTACGCGCTTTCCATGAAGTTCATCGCGAGGTCACTGGTGCGAGGATTGAACGCTGGACAAAATCTGGGATTCGGAGCTGCAGCGGCTCTGATAGATCCTGACAGATTCCAGCCAGTTGTGACCGAAACTAAACATCGCGAGTGAACAGACTCCGGACTCCTCCCTACAGAGCATTGCTGTAGCATATTAAGGGTATAGAACATAGTAAATAGATGTTTGCACATGTAAATAAGCAGGTAAATTGAGTATTTACTAATAGTAATTGTTAAGGTTATACCTGTAGTCTCTAGTACAAGAAATCTGATAAAATATCCTGGAGGCCATCCTGGAGGTATACAAATTCAGTAGAATATTCTAAAGTCCTCTGCTAGCTAATTGACATTGTAAATAGCTCGAATTCATCATTATGAGGTGGATGTATGCTCAGAAACTCTACAGCTCAAAATGGCCAAAAGATAGATTGAGGCGGTTTTCAAGCTCCAGCTTGAGGTATTGAAAATTCAATAGATACTCTAGGGTCACTTGCCAGTATAGTGGTGCTATAAATATATTCAATATATTAATATGAGAATGACTATATGAAATGCTACCATTAAACATGTCCCCATGCTCCACCAGAGGTAGCAGAAATCCAATGAAATATTCTGGGGACATCTAAAAATCGGGCAAGGTTCATATAGATTGAATGTCCCGAACCTCTACCTAGAGATATCTAAAATTCAATAGAATACTCTAGGAACGCTTGCTAGTCAAGTATGGTTGGAAACGGTTCAAAATGACTGTATGATAACACGATGCCTTTCCCAGCTCCATCAGAGGTATCAGAATTCAACGGAGAAATCAATAAAATGTTCAAGAGTTATATAACAAATAAGTAAGGTTGTCAATGAATGAGATAACTTGTAGAATATCTTGCTATGTGGCCATCCACAATTCTTGTGTCAAGGCCCTCTCCGTGGATGTGTCGGATCTGCACCTGTCTACCCATATCCGCTTCAGATATCCCAAATATCCATTAAAATAGAATTAAATCTGCTTCAGAGGACTGAGAGTTAATGAAAGCTCTAGCCATTACATTAGCTAGTAAAAGGATAAGTAAATATTCTTACAACGATTATATTGGGAGAACCATGCCTCAATTTCACTAGGGACCTTTTTTTTTCTTTCCATTTTTGTCTATTGGGGCATAGCCCTATTTAAGACATTTTATCTATAGTTTCCATCTGTCTTCCTGCTCTCCTTATTCTCGTCTGTCCCTGCACATACTGCTTAGCACGCCCTAGGGTGTCGTGCCAGAGTGGGATCCGTGCCTTTTTGAGGCGGGGGTTGTTTGTTACCCGATGTGGGTATTGGATTGTGGTCTACTATCTCTTTTGCCGTTTGGATCTGACCCGTTCTCTTCCCTCTCCCCGTACTCTTCTGCGCACTTCTCTATGCCCTTCCGACCTGTCCTTCCATCTCTCTGTCTTTTGGGAGTGTCTTTTTCATTATCTTCGGCATCTTCCCGTCTTCTTGTTCTCCTCCTGGGGTACTTTCAAAGGTCCAGTCACATTCATAGATCATCTTGTGCCGTTAATGTATCTGAAGAGTGTTGGGTATGCGTCTAGGTTAAAGAGAAGAAACTTAACTGATCTTGCGTCGTGCCCATGTCTATGCTGAACTTGTCTCCGTAGCTTGTCGTATGTTTTGCATCTAAATAGAAAATGATGTACGGTTTCGGGCTCTCTTTGGCATGTGGGGAATAGGTTCGATTGCATCCGCTTGACACGATGTAGATGCTTGTTAAGTTGTGCGTGCCCTGTCCGTAGCTGTACGAGTATCGTGGTGTTGCGTCGTGGTAGTTTCGCTACCTGCTTGAGGAACTTTGGGGATGGTGCAGTGGAGTCAATTGCATTCAGACTTGCGTATCTTGTTGAGCTTTGGAGTATCTTTCGTGCGTCCGCTTTCAGTTGCTTGTTGTGCTGTTGCTTCATTGCCGATATGCTTGCGAGTATTTGGCCTCTCAATATATTGGAAGTAGATGATCGGGTGTTTCGCTCTCTCCTTTTGCTGCCTTTTTCGCTTCCATATCGCTCTCCTTGTTACCTTCGTGTCCGGTAACCCATTGTATCTTCATCCATGTTGGTTGGCACATCTGAGTTTGCTCGTTCAGGGCTATTATGAACGCTTGTCCCAACTTTGCTCTATCTGCGACTGACACTCTGATTGCGGCTTTGTTGTCCAACCCTATTGAGGTGCTTTGTCCCGTGTTGTGATTTTTTAGCATGTGCGCAGCCATCATAGCTCCTGCTAGTTCAGCTTTGTATACTGTATGTTCTTCGACTGTTCCCAATCTCTTCCGTCGTGTGGCTATCTTCCTTCTGTTTTCGTAGAGTACTGCCACTGCTCCAACTTCTCCATTTATCGCGGAACCGTCCGAATACATCTTGAATCTAGCTCTATCTTGGGCATCCTCTTGCATCGCTTCGTCCTTGTTGCCAGCTATACTGATACTGTGTGTTGCATTCCACTTTGGACCTCCCCACGTCGGGTATATAGTCTCAACCTTGTTCGGCTTAAGTCTGTATACCTGTAATATATTGTGTAGTGGTGATGGGTGCTGTTTGGTGATCTGTTTCGCTGCTTGCTTTGCATGGATGTGCAACGGGTGTCCTTCTGGTAGTGTGCAAATCCATACTGCTTCTCTGTATACATGTTTCGATACCAGTAAGTGAAAGGGCAGCAAGTTAGTGTGTGCATCTAGAACGTCAGTAGCTGTAGTTAGCGCTCCTGTGATGGCTAGTGCCGCTTGTCGTTGCACTCTAGTGAGTTTGGTTATGGCTCCCTTTGATCCTTTTTTGCTTTGGGATGTCGGTAATAGGAATACACTTGCCACATATAGCATTTTGGGGATGGCTACTGCTATATAGTATCATCTCATCATTGCTGGCGGTACTCCTCGTTTCGTTCGGCTGAGTCGCCGATATTGGTTGAGCCATTTCATGCCTTTTGCAAGGGCGTAGTTTGTGTGTTCCTCAAATCAAAGTTCTTGGTCCAATATCACTCCTAAGATCTTGTGGCTGCTGGATGCGCGTATGGTGTGTCCCTGAATCTTAATGGGAGGTTGAGATGCTGGGTCAGTCTTCTGTCCTTGTTCGCATGCTTTCTCTTGTCGTCTGCTGAAGCCAATTAGTGCAAATTTCTCCACCGAGAACTGACATTGATGGGACTTAGCCCATTCAGTTCCTCCATTTCTTCTAGACATCATCTTTTGCAGCTTCTCTTTCGCTTACTGGAAATCCTTGCCTGTGGCTAATAGCATTGTATCATCTGCGAATATTATTGTGTCCTCTCCATTCTTCCGGTCTGCAATGTCAGCTAAGTCCGCATTGTAAAATAAGTAAGCAATTCCTGATAGGGGGCAGTCTTGATCCAATCCTCTTGAGATTCTGAGTTTTTGGGAACTGTAGTCATCGAATTGTATGTGTGTATGTCAATTGGTTATCTTGTTGTATATCCAATCACAGTACTCCTTGGGTACTCCTCGTTTGCGCATATTGTGTATTAGTTGCTCCGGTATGACACTGGGGAATGCTCCCTTGATATCCAAAAACAGCACGCTCACAACTTGTCCTCGTCTCCATGTGTCTTTTATATACTTGGTGGTATAATGTAGTGCGTCCGTTGTGGTTCTTCCAGCCCTGTTTCTGAAATGATTGCTGAGCAGTATTCCTGTTAGTTCGGCTGACTTGGCGATGTCCTCTGCTACACATGCTGATAACACTTTGCCTATTGTGTCTAGTAGTGCTATCGGTCGGTATGCCCCTGGATTTGTGTAGTCAGCTTTCCCTGGTTTCTGTGGTACTCGTGTGTTGGAGTCTCTCCATGCTGTTGGGTAATAGTTGAGGTTGAAGGTTGCTCGGAATAATGGTGCGATGTGGGGTGTTAGCTGGTCTGCGCAATTTACGAGTATGGTGTTCGTGATTCCATTGGGTCCAGGTGCTTTATACAGGTTCAATCTCTTCATTACTCTCGTCACCTGTTGGTTCTGTATTGGGCTGAACTGGAACTTTGGTTCTGGGAATGTGTTAGGGATTTGCGTTGGAGAACAGGAGGAGATTGGCGGGGGAAAAACGAGCTTAGCAGCATGTTAGCCCTTTCTGCGTTGTCATTGGCTCTGGTTGTGACGCCTTCGTTACTTCTTGTCTCGAGGATGGGTGTCTTCGTTCACGTGCCATCTGATGGGTCGCTTGCTGCGTAGCGGTGGGCGGTCCATACTGTCTCTTCGTCTAGCTGTTCAAGGAAAGCTTCTCAATGTTTTCTTTTTGCTGCCTTGATTGCATTAGCGTACTTGTTCCTAGCTGCTTTGAACCTATTGTGCGTTTGACTCTCCACCTTGGCTCCTCTTGCTATGACCTGTTGTGCAAGCTTTCACATATCTGTTCTGAGGCATGTTAGTTCCTTGGTTCACCACCTTTTCATGTACTTCGAAGGTTTATTCAATGGAACATTGGCTTCTATCGTGTTGTGTATAGTGTTTTCGAGCTTCATTCGCCTGTCCTCGAATTCTTCTGTACTAGTGATTTCCTCATTTGTATCCAATCTGGCGAGCTCTTCCTTCAAGGATTCATTGAATTCTGTCCAATCGACGTTCCGGAAGTTTCTTGTTGGCTGCTGGTCCTTAGCCTGTAATGTTGTGTCTATTACGATTTCAATTGGGAAGTGATCCATGTGGGTTGGCTGCTGCTCTGGCATTGTTCTGCATCTCACAGTGGCATCTGTAAGGGCAACCCTCAAAGCCGAGTGGACGTCACGCAGAGCTAGCAGAGGAGAAATCCAAAGATATATAAGTAAACGAAATATATACACGCAAGGGAATCTCACCTAGCAGAGGGGAAATCCAAAGAGAAAGACTTGGATTGCCTCTGCCAGAGTGAGCCCACTATATACCGTCCGGAAACGGGAACACTAACTCCGAAAGGAAAGTGAACAATGATCTGATGAAACCGGAAACAAAAAAAAAAGGGGAAACGAACCAATGAGAAGGAAGACAAAGGAAGCGGAAGCGAACGGAGAAACAATGGAACAATCCCTAAGCCGACCGGCGCTAAACAACCCATCACTCATGCGCTATGACTATATGCGCATATATCCTCCACCAGATGACCATTGTCTCCAACCAAACCTCCCACTCTCCGGCCACAGGAGTCGACGAATGTGTTGAGGGTGAATCCCGCGCGGAAATGCTTCCAGAGGGTGCTTGACGCGAGGGATAGTTCCAGACGGAAATCTGGAGGCGTCCCCTGACAGCATCGACAATGTCGCTTGTGGCAAATATGTTGTTTGGTCTCGTTAGGCTGCCTGTGGCCATGGCGCGTAGTGTTGGTATATATCTCGGAAGCACCATTTGCATGTTATGTGCAATTGTGGCATCGATTAGTATTTCCGCTTTGTCTAGATTTGCTCTTGTGAATAAGTGTGCATTTCTTGGTTTGTCCCCATTCAGATGATGGTGGTTGAAGTCTCCTAACCATATCATATTTTTGTTTCCTGTGATGTTTCCATTTCTTTTTTCTTCTTATAGGTAGTGTTGGATTCTGTAGATACAATTTGAGGATGCTCCATCGCAGTAAATATCGAAAATTAGGATATCTCCTATGTCGGTTTTTAATTTTACTGCAGTGACATCTGCATCTCCGATATCTAGTTGTTGCCAAGTGTTTCCGTCTATTCTTGTGTTCATTAGGATTGCTGCTCGGGTAGGGGCTGCGCCCTCCTTTGCATATTCGGCTGGGAAGACTCCTGTCCATAGCCTTGTTCCCCGGGATAGTCCTCGATATCCAATATATGGTTCTTGTATGGCTATAATGTCGTATGTCGTTATATATGGATTGTTTAACATCTCGTGTGTGGCTGTCTCGCTTTTATTCAAGTTCTGTTGCCTTATTTTTACTGTTGATTCCGTGTTGTTTCCTGCATTCATCATTGGGTGGGTGCTCCTCCGTTTACTCTCCCAGGGCTATGCGGCTCACTATTAATGTTGATGTTTTGTCTCAGTAAGTATCCTGTGATGTTTTGTTGTGTTAGTGTTCTCTTCCAGTTTGTATGTATTTGCCATCCTTCGCCTTGGTGTCCAGTGAGAGGGTTTCCATTGTTGTCGAAGGAAGGTTGTGGCTGGCTGTTGTTGTTCCATTCTTGCTCCCAAGTCCACGGTTCGTCAGTAGGTATGTATCGGTAAGTTGCTTCAGTGTCTCTTTGTCGCAGTTTTAGTGCCGATCGTTGGTATGTCAGGCATTCTCTTCCCCACGATGCATGGCCGTGTATGTTGCAGTTTGCGCACTTGAATTTGGCTGGGTTCATCTCCTTACACTCCTTGGTTCGATGGTTTTCGCTACATGTCCCACAGACTTCTTGTGCTGAAGTGCATTTGGCCGAGATGCAGGTTGTATCGATTCTTTGGCATTTTAGGCATCACCTTGGCTCCCTGGCTATCTTGCGTCCTCGCACTCTTTTGCTGCGAATTACCATTCCATCTCGGAGTATTTGATTTGCCGCTTCTGCTCCGGAGACCTTGATGATGAGGTGAGCGACTTTCTGTCCTTCTTTCCTGCGGTTCTCGGGCTTGATCCACCTTGCTGATATTATAGATCCCACAGGCAGTTTGGAATCGTTCTCTGCTATCACTATGTCTTCTGTCTTCTCGGTGTCAAATGTAAGTGGGACGAATTCCACCAGGATTGTTATGCTTCGGTCTTTTACTACAGCTCTCTCTCCTAGTTTCATTATGAATTCACTCTTCCTCTCTTTTATGGCCATCGCTGTTTTCTGGGTGTGTGTTTCGAGTATTATTCCGCCATTACTGAGCTTCTGTACGCCAATGAAGGTCCCGTCCGTGATTTCCTATTCGGTTTCCTCGAAGAAGCCGTCTTCGCTTTTCATGAGTTCCACTGCCATATTAGCCTTCTGCAAGATTATTTCCTCTTCAAGATTGTACATTGGGAAATTGGTGTCATCAGGATGTTTGTCGATTAGGACTTGGTGATCTTTCAGCATGTTTTTGGCCATGTTGCTTTGGTGCGTCATCGGTACCTCTGCCCTGAGTGCGACGGCATAGGATTTCGGTGCTCCTTGTTGACCGTTTCCTTGTTCGCGATTTTCGTTTTCTCTGATCTGTTTCTCGAAGGTCTCTAGGGTTTCAGTTGCATCTCCTAATCTTTGCGTTGTCTCGTCTAGTTTCATGAATAGTGGTTCCAGAGCAGATTCCAATCCGCTTGTGATTTCGTTGATTGTGGCTTCGACTACTTTGGTTTGCATGAGTACTCCTATGGCTCGGGCTCCGCTTTTCAATATGTCAGTATTGTTCGATATGGATAATACCATAAGGATATTGCTTAGCGTCATGATGGTAAATTCCTCTCCTGTTCTTTCGTAGTATCCTTCTTTTTCCAAGAACTCTATCACTTTCTGTCTATCTGTTATTTTGCTTTTGTGTGCTAACGCTTCCGCTACTGTAGGTATTTTGCCAACGTGTTGTTGTGGCGTGGCTGGGGATGCTCTTCGTGTGCTGACTCCGACTCCCGACATTTTTTTTTTCGCAATTTTCTTCTTGTAACTGTTTTGTAGGGAGTTTTAGTGGGTAGTTATGTGGTGTGAGAAGAGTTTTTGGGGGTGATTGCTCAGGAAACAGGAAAATATTATTCTCAACACTTTACCGTGGTGGTAGTAGGCGTGAGAAAATTTTTACTAGGGACCTTGCTGTCACTTTGTCCAATAGGTCCCACACTCCTCCTCGAGCCTTGGTACTGGGATTGCACCGCATTCGCACTCGGTCTAGTGCCGGTCACCATACTGCTAACAGGGGTCAATACGGCACGTACTCACATATTTACTGTACCTGACCCTCATTGTGAATCATATGTATTTACTCCTCCTAGCTTTGGACATCTCTTAGAAGAGAGCAGCCCGTCTGCGTCTGTTTGTCAACCGTCGTCTCGGCAAAGCGCCCACACGCGCCCCTTCCCGCCTCATGAATTCCCCATCCTCATCCGTTATAGGGGGAGTCATTGTTGGCCCTAGATGCTTAACAAAAAGCATTGTGGGTCCAAGAATCTCTTCTTCAAAGGTTAAGACTGAAGCTGAGGATGTTCTTGTCTTCGGTCCCAAGTACTACAGGTATCGCCCTTTTGAGCACGCTTGCTTCCCTAAGAACTTTTCGCCTGAACTGTAGATACTTTATTCTGGTAGCTTCTTAGTCACTTTCTGCTCAAGCACATTTTTATTATTATAGTTCATTAGGAACCAATATACTCACATTATTTATTAAACTTGTATCTACGCCTCTTCATGTGGCTGGGGGCTCTGTGTTTGACTTACCGGGGAAGTCCCCTAGTGAGATTGTGTGAGAATGATGCCATCAGATCCATCTCCGATGGTACCAATCGACTGTACACTGCATCTGCTGCCATTCGGGCGTTTCAAACAGTGTATAAATAGGTATATTCCATAATTAGATATATAACAAAGGAAATACATAGCTTGTAAATATTGTCCAAAATAATATACTTCATATGCATACTTGAATCGCCCACGATGAATGTTGCTTCCCTCCAGAAAACCGATTAATTCAAGTTGACACCTCCTCGTGAATCAATGTGCCGTCTTCATATGTAAATGGACGTACCAAACAGTGTTTTCATTGCATCTTCAAAGTTCCTTAAATATATCTGAGCTTGTTCACGAGACAATGCCTCAAACGACGTCCCTGGCGGGGATAATATTTTTTCGTAGAATGCCTAATGAGCACCTCCGAGTCTGCATAAATAAATTGGATGTTATAATCGGATTCGTTGCCAGCGATTTCAAACAAGACCAACAAATATATAGCTTACCTTTTAAATATTTGCCGTTTGAATGAAACGACATCAGCGATGGTCATGGAGCTCGGGCCCGTGAAATCGCTAGAGCGAATCCGATATTCGACACTCTTGTCTGTTGTCAAATTCCGCGGGGAAAAATGAAGCCGGTCATATATTCAAAGGCACAAGCAAAGCCATAAATTCCAAGCCAGGAGACACTGTTTTTTGCAACGAATTGGAATAAAGTAGTTCTTCGTGAAAGAGGTATGAAGACGGAGTCGAGGCGGTAGTCGGAATCAGAAACAAGGAAGAATGTGCTTTGATGTGGTCCGCTTTTCACTGGTAAAATAAATAATATCTTCGTCAGATCAGAGTTACGAGTATGAGAGAGAACCAGCCGAGTATGATGACGGCTTAAGAAATCTACGACACCTTTTCGGGCCATTCACTCCACTGCTGTATAGCTATTATGGAGATCCTGGTCTATCAACACAATCATATAAAAACACTTATAAAGTTTCGCTACTCTCTTTGGGTTTCAAATGCACCCCTCCTGGAATTCTTCAAGTATGCAAAATATCCTATCTAATTTATAAGCCTTGCCGTCCGTCCCGAATAATATTCTCGTTGGGCGGTGCTGCAATGTCGCGGCGTGTACAAGAGTGCAGATATTTTCCAGAGATATGGTAATGCGACGCCTAATTGAGGTGAAAAGTGGTGATATCGCGTGAATTATTTCGCAATCGATGATGCTCCCCACCCTCGAGCGTTCGAAAGTGATCTTTCAAGGCGGTTACACGTCTTTCATGAGGTCCCTTGTGAGCTCGCCGATGCGAGGATAATGGAGGTAATTGAAACGTTAATTGATGGATGGCTGATGAAACTCACAAAGGTATAATAAAACGCGTCCGACCAAACATGTCTCCTGATCCACTGCTTCCCGTCTCGTATATTTCATATCGCTCCTAGCTAACCTTCCTTCACCGCTTTAACCTGATCGAACCCCAGTTCACCTCACCGATTCCGTCTGATTTCTCATCAACTTCGTCGTGCTCCTATAATCCCAAACATAGCTTGGGTTAATATTTGATGTTCCGTCGTGCACGAGAGACCGGAGGATTAACGTGAAGAGGAAGTTGTTGGATAGTGTGTATGGTTCAAGGTTCTGAGGATGTGAGAGGAGAGGGTCAGGAAGTCTGGTATGTTGAGAGCGGTATTGTAGAGAGAACGAAGGGTCCAGCCAGAATTGACATATGAGCGCGAGCGCATTGAAGGCGGCTGCTATCGCTGCAAAGGACGATATCGTTCCCTTCTCGTTTTATCCTTCTACACGGCCGCCAAGGTCGTTAACGTGGCATCGAAGGGCGTATAGTATATAGTGGTGCCGAAGAAGATCTCTGTCGCAGTGTCGCACCGGTGAGATGGAGAGAGTAAATTTGGGGTTATGGTGGCCAGTATGAGTGTATATATGGAGGAAGGATGCCACGGGAAATCGCGTGCGCAGACGTGTTCGAAGAACGAGGATCTCCGAAGTCGATGAGGACACGTAGGATGGTGGACGCGATTGCCCAATTAGATATGCTTTAGAAGCCATGCTAACCATGGACGATGGGTCTTGAATATTTGATTTCCGGATCTGTTGTGCGGTGACGATGGTGGCGTTGCTCGGCGCCTCCGCTCTGCAGTCTTCAAATCAGCGTTTGCTCTCCGGTATCGGTGCTTGAAGCACCGGCAAAGGAACTTGCGTGACATCCTGTCGCGGCATAGTACAGCTTCCGGTGGCCATGTGATCTGGCTCTTTTCCATCATGTGAGCCCACCTCAATTGTTTCATAATTTTATATACTTAGACCTATATTAAACCAGCGATTCGAGTAGTCCCAAGTAACCTCTACAAGAGTTGCAACGACAAGCCACTCTCAATGTCCGACGAGGTCAAAACTCTTATCGAGTCCGGTCTATCCGATGTATCCGATGTATCCGCTCTATCCAAATACTTAGGTGCGATCTCAGTAGCTTTTCCTTTGTACCAATCACTAATGCTTGAATTCTCCGTAGCCACTAGCGTCTACGCGATGTACGTGGATACATCAGGAAACTTGGTAAAAACTGGCGCCTAATGGCTCGGTAAGGAATTTTGATTATTCCTATGGAACGACACAGGGATATCCCTTTTTTTTTTTTTGAGAACCCTGGTTTATATAATCTATAATCCTCTCATGACAAACACCTGGGGCCGCCTATACAGTCTGCATCAAGATATTGCCCATATAAATTTTGCTATGGAAATGTACATAAACTATAATCAGCTATAGATGACTATGCTAGCAATTATAGTTTATGTACATTTCCATAGCAGAATTTGCACGGGCAATATCTCGATACAGACTGTATAGGCGGCCCCAGGTGTTTGTCATGAGAGGATTATAGATTATATAAACCGGGTTCTCAAAAAAAAAAGGGATATCCCTGTGTTGTTCCATAGGAATAACCAAAATCCCTTACCGAGCCATTAGGTGCCGGTTTTTACCAAGTTTCCTGATGTAATCTCCTCTGTCCGAGAGTCGAACATCCCATCTCACCATGATCTGCTCTCTATCAATCTAGTCTGGTTGCCGTTACGATTGCACAGGGAACCTTCTATTATCGAAACTGCGACGGAGATTCGAAGTTCATAAAGTATTTCGTAAGTTCTCGTCGATTGATTGGCATCCTAATTAGATTCACGTCCTGGTTTAGGTTCTCTCCATTGTGTAAGGAGCCTTTCTCCTTCTACTACTCCATGGCGTTCTCACATACAGTGCCTATACAGCACATTAAGCATAGTGCAGGCAGGCGATCTGTTTTACAACACATATTTCCAACTCATTACGTGCCGATTACCTCATAATTATAAAAATTCCAACACCGGGATCCTCATGTCGGTAACATCACATCTCTTTGTTACGTTTTATTCTTAATCATATATCTGTTACTAGGAGTATTGCTGTAAGGAGTTCTTTATTTAACTCCGTAAAAAATCGATTAATATGATCCATCATGGTTGGTCCAGCCTTCGAGCATTATACACGTGAGTGGTCTCTTGATTTCCAAATACTACAAGAAGCGACATCTGACTGTCTGCATTTAAGTATGGCTTGACATTTCTGACGCAATGGTAGGACTCGGAAGAGCAATTTCAAGATTGTCTCTCAATGCACTGATATTTTGGTTAAAGCTTCTATGCCCTTCGAGTATGTTTCGGTAAGTCGCATGGAAGAATTGGTTTGGACCTCTCTTATCTCTACGATATTATTCAGTCAGCGGTCACAAAACCTGGCTCGCTGGAATTATGGTAAGTATTTCCCTTCGTCCTTAATCTTCCTTCACAAATTTATTATCTGCGACTAGATTGTTCTGTCAATCCTCCAATTAGGTTCGATCATCTTTTTAGTACCCGCGTTGTATGAAGAATTAATGGCGAAATTCTTAGGCACTGGTATCGGTCAGTATAATTTAGATGCAATTCCTGCATCATTATCAGGTCTTTTGCTAAAACCACATTTTACGCTAGCTGCAACCGCATACATGTGAGTATTTGGCTCTTTTGGCTCTGATCCTGTAAGGAAAAATACTCAGATTTCCGCGGTCATAATAGCATAATCACGGGGTCGATATCAAGTGTTTATGCTAGGGAAACGCTTGTAGGCACTCTTTCACGTTCAGAAGAACGATTCTTATACTTCCTTCATTAGATCACTCAGGGTGTCGCTTCCGCATCCACAATTATATGCGATGCTCTGATCTCGGGCTCATTGGTGTATTTTCTTCGTGAAAAGCCCTTCCATCGTTCGTAAGTTGTAAAATGTACAGGCTACGCTGTCACTTTAATCACTTTATCATAGAATGCGAATTGGTATCGGCAAAATAACCATTTACTCCATTAACATCGGCCTGGTAACTGTGTAAGTCCTAATCCTTATATCGGTAAATTGGGAGATATATAATAGCCGTTATAGGGCTGTAGCTACTATCTCTTTAATAACTGTAGGTTGCGATTTTGTGAAATTTTGCCGGTATCGTATTGATAAATTATTTAGTGGCTCGCTGCACCTCATTCCCAGTTTACTTGGGAAATTTTCTATTATCCAGCTACTCAAGGTAAGTCGACCGATTGCTGCTGGGATGCCCTTCCACTGACATCATTTAAAGTCTACGTGAATTCAGTACTCGTGTCGTAAGAACGACAATAATTTAACGTTCAAGATTAGCTTCTGATTGCAGCTACGTTTAAAGGTTGAATGCTCGGAAAGAGATCCGCGCCCAAATGATTAAAAACTACTCTCGCCCTCATTCTTCCATGTTCCTGTCATTTAACGTTGACGGTAAGTCATTTACCCCACGATTCCCCCCAAAAATTAATGCCGTTATTCAATCCGATTTATGAAATTAGAGATATCATAAATATAGTGAACCCGTCACTGAGCAGCCTCTCAGCACCCATAATACAGAATAATCCACATAATTGTGAATCAGTGATATTCTTCTCTTCATATGATTTATATGTACTTATACCCATTAGTTATCCATCTTGAATATCCACAGTGATTATACAAGACTCATGATTGACTCTCTCTAAGTCCCCCCGTCATATGAAAACCTAGATTTTATCGATTGTCCTCTTGACGGCTGGAGTTCTCGAATTTCACAAGAATACAGCCCGCAAAGCTGTTTTGATTCAGTCTTCAGATCTTTAGGCTTTCATGGTAAGATTGATGCAAAGAAAGAACCAAATGGTCCATACAAGGGTCGAACCTGTGACTTTGGCATTATTTGTATCACACTCTAACCAACTGAGCTAATAGACAATTAGTACTGATTACCTTTCCCTCTTAGCCGATACTCTCTATCGAAATTTTTTGATTTATTACATTATTTAAGCTTTAACTGTCGATCGTGATGCGGCACCTAAGTAAAGACTGATTTGAAATGATATCGCCCTAGACCGTTGGAAAAGTCGTCTCTCAAGTAAGTTACACACTTTCCATGAAGTTCGTCGTGAGGTCACTGGTGCGAGGATTGAGTTAATTGAGACATTAATTGAGATAGATGGCTGATGGAACTCACCAAGGAAGAATAAACACCGTCTCGCTAAATGTGTCTTCTGATCCTCTACTTTCCATCTCGGATATTTTCATCGTGTCCTTCCTTTCCGTTGCCTCGTTAATCCTGATTGCCCCTCGCTAACCCATGACCACCCACTCATAGAGGCCCCAAGGTGTATGAATAGTGGTGAGATGTATGTTGTCTGGGATGTACTTGGATCTGGAAGAAGGAATTGATCATATCCAGGTTCCTGAGAATCTTGCCTCTCCCACATGCTGATAAGATGTCACTGCCGTGAGGCAATGGAAAGCTATCACATACTGTGTCCTCATTTAGTTGCAGAAGTCATTAGCCCATGGTGGAAGAAAATTATAGTCAGGTACTCTGTGAGGTCCAGATATCCAGGTGTCAACTCAGACTCCAGATATAATAGAACAAGTAATTTGGAGTCCAAAATAAGATAAACAGAAGGGACTTGGCTTCAACTTATATGTTGTCCCATTAGTCATATGTGACATCCCTGTTTCAGAATGCAATGGAGATGAACAGAGGTTCAGGGTCTGAGGATTGTCACAGACAAACTGATATAAAAAACTTGGAGACCAAGTATAGTAGAATAAGAAGAGACAGAGAGATGGAGGCCAGATTGAGTTAACAGAATAACAAAGTTGATTTCTGACTACTGAATCAAGATACATGTGTGGTTATTTATACTAAAATGGAGGCTGGAAAATATAAGGAATAATAGTCAAGGTCACAGAGATGAAAACAGATAAATAAATAGAGTAATGAATGTGGTTGGCTGATGATAATGCAAAGTGGAGGCTGATGAGAACATAACATAAAAAGCATGTGGAACATAATCATGTATGTCATAAGCAGCGCTTGGCGTCAATGAGAAGAATAAGTGTGATAAGAAAACAGAGACTGAAAGGTAAAGAATGACTAAGTGGATTTATAAGGAATGATGGAGTCCAAAGTAATAGAAAGTATAAGTGAGCCAATGAAATAATAAGAGAAGATACATGAGTGAATGAAACCAAAGATGAATAATGAATATAACAGAAACAGAGTCCAAAGGAAAATCAAATCAAATCAAATCAAACAAAATCAGGATCAGGTCATGATACACTTAGAAGGATGGCAATGAGCGTTCAGAGGATGATGAGTATATGCAGCTGGCAGCGAGGTGTTCATCCAGCAGGATTTTCCAAGAGTTGTGGAACTTCTTGAGTGAGTGGTATTGTTCCAGGCTGATCCAAATGTTAAGTTCCAAACTGTGACCAAAGTGACATATAGGCAAAACTAAAGAAGGTGAGGTTGGGACAGAGGGGACTAGGCTTCAACATGCATGGGTTGCATCCTCTTGAACTGTACAGGTCCTTAATTTGGAAGAGTTAGGACAACAATATCAGAGTGAAATGGGCACTGAATCTCCAAATGAAGTATGACTTCAGGAATAGGATCAAAGGTTTGCAGGAGCATTCAGAAATGATCCTAGGTGCTTCATAAATTGTTCAGAGGCTTTCAGAGGTTCAGAAGTGTATAGAGCAAAGAGCACAATGCTCAAGTGTAGGGTTCAATATCCAAACTAGAGAACTAGCTAAAAATACAGGCCTCTAGATACTACAAGGCAGTAGTCTGAAAAGGAAGAGGTTGTTACAGATAAGGTAACTACTTCAAAGTCTGGAGCAAAGCAAGACATAAATAATACACAAGGTGCATACATATGTGTATATCATTGAATAGTGAGGGTTTGGAAGGAATGGTAAACAACATACAAACAGGGTCAAGTCATCACAAAAGATAAATTGAATAATAAAAAGCTATTTGCATCGGGTGGACCTGATGGCATTGTTTGCATTGATGAGGTGCTACATGCATGCTGCTTCCTCACAGATATGCATGTCATGTTCTTCAAACTTGAAGGCCCAAGTCTGGATGTCACTAGTCATGAGTACAGGTTCCCCAGCAAAGCTGCCCTGAGGTTGCCATTGACACTGGCCTCAGATTGGTTTTTCAGCACACTAGAGGTGAGGGCATTGGCTGGTGATGATGTCATTAATATGGTGTTCATGTTTCCATGTCATTCTTCCCATTTATAAAGGGATGACTGCCCTGTTTGGTGGAGAGGCTCTCATCACAGAGCTTGCTGCCCCAGTCCTTCTTCAGGGTCTGTCAGGTGAGCTCATTGATATATTTATCAAGAGTGAGCTAGTCAATCCTAGCTTGGTCTAAGTAGTACCAAGCAACTAGGTGAGGTTCCTGTGTGGTTTCAGTGATGTAGCTGATGACATCAGTATCCTTCTTCTTGGTGTGCTTCATGTATTGTTTGCATGTGAGGGACCAGTTTTGGAGGATCAGTGGTGTCATATGGCTGGAGGTAAGAATGGGGCAGTCCTTCATTTTCCTGGTGTGAACTTCCGGTTGGATATTATAGCTCAGGTACTATCTACATCATTTATACACATTATTCTAGACTTCTAGTATCCTTTATGGAGTCATAGATTAGCTGTGTGTACTCTATGGACCCACTGATCTCATCATGTACATACTTTCCCAGGCCCTGTGACTTAAGTGTGTACCATCACCTCATATCTGTGTCTGTATCTCTGTCTGAGTGCTCATCAGAGTTTAAAAGCCCCTTCTATATCTCTTTCAACTCTTCCACCAGGGGTCATGCATTGGGTTGTGCCATATCAGGGATGATGTGTTCAGATCTAAGATTGAGAATGAGACAGGGAATCAGGGCTGGCTGTGGTTGTGGAGGATATGTGGGTGTGATGATATCAGCAGAGTAATTGTTGTTGTTGTTGTTGTTGTTGATGAAGCTAGCAGACAGGGGCAATAGTGGTGTAGGTGATGATGTGACAGTAGGTGAATTAAAAGTTGCAGGGGCTATAGCAACTTGCCTACTGGCTTCTCTGCAGGTCACCAACAGTGTAGGTGTGAATGGTGTTTGCCTCAGCAACTTAACAGCTGTGTTGTCAGTGAAGATTGTCAGTGTCAAAATAAAAATAAAAATAAAAGGCTGTTGGAGTTAGCCTCACTAATCAGTTGATACAGATAGGACAATATTAACTTCATTGTGTGAGAAAGGAAGTGAAGAGCAATGGAGGTTAAATTTGGCTTTTTAAGGCTCTGTGTGTATGTAGTCAATCTTATGTACTCCTTATTAATAACATGAATTTAATTATAATATTATGTAAGCCAGCTAGAGGGGAAGGGGTCTCCAATCTACCTTATCTCCAAAATGGTAGTCAGTGTCTTCCATTTTAAGATTACTGCCCTCTTGTCTCTGAGCCACCATGGGATACTTAAGATAGAGAACTAATAGCTATTTTCAATGCCAAGTTGTCACACCCTGATCTGTAAATTGTTTTATTTTATTATTTTATTCATTTTCTTCGGACTCTGTTTTCTGTCATGTTCATTATTCATCCTTGATTCTATTCATTCATGCATCATTCTAATTTCCTTATTGGTTCACTTATTTCTTCCACCCTTTCAGACTCTGTCTGCCTTCATTGACTTACTCATTCACTCCTTATCATTTGGACTCCATCTTCTTATCTTGCTTACTCATTCTTACCAATGCCAAGTATTGCTTCATCATTCTTATTTCTACATGATTATGTCTACATGTGCTTTTTACATTATTTGCTCATGGGCCTCTGGTTGATGCCATCATCAACCAATTACATTCATTTATTACTATTCCTTGTCTGTTCATATCTCTGTATCCCTGACTATTACTTCTTATATTTTTATGGCCTCCATTTTAGTATAAATAGTTGTAATTGTATATTGGTTTGGTAGTCAGAAATCATCTTTGTTATTCTTTTAACTCAATCCACTCTCCATTTCTTGTCTGTTTTCCTCTGTTACACACAGATCTCGAGTCTCCTGCTTCAAATTGTCTGTGACAATTCATTGGACTCCAAACCTCTATCCATCTCAATTTCATTCTAAAATAAGGACACTTCCATATGACTAAGGGTGCAACACATAAGTTGAAGCCAAGTCCCTTCAATTATATTATTTTGGACTCTGTTTATACTCACTTGTTCTGTTATATCCAGAGTCTGGGTGACCCCTAGATACTAGGACATAACACAAGTCCAGTCAATTTATATAGAAAGCACTGATAAATTAAAATTATTTGGAGATATCTTGTTGAATGCTTTGAGAAAAGGCAGCTTTAACATTAATGTCCTCTTCTATCAGTGTGAGCATCATTATTGGTTCACCCTCACAACTCAACTCATATATAATGCAGACACAGGTCTGATAACCGATTGATAAAAATACAGGAGGGCTATTACAACATTTCATGACTACAATAAAATTGTGAAGACATTATCATCCTTCCAGCACTCTGTCCAGGAGGGACCATGAACAAATTCACTAAGATCAAGCTTTACCACATCCAGTCCTATTACAGTAAGGTAACTTAGCAGCCACAACCTATCACAATATGGGGGTGGAATCCAGAGTATTAGCTCCTTTTTTGGGCCAAGAATCCAGCCTGTATTCCTCTCAAAAGAAATATCATCCTTGGAAGTAAGGAGCCTGAAAGAGATAGCAGATTGAGATCATGATCTTTGTTGGAGGAGAAGGATATTAAAGATCTGTGGTGACTAAGAGACTTTGATTGGTGGATTATTTTATCAGACAGTGTATTTAGATTTAGACTATGAAGTGGACATTCTTGAGCTATGATTCCAATAGGGATGACTGAGTCAGTGTGACCTTGTAGTGATCCAGACACAGCCTCTCTTGTGTGAGCAAATAGTCTGATCATCAGATCCTGAGACCACACTCTCTCCATCAGGAGAGAATGCAACTGAGCTGATCCAGCCTGTGTGACCTTGGAATGGTCCAGACACAATCTCTCCTGTGTGAGCATCCCGGATCCAAATAGTCTGATCATCAGATCCTGAGACCACTCTCTCTCCATCAGGAGAGAATGCAACTGAGCTGATCCAGCCTGTGTGACCTTGGAATGGTCCAGACACAATCTCTCCTGTGTGAGCATCCCGGATCCAAATAGTCTGATCATCAGATCCTGAGACCACTCTCTCTCCATCAGGAGAGAATGCAACTGAGCTGATCCAGCCTGTGTGACCTTGGAATGGTCCAGACACAATCTCTCCTGTGTGAGCATCCCGGATCCAAATAGTCTGATCATCAGATCCTGAGACCACTCTCTCTCCATCAGGAGAGAATGCAACTGACCTGACTGAGCTTGTATGACCTTAAAATGGTCCAGATAAAACCTCTCCTGTGTGAGCATTCCATATCTAAATAGTCTGATTATGAGATCCTGAGACCACAGACTCTCCATCTGGAGAGAATGCAACTGAGCTAATTGAGTCTGTGTGACCTTGGAATGGTCCAGACACAAGCTCTCCTGTGTGAGCATTCCAGATCCGAATAGTCTGATCATAAGATCCTGAGACCACTCTCTCTCCATCAGGAGAGAATGAAACTGAATTAATACCAGCCTGATGTCCTGTAAGTGTTAATTCCATAGCTGGCCATTTTCCTCCAAGTTCAGCTAAAACTTTTGCTCTTTGAATTATATTTTCCAAGAAAGATCTGAAGAAAGATGTCTTTTGAGGAACAAATGTTAGTGCAGATAAGTAAAGATGTGGTGTTGCTTCTTCAATCACTGTACTAGTCATTCAAACAAAGTTCATGGCATCTCTTGCAATCTTTGCCAGTTTCATATTATCAAACTGTAGTAATGTGTATTAATGACTAATATGCTCATATGAAGCTTTTTTTAACATACCTGAGTTATTTGTTCTATTGCCAGAAGACATTCTAATGCACAATCTGTTCTTTTTAACCATCCAAGTACCTCCAACCAGAAGAGGAGTCTTTTCTCTACAAATATTTTCAATTGTTGGCCTAGTATTTGAGAATGATCTCCCAAAACAGATAATTGTAGATACTGCAGATGTGCTCCTAGAAATTGGCAGGCATATGATAATTGAGGTGATATTCTGCTCCTAATAGCTTCTTTTAAATCATCATTGTCAGCATTTCGACAATATGATGTCTGGATCTGGCAAATGTTGAAACATAGTTCTCTGTTGAGAACATGTAGCAATGTCATTAAGAGCTTGAAGTGGTAGTCATTGATATTGATGTAGAAATCCCCAGCATTGGTAGGACTTGTAAAGAAGTCCCGAACAGAGGTATGAATAGGGCTGACTCCTGTGCCAGTATCACTGGTTCCATTAAAGAGGGCAGCCAAATGAGGTAAAATCAAGTCCATTGAATTAGTAGGACCATTTTCACCATATGCAAGTTTCCAAAGGATACTCAGAGCTGACCTTGGAAGTGGTTTATAAACAGTGAGAACAAAACCAAGAACTGTTTTGAACTGTTTATTGAAAATAGGATCCTTGATACTCTTGAATCTAGTGTTAAGAGCAGTTTTATACAGGCTATAAAGGCCAGACCCAGAGCTTAGCACTTGCTCCAGTGCATATGTGGGAGCCTGGTCTTCTCCAGCAGCTTCTTGAACAATTTGACATGCCACTGAAGCCCACTGAAATAGGCCTTCAGATTTCTGAGTGACTTTAACACAGTGATCTGCATTGATGCCATTGAGGGTTGGCTGAGGATTAGTTAGCAATGCACAACAAACAAATGTGAGGATATCTTGATCAGTTTCCTCCCGATCATGTTTATGTAGTTGCAGAATGTAAACATGGCTGAATATTGCTTTGATATCAATGTCAGGACGAGATGTGATATATATTTGAAAGTTTGGGGGGATCTTCTTCATTAATTTTTGGTTTGACAAGAGTTTGAGGAAGTTATTCCGAGCTTGTCCATCACCACATTCATCCAATGCATCAATGACAAGCAGCATAGGCCCAAGGATAGAGCATTCTGACACAGTTTTGCAAATAAATTTATCAAACTGGTCTGAAATGTCATCTGTTTTACGAAGAGAACGATCCTCAGTTATACGCCCCAAAGCCTACTTGATATGAGGATCCCGCTGTGCAAGGTCACAAGCAAGTGTAGGAAAATAAAGCTCCAAGCGCCGGCCAGAGTCTCCACGAACAAAACAAAAGGAAGACCCAAGGCGGCCCAAACCTGCAAAAATACGAGCAATTGAA
>KN837154.1:505459-518927 GCA_000827215.1 Sphaerobolus stellatus SS14
TAGAGCCAGCAGATTTGTTTCTGATTTAGTCTTCAAGCTTCAAATCTTCAGACTTCAGGCTTACATAGTAAAATTGATCCAAAAAAGAAACTGAAAGGTCCATACAGGGGTCGAACTTGTGACCTTGGCATTATTAGTACCACACTGTAACCAAATGAACTAATAGACCATTAATAAAGTGATTAGTCTTCCCTCCAAACGGATACCCTTTATCTAAATGCTTTGATTTATTACAGTACTTAAGCTTAACTGTCGATGGTGATTCGGCACCTAAGTAAGGCCTGATTTGAAGTGAGATCGCCCTAGACCGTTGGAAAAGTTGTCTTTCAAGTAAATTACGCGCTTTCCATGAATTTCGTCGCGAGATCGCTGGTGCGAGGATTGAGTTAATCGAGACATTAGTCGAGATGGATGGCTGATGGAACTTACCAAGGAATAATAAACACCGTCTCGCCAAACGTGTCTTCTGGTCTTCTACTTCCCATCTTGGATATTTTCATCATGTCCCTCCTTTCCTTCGCCTGATTAAATCCTCACTAACTCACTGATTCCTACTGGATCCCTCACTAATTCGCTACATTAACCGTGCTCCTATAATGACATAGCTTGGTTAACATTCTGCGTTCCGTCGTATAAGAGACATACCCACCGAACAAGCAGAAGAGACAAGAGTTGGCGCATGGTGTATGGCTCGGCAAGGGCCAGGATGTGTGAGGGAGAAGACGGTCAGGAGGTCGGGTATGTTGAGAGCGGTAATGGGGAGAGAACGAAGGGTCCGATTAAACTTGGCATTTGAGGAGCCCGAGCGCGTTGGAGACGGCCGCTATAGCTGCAAAGACGAGATGGCTTCTCGTTACGGCCGCCAAGATCGTTAAACATGACATCAAAGGGTGCATAGTGCAGAGGATGGTGCCAAAGGTGTAGAGATAACTCGCAGGAAGTGGTATCAGCGGGATGAAAGTGAGTAAATATGCAGTTATAGTGGTCGGTATAGACGTATGAAGGATGCGGAAATTTGGGAAGGGCGTGCAACAGAAGGGTAGGCCTGTAAAAGCCTTAGGATTTAATTCTTCAAAGACGGCACTTCTACACTCCTAGAAGCCTCTTTGCTTCGATCGTAACGCCTTTCGATAGATTATCCCTAGCTACACGCCAGCTTAAGCCTTAACGGAGAGAAATACCAAACCTACATGGAGGGCGGAGGATAAGTAGAGTTGGCTGTGAGAAACCGATGGTCGTGGGTTATGCCTCATGGCGGTGCCTTCTTGTTCGTGCCAGCCTACCATCTCCTGCCATTTGGATGTTTCAAACAGTGTATAAATAGGCATATTCTATAATTAAATATTCCACAAAAGAAATATACAGTCATGGACCTCCACTTGAGACACAACTTTGAAATCTTCCCACCAGTGCATACACAGCTTGCATTTTACAATTCTGTCCTTTAGGAATCAAGGTTACGTATTTAAGCTTATTTCTAGCTCGCAATAACAGCAGGGTTTGGATGTCTAGTAAGATTTTCTGAATATTTCATCTGTCTCAAGTAGCAGTCACATAGCAGGTTAGTCTCTGGCCAAGTCCTGTCAAAGTCCTGCCTGATGTTTTTTGTATTTTCCTCGGAGTCATATTACTCATCTCCATGGCATTTCAGGGTATTAATAATATTATAATTGTTGCATGAGGAAATAATAATTGTATTGCTGAGAAGAAAGTGCCCCAAGTGACAGTCATGTCCCAAGTAGGGGTCCATCAATGTATAGCTTGTAATAAATAGACACTTTGTGCAAAAGCTGCAGTGCCACCTGACGGCTTTATAACGTTGTGCAATTGGTGGCTTTTTTGTTGTTGTGTGGGGCATTGGGGCGGCTTCTGTCTAATAAAGCCCTATATTGAAACTGCACAGAAGACACCACAGTGCTTAAAGTGGAGCCGTGACAAGGTCGCCATATTTAATTTCTCTATATAATTAAGGCCAAAAATTGCACGGTGTCATAACAGCCGCAGGTGGTGCTACGGTATTTTGCACAAAGTCTCTAAAATTGTCCAAGATAATGTACACCATATGTATACTTGAATCACGGTGCATCAGGAAACCAGACCATGGCGCCTATTTTTCCATAGCAGCCATCCATGGTACCGTAGCTGTCAAAAAAGTATGGGAGCTAGCGGCGCTATGGTTGCTATAATCGCTATAATAGCAACTATGGCATTTGCCAACTTTACTGATGTGAATGTTGCTTCTATCCAGAAACCCGATTGATTCAAGTTGACAGCTCCTCGTGAAGCATATGCGCCGTCTTCATATGTAAATAGATGTGCTGAACAGTATTTTCATTCCGTCTGCAAAGTTATCTAAATGTATCTGAGCTTGTTCACGAGGAAATGCCTCAAACAACGTCCCTAGTGAGGATAATATTTTTTCATAGATTGCCTAATGAGCACCTTCTCCGAGTCTGCGTAAATAAATTGGATTTTATAATCGGGTTCGTTGCCAGCGATTTCAAACAAGCCCAACAAATATATAGCCTACCTTGTAATTATTTGCTGTGCGCATGAAACGACATCAGCGATGGTCATGGATCCCGGGCCCGTGAAATCGCTGGAGCGAAAGCGATATTCGACACTCTTGTCTGTCGTCGAATTCCGCAGGCAAAAATGAAGCCGGTCATATATTCAAGGGTACGAGGAAAACCATAAATTCCAAGCCAGGAGACACTGTTTTTGGCAGCGAGCTGCAAGAAAGTAGTTCTTCAGGAAAGAGGTATGAAGACAGACTCGAGGTGGTAGTCGGAATCAGAAATAAGGAAGAATGTGCTTTGATGTGGTCTGCTTTTCGCCGGCAGAACAAATAATATCTTCGTCGACTCAGACTTACTAGTATAAGAAAGAACCAGCCGAGGATGATGTCGACTTAAGAAATCTACGGCACCTTTTCGGGTCATTCACTCTACTGTTGTATAGCAATCATAGAGACCTCAGTCCATCAACACAGTCATATAAAAATACTTACAAAATTTCGCTATTCTCTTCGGGTTTCAGATGCATCCTTCTCGGAATTCTTCAAATCAAAATATCCCAGCTAATTTATAAGCCTTGCTATGCGTCTCGAATAATATTCTCATTGGGCGGTGCCGCAGTGTCGCGACGTGTACAATAGTGCAGATATTTTCCAGAGATATGGTAATGTGACGCCTAATTGAGGTGAAAAGTGGTGATATCGCGGAATTATTTTCGCAATCGATGATGCTCCTCGCCCTCGAGCGTTGGAAAGTGATCTTTCAAGGCGGTTACACGTTTTCCATGAGGTTCCTTGCGAGGTCACCGATGCGAGGATAATGGAGTTAATTAAAATGTTAATTGGTGGATGGCTGATGAAACTCACAAAGGCATAATAAAACGCGTCCGACCAAACATATTTCCTGATCCACTGTTTCCCGTCTCGTATATTCTTATATTTCGTATCGCTTTTACCTAACCTTCATCCACCGCTTTAACCATAATCGAACCCTAGTTAACCTGACCGATTACATCTGATCTCTCACTGGCAACTTCGCCGTGCTACTATAATCCCAAACATAGCTTGGTTAATATTTGGCGTTCCGTCGTGTATGAGAGACTGGAGGATCAACGCGAAAAGGAAGCTGTTGGATAGTGTGTATGGTTCAAAGTTCTGAGGATGTGGGAGGAGAGAGCCAAGAGGTCTGGTATGTCGAGAGCGGTATTGTAGAGAGAACGAAGCGCCCAGTTGGAATTGACACATGAGCACGAGCGCATTGAAGGCGGCTGCTATCGCTGCAAAGGACGATATGGTTCCTTTCTCGTTTTATCCTTCTATGTGGCCGCCAAGATCGTAAACGTGGTATCGAAGGGTGTATATGTTGAACTATATACAATCACGGACTTATATCGGACTCTCTCTACACTCATTACGTAAGATAGCTTATGTAAGCTCACATCAGTATGTAAGCTAGTTCATGTCTGTCACCAGTTCCTAGTTTTAACCACTAGAGCTGACAACGGACTAGGTATGTATTACCCAGAATACACAGTTTTAACCACTAGAGCTGACAACGGACTAGCTCCCTGTGCTCACCTCCACTAACAAGATCTCGCATCAGTTACGAGTCTACCCGAACCACATACCCGTTCGACAGGACCACGTACCCGTTTATCAGGTTATGGGCCCCGGCGTACACTACGCAACCTAAAGAAGATATAACGCATAAACACTCGCTCCACCCAAGTGTCGACGCTCGAGCTGCTTATAGCCACTTTTACGACAACAATTTGTTATCGGATCATTATCGGACTATCCCCATCCTCACGCTCGTCAACGTTGACAGCGCACACCTATTAGACCCCTTGCTATCAATACTCCACACACGATGACTGAAGAATATTCCTCATCGAGGTCACTGCAATCAAAGCTTGGAGGAAATATGAGATACAATGACTGGGAAAAGTTGATGTTTGGAAGACTAATGTACATTGGAGTTATCAGCATCATTGAAGGCACCGAAGTTCCAATCCCGGTTCCATATCCCACGACTGTCGCTGGCTCCACCGTCCCTCCTACCACCGAATCTCTTACTGCATATAACACATACGTCACATGGTGTTACAAGGCTGCCGGCGAAATATACCAATGGCTCGACGAAGCGAACAAGATTCACGTAGATGACATACGAACAAAACCAAAGGAACTGTGGGATAAACTCAAAAGCGTTCATAGCAAATCCGTGCCGAATTCTCGATTCAATTCACTTAGCGACCTCTTGTCTATCCGACTGAAGGATGGAGAGTCCCTTACAGATCTATCCACACACATCCAAGGAGCGATGCAGAAAGTCAAGGTGATACAACCCAAGGGCTACACGCTAGACAATCTCGATGAAGAACTCGTATCCATGTCAATGATCAAAGGCCTCCCCTTCGAAACATATGGTTCATTCATCTCATCAGTATTGCTCCTATCAGATCTGTCCAAAGACGCGATTCTTCAAGCTTTCAGGACAGAGGAAACTCAGCACAACGGAGCTATCAATGAATCGAATTGGCGAACACCGCCACTGCACGCTCGCTGAAATGCTACATCTGTGACGGCGAACACACCATGCTACTCTGCCCAAAATACACAGAAGTCCGCGCCATCGGAAAGAAAGACGCTAAGGGAGGTGACAAAAGGAAGCGCACAGGCTGCGGCAATGGTCGCGGTGCCGCCGCTAATGCCGCTAAAACGAACGACCCCAAGGCTGAAATAGAAGAAGGCTGCGACGCTGCAGGAGTCAAAGCCGATGCCGCCGTTTGTCTATTAACCAACTCGAAAATCCAATCAACTGACTTCTCATGGAACGCAGACACTGGCACCACTGCGCATATGATGCCGCACCGCAACTGGCTAACGACTTCCTACATTCCCTGGCATGTTCCAATCACACTCGCCAATGACTCTGTCATATATTCAGTTGGAAAGGGAACTGTACATTTTAAGCTATGTGGAAAAGATAAATGTCCCATTCTTATAACCAAAGTCCTCCATGTACTGTCGCTATCAAACAATTTACTATCTGTTCTCACACTCACGACTATGCGCGGTTTCAAAGTCACTATCTTTGGCCAAAAGATGGCTTTTACTCTTGCAGATAAGCTCATTTTCACAGCGACTGTCAACGCCTCAAAAGTCACATACCTTGACGGAACGGTTGCCACAATGATCACAGATGCACAGATAACCGCACACCGAGCAGTAGCTAACATTGTAGATCGTCCTTTGATGCACTGACGCCTCTGTCACTTGGGGAAGAACAGGCTAGAGCAATTAATTCAGGAAGGACTGTCATCCGATCTAGTTATACATTCAGATACACCATTAGATGACTTCTGCGACACCTGCATCAACAGGAAGCAACACCGGCATCCATTCTTAGTTATGGCTGAACACACAACAGGAATACTAGACCACATATTCAGTGATTTGCATGGTCCAATGCCCGTCAGAAGCTATAACGGATATTCATATTGGGTTGTATTCGTCGACGACACATCACGCTGGCTGGAAGGATCCGAACTGGCTAAGAAAAGCGACTTCTTTGCCGCTTTCAAGTCCTTCAAGGCACTAGTTGAGTGACAGACAGGCCGGCTAATCAAATGCTTCCACAATGATGAGGGCGGCAAGTTTACGTCCACCGCACTGCTTAAATTCTGCGAGGAACAGGGCATATGCGTGGAGTTTAAGACGCGAGCAACCCCACAATCCAACGGAATACCTGAGTGTGCTAATAGATCTATTTCTGAATCAATTATAGTGATGAATACAGAAGCATGCCTGCCTCCGAGCTTCTGGAATTTCGCCTTAAACGTATACCACCATGTTCACAATCACTGCCCAATGTTTGCTCTGCCAAGAAACACCACACCCTATGAGCGATTCAAAGGCCAGAAGCCCAAGATTTCGCATCTGCGTGTGTATGGCTGCAGGGCATACGTCCTCGTAGGTCGTGATAAGCGGCACAGCCTCGAAGGCCACACTATAAAAGGAATATTCGTCGGATACCCAACTAACCACATCGGTTGGATGGTATACAATCCTCTCACCAAGAGGATTATTATCTTGCGCGATGTAATTTTCAACGAAAGAGAATTCCAGGCATATCCCTGACCTCAGCACCCACAAATGCCCTCACCCCACACCCCAGCGACTTCGCCCCCTCAGACAAATACTTGCTGTACGACGACAGCGAAGACACACCTATTTCAGTGGGAGCTCCTGCACTGCCCATAGAGCCGCCACCACAGGATACGCTGCCCGCTATGCCACTGCCGCGTGTCCCCACACCACCACCGCCACCTCCACCTCCACCACGCCGCTCCACACGAGAATGCCCGCCAGTATCCCAAAGAACAAACATATACGACAAGGCTTTAGAGCACCAAGCCGCGAAGATATCTCCGCTCACAAGTGGTCAGCCTGCACCACACACAAAAGTAGCCAACCGCTGGACTACTACCCCTACAATTTCTCTGCCAATACCCCCTTCCCTTCCCACTGATAGCACACTGCCTCTTGAGGACCCACGCTGGGATGTTAATGTCAGTGAAGCCGACACCGACAGCGCTCAGGTTATTGATTTCAACCTAAGCCACGCCTCCGACATCGCCCTCATGATCGCAGGTCACGCCTTCGTTGAAACCGGGGCAGAAACTGGTGGATATGGCAGGATCACAGTAAACCTCGCACAGCAATCCGCACTAAAAGTCGGAGCTCACGACACAAACCCTAGGACTTATCGCAAAGCTATCCAGAGCGATCACGCAGAGGAATGGTACAAGGCCATGGCGGAAGAGATGAACAACCACAAGGTCAATGGGACATGGACAGTCATCTATCTCCCCGCCTGCCAGAAATCCATAGGTACGAGATGGGTCTTTAAGGTCAAGCACATGCCTGACAGCGCACTCGACCGCTTCAAAGCTCGCGTCGTAGTACAAGGTTTCAGTCAGCGCCCAGGCATCGATTTTGACCAGATGTACGCATTTACAGCGCACTGGCCCGCAGTTCGCACTGTCCTCGCTATAGCAGCCATCGAAGATATGCACCTCGAATCTGTGGACATCACCGCCGCCTTCCTGAACAGCACAGCAGATGCCGAACTCTACTTACGTCTACCAGACGGCACAGACCGGACGATCTCTCCAATCATCAAATGCTTAGGAGACGGCCCAGTAGTCGGGCTGCTGCACAAAGGCATGTACGGCCTAAAGCAAGGCGCATATCTATGGCACAGATGCCTAAATGAGGTATTCCTATCCATAGGATTCACCCGAGTCATGTCCGACCCTTGCGTATATATATATCTGCGAGACGGCGTGCGCGTCATTATCCTCGTCCATGTCGACGACATGACAATGGCATCCACGGACTGACCAGAAATCCTCCGCGTTATAGAGGAGCTATGCAAACACTTCAAACTGCGATATTTAGACCCAATGGTCGGCCTCCTAGGAGTGCACGCCATTCGCGATCGTCCCGCACGCAAGCTCTGGATTGACCAAAGAGCATATGCCGTTGACCTCCTCGCACGCTTCGGAATGCTTGACTGCAAGCCACTATCCACACCAATGGATCCCAATAGGAAACTCTCCATGGATCAATGTCCTACCACCGACACCGAGAAAGCTGAAATGGCCAGTATCCCATACATTCAGGGCACTGGAAGTGTACTCTATTTGACACAATGCACCCACCCAGACTTTGCTAAGACAGTATCGGAACTCTGCCGTTATAACTCAAATCTCGGGATGGAACATTGGAAGGCTTTTTTTACACCTTCTTCAATATATTCGTGGTATGCTCGACTACAGAATTGAATATTCAGCAAGTGCAGCGCTCCCAGGTCCTCAAATGTTCCGAACGTATTCCGATGCTAACTACACAGGCAACATCGACACCGGCAAATCAACTTCAGGTTATCTTATTATGATAGCTGGGGGCGCCGTCGACTGGGCCAGCAAGATGCAAACAGTAGTCGCTATGTCCACAACAGAATCCGAATTCATAGCAGCAAGTTACTCCGGCCGCGCCCTATGCTGGATGCGCCAATTCCTCGACGAAATAGGATCACCTCAAAAGGGTCCGTCCGAACTGCTAATGGACAATCAATCTGCTATATCGATCAGCAAGCATCCAGAACACATGGGATGCCTTAAGCACCTCAACCACCATTTCTTCTGGCTTCGCGACGCCATGATGTTCTCCCAATATACATCCAGACCACCGAAATGATTGCCGACACACTCACAAAGCCCTTAGCTCGCGATCTTTACGAAAAATTCCGAAAACTCATGGGTATCATAGGCGACTGGTCATCTTCTCCCATTTAATAAATAGATAACAAGGTAGTCCTCATCGGGTGGGAGTGTTGAACTATATACAATCACAGACTTATATCGGACTCTCTCTACACTCATTACATAAGATAGTTTATGTAAGCTCACATCAGTATGTAAGCTAGTTCATGTCCGTCGCCAGTTCCTAGTTTTAACCACTAGAGCTGACAACGGACTAGGTATGTATTACCCAGAATACACAGTTTTAACCACTAGAGCTGACAACGGACTAGCTCCCTGTGCTCACCTCCACTAACGAGATCTCGCATCAGTTACGAGTCTACCCGAACCACATACCCGTTCGACAGGACCACGTACCTGTTTATCAGTATAGTGCAGAGTATAGTGCCGAAGGAGAGTTCTGTCGTACAGTGTCGCACTAGTGAGCTGGAGAGAGTAAATTTGGGTTTATGGCGGCCAATATAGACGTATATATGGAGGAAGGATGCCACGGGAAATCGCGTGCCCAGACGTGTTCGAAAAAAGAGGATCTCCGAAGTCGATGAGGATGCGTGGGATGATGTACGCCGAAGGTGGCGTTGCTCGGCGCCTCCTCTGGGCAGTCTTCAACTCCGCCTTTGCTCTCCGGTATCGGCGCTTGAAGCACCGGCAAAAGAACTTGCGTGACATCCTGTCGCGGCATAGTAGAGCTTCCGGTGGCGATGTGGTCTGGCACTTTTCCATCATGTGAGCCCACCTCAATTGTTTCATGATTTTATATACTTAGACCTATATTAAACCAGCGATTCGAGTATTCCCGAGTAACCTCAACAAGAGTTGCAACGTCAAGCCACCCTCAATGTCCGACGAGGTCAAAACTCTTATCGAGTCCGGTCTATCCGATGTATCCGATGTATCCGCTCTATCCAAATACTTAGGTGCAATCTCAGCAGCTTTTCCTTTGTACCAATCACTAATGCTTGAATTCTCCGTAGCCACTAGCATCTACGCGATGTACGTGGATAATCTCCTCTGTCCGAGAGTCGAACATCCCATCTCACCATGATCTGCTCTCTATCAATCTAGTCTAATGGCCGTTACGATTGCACAGGGAACCTTCTATTATCGAAACTACGACGGAGATTCGAAGTTTATAAAGTATTTTGTAAGTTCTCGTCGATTGATTGGTATCCTAATTAGATTCATGTCCTGGTTTAGGTTCTCTCCATTGTGTAAGGAGCCCTTCTCCTTCTACTACTCCATGGCATTCTCACATACAGTGTCTATACAGCACATTAAGCATAATACAGGCAGGCGATCTGTTTTACAACACATATTTCCAACTCATTACGTGCCGATTACCTCATAATTATAAAAACTCCAACGCTGGGATCCTCATGTCGGTAACATCCCATCTCTTTGTTACGTTTTATTCCTAATCATATATCTGTCTACTAGGAGTATTGCTGTAAAGATTATTTTATTTAACACCGTAAAAAATCGATTAATATGATCCATCATGATTGATCCAGCCTTCGAGCATTATACACGTGAGTAATCTCTTGATTTCCAAATACTACAAGAAGCGAGATCTGACTGTCTGCATTTAAGTATGGCTTAACATTTCTGACGCAATGGTAGGACTCGGAAGAGCAATTTCGAGATTGTCTCTCAATGCACTGATTATTTTTGTTAAAGCTTCTATGCCCTTCGAGTATGTTTCGGTAAGTCGCATGGAAGAGTTGGTTTGGACGTTTCTTATCTCTACGATATTATTCAGTCAGCGGTCACAAAACCTGGCTCGCTGGAATTATGGTAAGTATTTCCCTTCGTCCTTAATCTGCCTTCACAAATTTATTATCTGCGACTAGATTGTTCTGTCAACCCTCCAATTAAGTTTGACCATCTTTTTAGTACTCGGGTTGTATAGAGAATTAATGACGAAATTCTTAGGTACTGGTATTGGTTAGTATAATTTAGATGCAACTCCTGCATCATTATCAGGCCTTTTGCTGAAACTACGCTTTACGCTAGCTGCAACGGCATACATGTGAGTATTTGGCTCTTTTGGCTCTGATCTTGTAAGGAAAATACTCAGATTTCCGCGATCATAATAGCATAATCACGGGGTCGATATCAAGCGTTTATGCTAGGGAAACGCTTGTAGGCACTCTTTCACGTTCAGAAGAACGTTTTTTACGCCTCCTTCATTAGATCACTCAGGGTGTCGCTTCAGCATCCACAATTATATGCGATGCTCTGATCTCGGGCTCATTGGTGTATTTTCTCCGTGAAAAGCCCTTCCATCGTTCGTAAGTGGTAAAATGTACAGGCTACACTGTCACCTTGATCAGTTGACCATAGAATGCGAATTGGTATCGGCAAAATAACCATATACTCCATTAACATCGGGCTGGTAACCATGTAAGTCCCAATACTTATATCGGTAAATTGGGAGAAATATAATAGCCGCTATAGGACTGTAGCTACTATCTCTTTAATAACTGTAGGTTGCCATTTGTGAAATTATGCCGGTATCGTATTGATAAATTATTTAGTGGCTCGCTGCACCTCATCCCCAGTTTACTTGGGAAATTTTCTATTATCCAGCTACTCAAGGTAAGTCGACCGATTGCTGCTGGGATGCCCTTCCACTGACATCATTTAAAGTCTACGTGAACTCAGTACTCGTGTCGTAAGAATAACAATAATTTGACGTTTAAGATTAGCTTCTGATTGCAGCTACGTTTAAAGGTTGAATGCTTGAAAAGAGATCCGCGTCCAAATGATTAAAAACTACTCTCGCCCTCATTCTTCCATGTTCATGTCATTTAACGTTGACAGTACGTCGTTCACCCTACGATTTTCTAAAAATGCAATGCCGTTATTCAATCCGATTTATGAAAACCAGAGATATCATAAATATAGTGCACCCGTCACTGAGCATCCTCTCAGCACCCATAATACAGAATAATTCACATAATTGTGAATCAGTGATATTCTTCTCTTCATACGATTCATATATACTTATACCTATTAGTTATCCATCTTTAACATCCACAGTGATTATACGAGACTCATGATTGACCCTCTCTGGGTCCCCCCGTCGTATAAAAAACTAGACTTTACCAATTGTCCTCTTGACAGCTGGAGTTCTCGAACGTCACAAGAAAGACTTTAAGCTTCAGGCTTTCATGAAAAAATTGATCCAAAATAGAACGAAATGGTCCATACAGGGGTCAAACCTGTCACCCTAGCATTATTAGCACCACGCTCAACCAACTAAGTTAATAGCCCATTATTAAAGCGATTACCTTTACCTCTCAATCAACCGATGCTCCCTATCGAAATCTTTTGGTTTATTAAAGTATCTAAGCTTTAACTGTCGATGGTGATACGGCACCTAAGTAAAGACTGTTTTGAAGTGATATCGCCCTAAACCGTCGGAATTGTCGTCTTTCAAGTACGTTACGCGCTTTCCATGAAATTCGTCGCGAGATCACTGGTACGAGGATTAAGTTAATTGAGACATTAATCGAGATGGATGGCTGATGGAACTCGTCAAGGAAGATTAAACACCGTCTCGCTAAACGTGTCTTCTGATCCTCTACTTCCCATATCGGGTATTTTTATCACGTCTCTCCTTTCATTCATCTCGTTAACTTGATTGAACCCTCGCTAACCCACTTATTCCAGCCAAATCTCTCAGCAAATCTCCACATTAACCGTGCTCCTATAATGACATAGCTTGGTTAACATTCTGCGTTCCGTCGTATAAGAGACATACCCATCGAAGAAGCAGAACAGGCAAGAGTTGGCATATGGTATAGGTTCGGCGAGGGGTCAGGATGTGTGCGGGAGACGCTGGGAGAAGACGGTCAGGAGGTTGGGTATGTTGAGAGCGGTATTGTGGCGAGAACGAAGGGTCCGATCGAACTTGGCATTTGATCCCGAGCGCGTTGGAGACGGTTGCTATAACTGCAAAGAACGAGATAGCTTCTCGCTACGGCCGCCAAGATCGTTAGACATTGGATTAAAGGTGGATAGTGTGGAGGATGGGGTGGCGAAGGTGTAGAGAAAGGTCGCAGGAGGTAGCATCAGCGGGATGGAAGCGAGTAATCATGGAGTTATGGTGGTCGGTCATGGCATGGACGTATGAAGGATGCGGGAATTTGGGAAAGGGCGTGCACAGCCGTGTTGTAGGATACGAAGGACGAGGAAGTCGAAGTCGTTGAGGACCTGTGGGATTGTGACAGAAATTGGAAATCATCCAGGTATATTTCGGAAGCCATGGACGAAATACATAATGGGTGACGGGTCCGGATCGGTGGTGGTGGAGTGACCCTGCGATGTCAGTTATAGTGATCGGTATGGACGTAGGAAGGATGCGGGAATTTGGGAAAGGGTGTGCGCAGACATGTTGCGGAATACGAAGGACGAGGATCTCGAACTCGTTGAGGACGTGTAGGACTGTGACTGCGATTGGATATCGTCCAGGTATATTTCGGAAGCCATGGACGATATACATAATGGGTGGCGGATTCGGATCGGTGGTGGTAGAGGAGTGACCACACCTTCAGCGCTTTCGCTCGGTAGTCTTCGACCTCCTAACACAGCTGTAAGAATCTGGATGGATGGAAGG
>KN837154.1:569891-604720 GCA_000827215.1 Sphaerobolus stellatus SS14
CTATGTTAGCTTTGCCAGCTGACCGGGAAAGCCACAGGCGGCGGTCCGCTTCATTCTCGTTCTAGCCCAAGTGATATATATCGAAGCCAATGGTGGAAAGCATAAGAACGACCAGCCATAATAAAAGCGCTGCCTAACTGACAGGACCACGAACTTTCGACGATGCGAATTTCCTTAGCTTTACCCCTCTTAGCTCTGTATTCTTCTCAGTTTTCAAGCGCAAAGACTAGCAAAACTTGTACCGTCAAGCCGCTTGGTCATGGAAAAGATGACACCGGTCAGATTTTGAAGGCCATGGCAGAATGCGGGCACGATGGACATACTGTCATTGGACCAGGTGTATTCAACATTACGGGGTAAGTAGAGCTCTTCCAATAACATACTATCCCAAAGAGGAATATTTTATTCATCAACGGGCAGTAAAATGACGTGGGATCTCAAATCGTCTACCGTCGATGTCCTAGGTACTTTAAATGTAAGTTCCACAATCTTGTTTCAAAATGTGAGTGAGATTAATCCTCATACTATGAAAGTTTCAACCAGATATACAGTATTGGTTGCAAAGCGAGAATACCTATAGGGTGATCTTTATTCAAGTAAGCCGAGCTCTCCGTCACAGCAAGCAATAGGATTACTTAAATTAAGTATTTGTATCTACTTATCAGGATCAATCATCCTGGTTCGTCGTAACTGGGTCGGATTTCGTTATCGATGGCCATAGTACGGGTATCCTTCAAGGCAATGGCCAGGTATGCTCCTATAATCTTACTGATTGTCCGTTCTGTGGGCTAACTAGAATATCTACATCATCGTAACAGCCATGGTGGGAGTATTTCCAAAATCATACGAGGGCTGATGGAGATGGACGTCCTGTGTCTTTGACACTGTCAAATGTAACTCGCGGCGTTATATCAAACTTCAAGATCGAGTCACCTCCTTTTTGGTGCAATGCTATTGCTGACAGCCGTGATGTGGTTTATAATGGTATTACCTGCAATGCCACGAATGGGAATCCTGGTAATTTATTTTCATTTTTGGATGTGAATAACTGACTGAACACCTTTTATATTTAGCATTCGCGGGACAGAAGTAAGTACATTGATCGCTGATGGAAGTCGAAAGACTAATAGGACATCCTCAAGTATCGTCCCTAACACAGATGGTTCGTCGCTCATCCATGTCTACAAAACATTTATTTACTGTAATACGGTATTTTAGGTATCGATACATACAGATCAGATAATGTCTCATTGATCAACTTCGATGTAAGTGGTATTTGGTTCTTGTTTGTCTCTCTCGTTGTGACGTCGTATCGCGTCTAGGTGACTTGTGGAGATGACTGCCTTGCTATCAAAGGAGTGAGTCGTTCTTGTACATTATCTAAGGACTTCGTTATGAAAAATAATTTCTCCCAGAATTCTACCAATATCTTGGGAAAGAATATAGTTTGTCGTGGTGGAAATGGCATAGCATTTGGAAGCCTTGGACAATACCAACAATTCGTAGGAATCCCGTCTTCAGATTTCATATGTCAAAATCTCAGTTTTTGTTTAGAACGATATTGTTGAAAATGTTGTTCTTGAAGACATAGAGGTATATCTCTAACCTCATTCTATACCTTGGGTTTGCTTAAATCGCCTAGCTTCAACGCCTTGATCCCGCCATCCAACCGAATATGGGATCTGCTGTTTACTTCAAGGTCCGTTACAGCAGAATCGTAATGCTGGTCATTTTTACTGAATTCTTTTTGCATTCAGACATGGACAGCTTCCGTCCACGGCTCTCCTCCAACAGGCGGCGGCGGCGGAGGAGGTAGACATTTTTCAGGTTTCACTACTATCAAAACTGTCACTGACATATCCTAGGTTTCGTCAATAATGTCACCGTGAAAAACGTTTCCGCCGATAGAGTCAGCCTTCCAGTCCACGTGTACCAGACAAATGGGGGACAATCGTGAGTGAGAATTCATGATAAGAATATCCTTGTTCTAATAATGGTTTTCAATGAAGTGGCGATCTTCCCTCTCAATTAAGATTTAGTAACCTCACTTTTATCAATTTCACTGGAACCGCTTTATCTGGAAAACGTGAGTAACCTGGCCTCATCTGGTATGCATTGGCGGCATTCGCCCTAATCTCTGATGGTTTTTATCCAGTTGTAGACATAGAATGCAGCCCTGCAGTTCCTTGTCCAGACATCGTTTTCCAGAATTTCAACGTCACGCCACCAAGTGGATCGAGCGCATCTTTTATATGCGATAACGTGATTAGTATAACAGGCCTTCCAGGTAAGAGCATGTCTGGCTATATTTATGACTCCGCTAGATTGATTATCCTCCAGGTCCTTGCACGTCCACCGGACACTGAGGTGTTTCTTCGATAGCATTATCTGATGTCGTGTTCGTGCTGTAACGTCGCTTCGGACACAATGCATATTATCATCATTACAAGAATTCCAAGAATTCCTCCATGACATATGGATGAGCTTCGAAGAATTCATCAATTTCTCCGGATGGTCATCTTCGCAGTTGACAGCAGCTGATGTGAGATCATTAGCGCATCGTCTGGTCGCCAGCCAATGAGAGGTCTCTGCTCCTGCCCCACCTGCCGTGTGACCCCAGGTGACACTTCGCTTCTCTTCCAGTTCTATCCAGGGCGGTCCGCCTTATGTCATTGGCAACTCAAGTGACCTTCCAGCCAAATTCTAAGTTGAAAATATATATAAATTATGTTCAGGTCATGTTCACTCATTGACTGAGGCCACTACAGTATGAGATCCTCTCTCTGCTTTGTTTTGCTTTCTCTTTTCTGCATTTTACCCAACGTAGCGGGGAAAACATGCACACTGAAGCCCTTAGGTCACGGTAAAGATGATACGACCCAAGTATTGAATGCTATCGACGAATGTGGACAAAATGGCCATGTCATATTGCAGGAGGGCAACTACAATATCACTCGGTATGTCTGACCATTTTAATCATGGAGGATTGGGGTTTAAAACCTTTCCTGTAGAAAAATGAATTGGAATCTTAAGTCATCGACAGTCGACTTACACGGGTTCTTGAACGTAAGTAGAGTGCTTTAGATTGGAGCTATAATCTGACTCGTTCTTTACTTTACTTCTTTAGTTCAGGCCTAATATTGAATTTTGGCTTCAAAGCGAAAACACATATCGTGTAATTTTTATCCAAGTGTGTGACAGCCTTATCGATAATCAATAAAGGAGAATTAACAGCCTCACTGAAATTCTAGAGCCAAGCATCATGGTTCGTGATCACTGGAGAAGACTTCGTCGTAGATGCACATAATACGGGGGGAATCCAAGGAAACGGTCAGGTGTGTAGCATCAAAATAACAATCAGTTGATCTCATTCTGAGTTACATTATGCATTAGGCTTGGTGGAACTTCTTCTCACTCCCCGAAAATCCTCGGGAAGATGGAGATGGTAGACCGGTATCTCTAACGCTCTCTCACGTCAAAGGCGGCACTATAAAGAATTTCCAAATTCAAGGACCTCCGTTCTGGTGCAATGCGGTGGCAAACAGTCAAAATGTGTTATATCAAGGGATAACCTGTAATGCCACGAATACCAATCCTGGTGAGTCCGTCTCAGGTGTAAAGCGGTATTACAGCGATTGAAATCGACAATAGCTCTTGCTGGACAAAAGTAAGTGATCTGAGAGATCTCCAAAGTTAAGTATGCTGAGTCCAATGGTTTCAAGCATCGTTTGGAACACAGATGGTACGTATTTAGTATTGACTCATCCTTTTCAAGAGTTATTCACAATTCAATTGAAAGGTATCGACACCTATCGTTCCGATAGCATATCCCTGATTGATTGGGATGTAAGTACCTGCCTGAACAATAATTCCCATTCGTGGTACTCACATATCCTCAAAGGTTTCCACCGGCGACGATTGCCTAGCAATCAAAGGAGTAAGTTATAGTGATGCAATTTCTAATTACATTGAACTCATACTTTGGCCTAGAACTCCACCAATATTTTTGCCAGCAATATTTTATGCAGAGGGGGTGAAGGAGTCGCTATCGGAAGTCTGGGTCAGTACCAGCAATTCGTATGTTCACATCACTTTTACTATGAGTTGTCTATCTATAATGATTACAGAACGATATTGTAGAAAATGTCCATATCGAGAATGTGAGAGTAAGTAATTTGGACGCTGTAGTTTGTCAAAGGATTAATGAACGATTCCTATTAGACCCAGCGGCCTCCTGCTGTCGTGCAACCCAACATGATCAGCGGAGTTTACTTCAAGGTGAATATCCTCATGTCATTTTATCGATCATTGTTAATACAGCGGCTGTGGTAGACATGGACTAGTTCAGTTCATGGTGCTCCTCCCACTGGAGGAGGAGGAGGAGGAGGTAAGCCCTCCACCAAGTTCACTCGGAGTTTCATAGTTAATGACCCCTTTTTGATTTTTAGGAAGAGTCAACAACGTCACAGTGATAAATCTCTTCCACGACGACGTGACAACCCCTGTTCGCATATTCCAGAACAATGGCGGCCAGCCGTGAGTCTGACTCTTCTTCTTGATCCTTTTTATTTACCTCGGGCGGGGTTCTTCAGCGGTGATATTCCCTCGAAGTTGCAAATTAGCAATCTAAATTTCGTTAACCTTGTGGGAAGTGCCAATACAAGTCAGCGTAAGTCCATGTAAAATTTAATAGTGTTCGTCAGGTTGATAGGCCTTCTAGTCGTGGATCTAGAATGTAGCCCTGCGGTCCCATGCCGCAATATTCGTTTCCAGAACTTTAATATCCAAGCACCCAAAGGAGAAAAGCCGATCCTTACTTGCAGTAACATTAGTGTAACGGGTTTACCAGGGTCGTGTAATGCGCCTAGCAACTAAATGTAGCTGCATACTTAAGCAACGATTTAACATGTAGATATATTGAGCAACTTATATCCTTCTAACTTGAGTTGGACTGCGAATCATTTAGAACGGATATATTAACGAAAGATACAGTAAATAAGGAAGAACTATAATAAAATCTAGAGTCTGATATATATATAACCAGTGGCTTAAACTGAGATGTCTGTTACCGAGGGTATAGTGATAACAGGATTGTTGTCAAAGAACTCTTCCCATAGCCTGTAATCCGAAAAGTCCATCTCTACGTACTTTGGATCAGGAGGATCGGGATAACAGGTAGCCTCTTCAAAGGTCATTCCAAAGAAGGTCTGAAAGTCTTCGAAGAAATCGTTTTGCTGCTTTGTTTCGGCCGGCTGAACAAGCTTGAGTTCCATATCAACGTCCATGTCGGTGTCCATCGGTTTGTCTTCATCGACCGAGGGAAGCTCGAAATCATCCTCACCAGAGCTCGAATCATCTTCGCCAGAGCCGATAGAAGAGCCTTGAGGATTCTCAAAATCATCGGATAGATCAGCATTCAAGTTGCGGTTCGACGAGGCTTCCTTCCCCGAATCCACTCTCTGTCTTTCTTCCCATTTCTTGAGGGATTCGAGGTGCATGGCTGTTTGCGGGTGACTTTTACAGTTACCGCGACCCATCCAGGTGTGTTTGAAGGTTCCGACATTGCATATTTTGCATCGGACTTCATTCGGATCGGCAGGATGTTCCTCATAGACTAAGGCAAAACGGATGTTAGAACACAATGTGAAGTTAAGATGACGAAGGCAGACTTACTCTCGTTTAAAGACAAGCGATGACGACCCATTTCAAAAGTCGATGAAGGTTTAATGGATCAAAAGGATTGCACTGAACGAAGGAACGACGTAAGAGTTGGATGTTGGCGAGCTAGAGGTTGAGTGACGTTGATTTATATCCTGAAGGCATATAGTCGCTTTGATTGTGGAGTTCGACGAAAACAAGAATTGTGGGCAGAGTAGAAACAAGACCAGTAACAAAGGTTTTAGAAAGAAATTGTTCACGGCCTTTGAATGGAAGAAGCGTTGAATAATCGGTAAACAAGGGTCTGCTTGTGCAGATGCAGACAAAGCCCTGGATATTATTAAGGGTCAAAATGAAACCCAACAAGGGTCGAGGGAAAACAATAGACGAAAGAAATTGATCTAGCGAGAAATGTCCTTTTTGTGGCACAACAAGATATCCAGAATGGGGAGTCACGTTGTTGCATTGTGGTGCGTTCCTTGATTATTATATTCACTTGTGGCTCCAAGGTGGCTAGCGCAGCTTGCAGTTGCGTTGCATTCGAATAGATTCGAATTCGCATCTGCACAAGTGCTATTGTCGTTTGCTCTCTATTATGGTGATCCGCGGAAAGTCTGGAAGGCCTCATTCAGGCGGAGCCTGAAACTCCATCAGAAGATGATTTGTCAGCACATTGTCCGTTGTACAGTTCCGACGTCGCATACGTCCCTTAAGAAAGTCTATACCTCGAGACTTTCTCTGTATCAATAGTCTACTTCCTTATTTACCCCATCACTTCCAGCTCGAACTATGTCGGACGGAGAAGAATGGGAAGACGAGCTACTTGCTCTCGCCACTCAAGATGATTCGAAGAAAAAGGCCTCCAAGAAACGCCGCAGTTCGTCCTCTGGGAAGGAACCGTCCTCTAAGAGGCGGAAGGCAGAGTTAGTCCTGATCTTACATTTGCGATAATCCGTTACTCATCTAAAAACGATAGCATGAATGTCGAATCAGATTCTGACATGGAACCTGAAAGCGAAGAAGACGATTCCAATCCTTATCCACTCGATGGAAAGTATAAGAATGAAGGAGATAGATCCTGGTATGCAGTCTCTATAATGGTCTAGCCACCTTGGCTGATGTCCGTAGGCTTATGGGACTCCCTGAGCTGGAACGCGAGGATATCCTTGCTCGTCGCATGGAGGAACTGCAAGAGCGTTATGAAAGCCAGAATCTTGATTCACTGATCAAGGCGCAAAATGGGAAAAGCGGAGGAGATGCTGTGGCTCATGCTGCTAAACGTAAGTTGTTTCTCAGTGCGGATGGGTTTGAGTTGGTACTGACGTACTGTTTCAGGCAAACATACCGCTCGTGGCTCGACCAAAGAGAAGTCTCGCAAGCTGGATGAGCTGAAAGCTAGACGGAAAGCGAAAGAAGATCGGGCTCGCGTAAGACTATTTTTCTGACCTTTCTTACTTCGGCTTACATCTCTCTTTAGAATCGAACAGAGAAAGCAGACTCTCCGACGGACCGCAGAAGAAGCTCTTCTTCTGAGCCTGAACTCTCCGATGTCACAGATGAAGATGGCGAGATCAACAAAGACGAGGAGGAAGACGGGAAGTATCGCGACAAGTTCGAATCTCGGCCATCGGACAAGACAGATCTGAAGCCTTCGTATGATGATTTCCAAAAGTTGCGTGTGTCGCGTCATCAGATATCCAAATACTATTACAATCCATGGTTTGAAAACTGGATAACCGGTAAGTTGGCAGTGCCTTCTCGAAGTCCTCATTAACAAAATGATATTAGGTTCATGGGTGCGGTATTTGATTGGCGCTGATGAGACCACAAGGCAGCCTATATATCGAATCTGCGAAGTATTAGGTATGTGCTTGCTTATGTTTAGCACGGACCTAGTGACTTATTTGTTGTGTAAGGGGTTGTATCTAATCCTGTCAAGGCGTACAAGGTCAATGACATTGTTGTCGACCGCCTCCTCGAGTTGAAGCATGGGGACGCCGTCAGATCCTTCCCTATGGACAAGATATCTGATAGTCCGTTCTCGCAGGTAAGTAAAGATGCATACATGATCCCCCTGCGACGCCTGACGGCCATCTCAGAAGGAGTACGAACGCATTATCAGAGTTATGGAAGACGAGAAGGTTGAATTTCCGAGCCGGCGTTCGATACAGCGGAAGGTTGAGCAGCTGCGAGAGCTTCCTCGTAGGCCGCTGACCGAGGTGTGTCCTAACACTGTGCTATGTCTGCTGTTATTAATGTTCTTCGCAGGCTGACATCACAGCCATGATCGCTCGCAAGAATGCTCTAAACCCATCCAGCGTTGCCGCGTCACAAATGTTCAACACTCGCGTAGACCTAACCCAGAAAAAGAACCTCGCTGTAAAGCGCCATGACTACAAAGAAGCGGCTGCTATCGATAAAGAGCTCCAAGAGCTCGCCGCTGCGCATCCTGATCAACGCAAAGAGCAGGCCAAAGATACCCAAGCGGAGCTACTAGCCCGCGTTAACGAACGCAATCGCAAAGCGAATCTCGAGCAGATCCGGAAAGCGGAAGCGGAAGCCACAATACGCAAGCGTCAAGAACGACGAGCCATAGCTGCTGCAGCCGCTGCAGGCCTTGCGCCTCCAGCTCCAAGCGACGTCAGTGCACGTGTTCCAACCGTAGCGAAGACACACCATCAATCATTATCAAGGTTGGTCATTCATATTCTTGTTGTACACTGAAGTGAACGTTCGCCTTCTTTTCACCTTTCTTGTGCTGTGTCTCTATCAGGGTGAACACGCCCCTGGGGACACCCAAGTTGGGGGACAGTGATAGCGCAGGCAATCGATCTATCTCGCCGTTGCCGCCATTAAATGACATTGAAAAGGCAAATACGCGCCCTGCGAACGGGACTTTGGAAGCGAAGATTATTGATTCGATCCAGATTGACCTTGGCGATTTCTAATGCGATGAAGTTTTGTGTGTGAATTTGCCTGGATTTTATAATTCGTATTCGCTTTGTCTCTTTCTCTTCTTGCTGATTGTATCTTGGAGGTCTTGCTCGGTTGTTTTTTTGCAGGTTTACTTCTTTTCTCGCAGTCTTTGAAACGCATTCGCATACACAATCCAATTTATACTCGGTTCATACATACGAACTTATTTATCTCTCAGTCTATATATATCATGTCTGGTCTGTATTATTTAGAATTTTAAAGGGTGCAGTCGCTCTCCATTGTGTTTTTAGATTGTCAAACTGTGTGTATGAGTAGATAATTCGTAATAAACAGATTTTACTAGTATGCGTCATGACCGTGTCTGTTCTGAACTGTCAAATTAGCAAGCCTGGAATGCGATGAATCAAGCATCTAGGACCGTTAAAAAGTGAAATAGACGCCGTGTCCGGGGACACTTCTATCCCATAGACTTTAAACCGATACACACCATGAAGTCATCGTTGTTCCAAGGCAATGGATACAAACCATAGCTGAATAAATACAAAAGAGCCGGGCATGGCCAAGAGGAAGACCTATAGGTTAATTGGCATTGCGAGAGAATTTTAGACACTTGTGGGATACTGATCAAGGGCATTCGACTATCGCGGGAGATTAATATTTGTTCAAAGAACAGAAAAACAATAGACCACAAGCGCTTCAAGGTACAACACAGGAAATATAACGGAAATCGGAAATATTGATAATAAGGTGATGATTCAGAGAGTAATGAAAAAAAATGTGGCAGGTCCAGCGATTTGTGAATCCTATGGAAATAAGGATAAAGATAAATTCCTCCAAAGAAACACCACTATCATTAAACATGTGAATAAAATAACTGGAACGAATCGCTGTGTAAAACGTTAAAATCTCTCAGGCAGAGAATTGAACCCTGGTCTCGCGCGTTGTAGAGTTGAACCCCTTGACAGACGCGAATACTAACCACTATACTACCCAAGATACTGAACTAGACCCCGTGATAGGATGGAGCCGGAGCGGACCATTCACAAGGAGAGGGAGGAGGGCCCGGACGTGGAAAGGGATGAATCTGCGAAAGCGTTGGAGCCGATCCTACCAGCAAATCTGAGTACGTTTCCCAATAGGGGTCTGTGACTATCCTGCGCCCAAAAGCTAGTTGGTCACTATTTCCTCGATCGGGTATTACTTGTTAAGGATAGTACTTTTTCATTGGAAAAATCTCCGAACGGTGAAAATCAGAAATGCACTATGGAGATAGCGATCCCCAAAAGGCTCGATCGTGTATTTAACATCGAAAAGATATTTTTTAACTGATGTATCATTATTAGAGCGTACCAATGTAACGGAGCATCCGCGATGGGGAGGCATCCGCTTACCATTTTTATTGGCGCGGTAGCTCAGCTGGGAGAGCGACAGACTGAAGTTAAATCTGTGACGTCTGAGCGACTGAATGACCGGTGAGATTGAACCTGAACAGAAACACGGGTGAGGTTGGAACCAGGTGAGCACGACGGAGAGAAATCTCTTACTGGGTGAGGTTGAACAGCGGTAATCTGTTGGGTGAGATTGAACAAGATTGGAACAGCCTGAGCGTGACGGTGAGGTTGAACAGTGGTATCGTGATGGGCGAGATTGAACCGGTGAAGTTGAGTTGACCTCATGACGTTGAACAGAACAGCCTGAGTGGCTGAATGACACCCTCTCGGTGAGATCGACGAGGCTGAACAGTGGCCATGGAACCGGTGAGGTTGAACAAGATGGCCGGATGACCTCTTACCGGGTGAGACTAAACAAGTGAGGCTAAACCTCTTACTGGGCGAGGTCGAATACAACGGACGAGGTTGAACAGCACCTTACTGGGTGAGGATGAACAGTGGTGCCGGCGAGAATGAACCTGACTCCGAAACCCTCTTACTGGGTGAGATTGAACAAGAATCAAACCTCTTACCGGGGTGAGGTTGAACAAGATCGCCTCTTTCGTCGAGATTGAACAGCGGCCGTGCGCGTGACGGGTGAGATTGAACATGAGTCAGATGAGGTTGAACAAAAGGTGATGAGTCCGTGAGATTGAATACAACATGGGTGAGGATGAACAGCGCCGTGATGGGTGAGATGGGCTAAACGGGTGAGGTTGAACAGACGGGCCGAAAACCTCTTACAGCCTCTGCGGGGGCGTGAGCGCCGTTCTTGGCGGGACCTACGGGCGCCTATTAACGTCACGCGGCTCGCACCCCCGCCGCGGGATTGAACATGCTGCGCGGGAACCTCGCTGCCATTCAACCCCATAATATTTTGGTAAATCCTTTCTATTGTGTGTTTAATTTTTGACAAGCCTAATTATCTGCTACAACCATGGTTGGATCATAGGTCGTTTCTGAACAAAACCATAACGTCTAAGACTCAGAATACCTTAAGCTTGGGCGAGATGGCATATATCGACCAGCGACCGCGGATTCTCTTGTGCATGGCGTACTGTGCGCACAAAACAAATATCTTTCATTCGGGGAGCAAAATATCTCATAGATAACCTCAAAAATAACATAAAAACTCTCAGGCGAGGATTTGAACCCCGGTTTCTCGCACACGCTTGAACTTCGACTTAAACCCTTAGTCTGGCGGACGTGAATACTAACCACTATACTACATAAGATATTTCTGTATAGAAATACGGTTCTATTCCCCAGATCCAGGAATTGCTAAGGGAAGGAGTCAGGGCTCAGAGGTAGCGAGGAGCTGAGATCGACCAGAAGCTAGTTTTCTCAGAATCGAGTAGATACTTACACCGGCAAGACTGCAGATCCCTTCTCTTTTCTATCCAACTGTAAAAAAAAAAAAAACGATAGTCAAAAACAAAATCTCTCAGGCGGGGAATTGAACCCCGGTCTCGCGCGGGCTTCGACCTTGGATTTAAATCCTTAGCCTTTGCGTGACAGGCGCGAATACTAACCACTATACTACCTAAGATGGGTTACAAACATCATTAATGCCAATTGCCTCTACACCCTTTGCCAGCTACACCGAAATTACCAATAACTTATAAGGCAACGAGAGGGTGATAGAGAGATACATATTCACGGAATAGGTCAAGCCTGCCAAGCTGCAAATATGGATTCGCCTACAAACCAACTAAATATTCAATTTGCCATCCCAGATTGTGAAAGATGTTCCCAGGCTCTACAACAAAGGTTTCTTGAGCTTATAAGAACATGTTCATATATACAACGGACTTACATAAATGCAGTATGCCCATTCAATGAATAAATTAGACTTTATCCAGCTAGGACACCCAAATATGCAAGGGTTACTCAATATACAGAGAAACCACGGTGGGTTCTGCATTCATGCTGTTGAATCCATTGCATGGCCACTTGAAGTCTCCCCGAATTCTGCAAATTTCGAAGATCCTCAATATACTCCAGGTCATCTTCGAATGTGCTAGGCTTATAACAGAACATCAAGCTCTCCAATGCGCATCCGAGTCGTCGACGCCCAGGATAGTCCAAGCGAGACCAAACCACATCCATGACTGATTTCAAATCGGTTGGATATAAATCGTCCAATCGTAGGCTTCGTAGATTAGGAAGAATGCACGACACTGAGTAATGTCGTGGATTGTCGTCAATCACTAACCGTTTCAGGATTGCATTGCAGAGTGGGGGACTCGCATAGCTGATATTCAATATTTCTATTGACGGCGTCGCCTGCAAAAGACGTATTGACTCGGCGATCGACGTGGTAAGGTTGAGTTTTAGTAGATTGCACGCGGACCGCTTGAATAGAGAAATGAGATCATTGGGAGCGTTTGTCGAAATAAACAGTGTACTACCGTAACGGCAAACTTGGAGCTCCGTTAGGTTAGGGAGTACCAGGTAATTGATAGAGTCCGGATCCTCACCACCGACACATAGCTTTCGTATCTGGGGAAGCTTGAGCGGCACTAGATCGACCCTTTGAGGCTGCCAGGCTGAGTCAGGTACATTTAGAGATAAGTTCTGAATGTTCAGTGATTCCAGATTTTCAGCAGCTCGCAGAATTTCGAGGTATAAGTGGAGATTCGTCGAAAATCCCAGTTCCAAGTGAGTCAGTTGGGACCATATGTATCCATCAGGGCCAATCGATCTCTGTATCTCTCCCCGATAAAGTGCTAGCCTCTTCAACTTGGGAGTATACCCAAAACCCCACGCGAGGCTATACATATTGCCACTAATCGTGAGCGACTCCAGATTTGACATATCCGCCTTAGTAAACCAAGTAAAATTTTCTTCCATGTCATCAAATGTGAAGGAAGCAGTTCTCCAAAGATGAGAAGAGGCTGTAAATATTTTGTGAATCCTGGCCACACGCTCTCTGTATACCCGAGGAGCAACATAGGTAAGGTCGAGCAAAGCACCTCGACTTTGTATTAAAGCTGTCTCAAAAATATCAGAAACCACATCAATTTGCCAATAGCGGACTTCCGTCACGGTCCCATTGAACTGTATACGGGACCACAGAGATGCGCACGCAAAGCCGACGGCCCGCCATCGCTTGCAGACCGCCGTTAACGTCCAGGCAAAAGTACCGTATTGGGTAACCGGACCTGCTGATTCCTCGAATATTCGCATGAGGATATCGTCAGGCAATCGTCGAATAGGTGCGAAGATGGCCCGTTGGCGGAAGATGTATTCCTTGACATGAGCCTGCGCAGCCCTTAGGCGGCCCATGGTAGTCATCAGAAGTTGCATGTCCTTTTGGTAAGATACCATATGGTCATTCGCAGTAGAAATGAGGCGCTGAAGCTCTTCTTGCTCTTGTGCAGAGGGGAATCCTTGTTCTGTATGAAATTGCAGAGGAAAGTGCGAACTTAAGAAGTCCTCGTTGAAGTGGCTTTGAAGCTCAACAATTTCTACGAAAGGCCTATACGGTGGTGAGTTATTATTAGTAATAGTCGATGAAAGGTGTGTTCCTACATTGTGGCGTTTGACAATGAGTGGTTTCCGTCTGACGATGATCACGTAAGGCGTGGGAGATTATCTCGCGCGTCCAGAAAAGACTCTAAATTTATTTCTTTCCACGCAATACAACGTATGATACGTAATAGAAGCAAATAGAAAGAATATCTGAAGCTTGCTAGTTTATATACTTACTTGCAAATCGCATAAAACGACAGTTATAGGGAATTATAGCAGGGATAGCCTGACCTCAAGACAAAGGCCGCTGTCGTAATTACTTAAATTTTAACGAATGAAATACAAAAAGTAAAACAAACAAACAAAAAGATCTCTCAGGCGGGGAATTGAACCCCGGTCTCGCGCGATCTAGAGTTACACCCCTACTCTGACAGGCGCGAATACTAACCACTATACTACCTAAGATGATCTTCCATCAAAATAACATCCTATTTCCCGGGCTCCGGAGTTGGTCAAGAAAGAATTCATCCCATCATACTTTAGATAGTGCCCAGTTCCCTAAAGAGTAGAGTTCGTAGAAATCTTAGGATATGTTCTTCATCACATATGTAATAGTCCATGTTGATTGAATCTCTCCTCTATCATGAGTGACTCCAAACTTCCTCACTTCTCATCAACTGCGCGCTCACGAGTTACTCTCACAAAAACGAACACTCACATTTGCGCCTCCTGTCAAAGTTTTTCCCACACATCTTGTCCATCCAGAACTTCCATGATACGTTCAATTGATGGATGCAAACGCGGTAAAGGCTTCTTCTGGAGTCTTTCCTTGTTGAAGTCGTCATCTAGGACGATGACAGCCACAATCTCTTCGGTGCCATTTAGACAAGCAGGAGTCACGCTCACGTACGCATCGTCTGGCAGTGCTGTTTCAAGGATGGCATCGACGCACGTATTAGCCCTGCCCTTGTCCGATGGGTCGAACTTAAACTTGGAGGCCAGCTTTTCGTCGCTGAAGGCGTAACCTTTTACGAAGGGCCCTAAAAATGTGGCCATCGTCGACAAGCTATAAAGGTTCGTGGTTCACTAGACTCGGATGGATGGCGAACCTTTCCAGTGGCAAAATTTAGTGGCTCGCTGGGATAGTGTGAAGTTTCCGAGCTCCGACTCTTTCGCCTGCTTTTTTGTCTTTTTCTTTTTCTTTTTAGGATCAACGAGATACAGTGATCTGGCATGCGCATGCACAGACGCACTTTAAAGTTTATGTCCAATCCTCTCAGTCTATTTTCCCCCCTGAATTACCAAAAGACAAAGACAGAAAATAATCAAAAACCTCTCAGGCGGGGAATTGAACCCCGGTCTCGCGCGGACTTAAACTTCGAAATAAAGCCTCAGCCTGACAGGCGCGAATACTAACCACTATACTACCTAAGATGGAGAACCATGACTGTCAACGCAGCCAAGGGTTAAGGCCTTTTCTAGCTTATCGCCATCACTGAATGGGACCATTCTGAGAGATGGAAGGTATGCGACCGAGCAGAGAGGGCCTTCTTCTAACTAATGAGCCTGAAAATTCCCCTTTTCTTCGCGGTGTTTAATCCTCGTTGATGTATAAAAACGCACTTACCTGTTATCCTTCGAAGCTTTCCCCCTTTATAATCATGTGTTCCGTTAATTCCATCTCTGGGGTGTTAAGAAGACTTGCTAATATGATGATATCTCTTCCAACCAAATTCCTATGTGAATCCTCAAAGGCCGCCACATGACCTAGATCCCCGCAAATCCTGGCTTTCACTGACAGTTCTTGGAAATAAATCAGAGTATGAAAGGCACATGGTTAAATACCCTGATATGCAACCATCACTTCTCCGTTGATTATGAGTCCGCCATGAAGAGAATTAAAGAAGTCGAGTGGACGCCTTATGCTGTCTGCATAGACAAGTGATATATGGCATCTCGTATGCTTCGCAAGATTGTCGAAATCATGGATTGATTCTGCTGGTTGGAGATCTACATCCAGAGGATGAGATAATATATAGCGTGTAGCACACGGAAGAACAAGATTCGTGGGTGGACGTGAAATCAAAGTCTGCGTAAGCATTATCCAAATCTGGCATATGATTTAGCTCATTTAAAATATAAGTAACGATTTCCAGTGGCGGAAATCGAGCGAAGACGAGCAAACGTATGTAACTATAATCAGGCGATTTCGGGAAATAAAAGCCATTCGTATTGTCAGATAAGCAAAAGCAAAACAAAAACTACCAAATTTAAATGACATATGTAAGTATAAAGCATGATTTTCTGAGAAAGAAAACATGCACACCTTTACTATAACAGACAGTAGTCTGGAGACGTCTCCGAAAGTCTGAAGAAATAAGGGGAAAGTAAAACTGGAGAATAAGTGTAGAACTAGTGTTGCCGCTGTCCCAGACCGTTTCCCACGTCGCTTACAAGCGAAGGAGCAATCACTCTTTCCTGAAATTTCATTTTGGACATCTACAACCTTTCTATTTTCGTTTTATATACTCCTTTTTCAGCCAAAAAATCTAGCAGCCATTTGGTCCCGGTTCGGTCCCCGGGGCTAGACCGAACTGCGGCAACACTACGTAGAACCCTGGGCCTGCGGAGGGGATATTCAACAAGTAACCCAACACGTAGTTCTTGAAAAATTGGTTGCAATATAAGACGAGGACAACATGAAATAAGAGTGCAGAATTCAACGTCGTTTACAAACCGTTGATCGAGGAGTGCGCAGAAGGCTATGGACACCTATGGACCCCGTCCCTGACGCAGTCCAAGCCAACCCAAGCAACACCGCGACGGGCGTATTACTACTTGCCACCCCGCCTCGAACTTCTCCATTCGCCCATCTCCCTAACCATCTGCATTATCCCAAATCTTCGCCGTACCTCCACCCGCACGCCGCACGATAAGCCATGGCGGCGTACTTCTTTGCGCAGCCCGTAGACATCGACTTGAAGCTCGAGGGCGAGGAGGGCCGCAAGCAGGTCGAGCTGAAGCTGGAGAAAGAGCGACGGGAGTCCGCGCCGATATACTATGATGGGGACTCGATTTCGGGACAGGTGTGTGCTGTGTTTTGCGTGTTTGGAGTGCTTGTTGGGTGGTGCGCGTATTTATGCAGTTGTGATTGTAGGCGACGGTGCGTGTGAGGGACGGGAAGAAGTTGACGCATGACGGGATTAAGATTGAGTTTATTGGGAGCATTGGTGTGTGCATTCTCTATTCATGGGGTTATTATGCGGTGTTGATTATAACCTGTGTGCACGTGCAGAGTTATTCTACGACCGAGGACACCACCATGAATTCCTGTCCCTATCGCAGGAGCTGGCTGCCCCGGGGGAGATGCGCCAGGCGCAGACGTTTGATTTCAACTTTAAGAACGTGGAGAAGCAGTATGAGAGCTATCAGGGGATTAATGTCAAGCTTAGGTACGTGCGGTCGTGCGTAGCCGTGTTTATGTTTATGTTTATGTTTACGTTTTCGTAGGTATTTCGTCCGGCTGACAATCTCGAGACGGCTGGCGGACGTGACGAAGGAGCGCGAGCTCTGGGTGCATTCGTATCGTATGCCGCCGGATATCAACAACTCCATCAAGATGGAAGTCGGAATTGAGGACTGCTTGCATATTGAGTTTGAGTATAACAAGTCCAAGTGCATCCTCCTCCCCCTCCTCTTTTTATTCAGACACTGAACTTTGTGTGCAGATACCATCTGAAAGACGTCATCGTAGGCAAGATCTACTTCCTCCTCGTGCGGATAAAGATCAAGCACATGGAGCTGTCCATCATCCGCCGCGAAACGACAGGGGCCGTGCCGAACCAGTATAACGAGAGCGAAACGATAACCAAGTTCGAGATCATGGACGGTGCGCCTGTACGAGGTGCGTTGCCGTTCACCGCAGCTTGAATGCCATGCATGCTCACGTTACATTGCATTACACAGGCGAAACGATCCCCATCCGCCTCTTCCTCGGCGGCTTCGAGCTAACACCCACCTTCCGCGACGTGAACAAGAAGTTCAGCACGCGGTATTACCTCAACTTGGTGCTCATCGACGAGGAGAACAGGCGGTATTTTAAGCAGCAGGTGCGTACCCACACTTCACACTTGATACTTATAGACGTCCTTGCTCATGCCCATCTCGGCGTGCTCGTTTATAGGAAATCACGATATACAGGATACCAGAAGTGCGTTCTTCTTTCATTATATGGCGTTCTCGGAACCATGGCTGACACTTCACACAGAACTAACCGACTTTCTTCCTTGCCTTCTTCCTTCTTCCTACCTTCCCGTAATATGTTTATACATACATTACCGGCCATGTATTTTGCTTGCTTGTTTTTACTTGCTTGTCTTATTTCTTTCTTTCTTCGTTCTTTCGTTCTTCCTTATTCCGCATTCGACCGCATCTCGATTACCACGTCCACGTTCATGTTCATATTTATCATTCTATCCACATGCTCATGCTCACGCTCTGCAATGCAAGGACAACGAACGATATCGGTGTTCATCAGTGTTCATCCCACCATTCAATACATATACATAGCATCGATATCCAGCACTCGGTCCCACCCGGTCTCCTTCCCACCTCTCCTTCCATATTCCTTTCCACCCTCACGCAAGAAAAAACATACACCGTACACGAGCGGGCTTGAGATTCAAATTGGGGAGATATGATGTTCACCCATCCCACCGGCATTCGTATCATTCAATACATCTAGCATCACATCACATCAAAGCAACGGTCTCCTTACCTTCCCACCTTCCATTCGATATTCCTTCCACCCCCAACGCACACGCAGAAAAAAGTGACATACAGCTTCGAACTCGGGGACATACGTACACACATAGTAGGTAAAAATAACCCAATAAGTATATGAGGTTGCATCCGGGAAATGGTGGTAGGTAGGTGGGTAATGAAACGGAGCCACGGCGAGGGGGTATTCCAGGTAAAGAAAAAATAGGTAGGAGAGTGGATTGAAAGGCTTTCGAAAAAAAAAAAAGACTAGGATCGAAAACAAGAAATGAAAAGAAGAATGAAAAGAAGAAAACCAAGCCCAAAAACCGGGTGAAAAAGGCGACGCAAAAGCAAAACACAAAACGCACACGGTCTAAAATCGAAATACTGAGAAAACGAAATCCCGAAAATAAACGCAGTGCACAAGACAACGCAAAATGAACGAACGAACAGACAAATACAGCGCAGGGTATTCCATCAGACGCAGGGCACCACGGTCCACCGAGGAGCCCAGCCCAGCGCATCCTCCCATCCACATCACTCTATACCCTCCAACCACCCATGCTCCTTCCCCTTCCGCACACACAACCTAAACCTCATCCCTAACATCACCACTCTTAACATCCTCCACATCCTAAATCCTATATCCTCTCCCGCCCAAACACCCCCGAATCCAACCTCACAAGCCCCGTACCCTTACCCCCACCACGCCCAAGGATCATCTCCGTATGGAGCATCGCGTGCCGGTCGTCCACGCTGGAGGGCATGCCCGGCATTAAGGTGAGGTCCTCATCCACGTCATCCATGTCTACAGAGTGCAGAGAGTGCAGGGAGTAGGACTTTGAATGGGATTGGGATTGAGAGGATTCGGATACTTTGGAAGGTTTGGAGGGCGTACGCGTTGACGTCGTCGCGCTGGACTTCGACCTAGATCTGGAGCGCGCGGCCGTCCGCGCTGGCGCCGCACCGTACACATCCAGCGGGTACGCCGGCATCTCCATCTCTGTTTCCCGCTCCTCCAGCGCACTTGGGCTTTGGTACTCGGGGACATGCTCGTGGTCCAGCGGCGACGCGCGCAGGCTCACGCGGTTCTTGCGGTGGTGCGGGTGCGGGACGACGGTGACGGTGGGTGTGCTTTGGGTCACGCTGCGGGTCTTTACGCGCGTGAGGGCGTTTGAGGGGCTCGTGCGGGCCCAGGCGGAGGTGCCGGTGTTGGTATTGCTGTTGTCGTCCACGGAGGAGTTGGAGCCAAAAGACGAAGGCGACTCCGACACGTCCATGCGATCCAAATCCAGCTCATCATCCACATCCATATCCATAGGCGTCCTTGGAAGCGACTGCACCGTCATCCTTTCCTTCAGCCCGTCCCGCTCGCTGATCCGATCTTCCAACGTCCCAGACCGTGTCAACGCCGGCGTGGAGCCTCTCTCGTCTCCTTCCACCACTCCTCCATACGCCCCCTCCCCATTGGCAACAGCAACATCATCGGAAACAGCGACGCCCCCGCCGTGCGCCCCATCCAACATCTCAGGATACGGATACTCCCCCGGGGGAAGCACCCCATCCGCTGCGCCCAACGCACCCGGCGAAACCGACGGCGTGTTACCCAAACTCTCATCCCTACTTCGTCGATAAAACAACTCCTCATCCTCCTTCTCATCGTCCGGCGCACCAAACGGGTCCAAATCCTCACCGAATGGGTCCAAATCCTCCATCCCATCATCTTCATCCACATCTCCATAATTATAAACGCTCCCATCCTCGCTCTCAAAGTCAAACCCGCTCCCCGCGACACTAACCCCGCGGACCCCGCGCATGGCGGTTAAGACGTTCTCGACTGTGTTACGCTTATTAGCACGGGGGCGCGCGGTAGGGATGGGGGTCGGGGCGAAGGATATTGCGGGTGGCTGTGGTTGACGGCCTGAGAGCGTGAGATTTAGGATTCCGGTGGTGGTGGCGGTGGTGACTGTGGATAAGCCGGGGCGGAGGGCGGGCGGGACGGCGATTGTGGCGGGGACGGGGGTGGGATGCAGAGGCGGGACGGGCTTGCGGCGGATGGAGCTGGACTTGCGGACCAGCCCGCCTTCCGCACCGACACCGATATCTTGAGCTTGGTTCTTCGCCTGAATCTGGGCCGCCTGCTGCTCCTCCGCCATTCCTTGGCCCACGAATCCCGGCGAGTCAGACACATCGCTAAAATGCGAGGCTATAACCGTATTTCCATTCACGTTGTTGGCGATAGGAGAAACAGGGAACGGCGGGTTCTTCAGATTCCGATTTCCCGTTCGTGAGGCGGGGACTTGCAGGAAACTTGATGGGCCTTGTTGAGCTTGGCCTTGACTTGGAAGTTGAGAGGTAATAGGAGCAGCCTGAATAGGCAATTCCATCGACTCTACACTCGTCCGGTCCCCACCCCCAAATCGGAACCCAAACGCACTCCCCGCGCGCGAGTCAGCCTCCCGAGGGTCTTCCATGACTACGCTCAACGCCCCTTTCCCCTTCCCCGCCTTAACATTAGCATTGAGAGGGGGAACAGGCTCCGTCGGCACATCCAGCTCCAACACCGAGAACCTCATCTCGAGAACAGGGGGCGTCTGGCCATCGTATCTCACCGTGACGCGTTTCTTCGCCTGTGCTTCGGGGACAGGACGGCGCGTCGAAGCGTTGACGTTAGGCCCCGCGAGGAATTGCTCAAGTTGGTCTTTTCCGAGGGCGCCAGAGTGGGCGAGGAGGATGGCGTTGATGCGGGAGAAGGCGGAGTCGGAGCCGAGGTTGAGCGGAGCTGGGGAGGGTTTTCGTTTGTTTTGGGAGTTGGAGCGGGATTGGGATGGTAGTGGTGCGGTGGATGATGAGGCGATGGGGGCAGCGAACGGCGCATCATGTACATCCTCAAACGGCGGCATGCTCTGACTCGGTGCAGGCGCATTAAAAGAGGTATTACCCTTCGACGCGTAGAACGTCGCGGTCGTGCCAGGCGACATATGCACAAACGTCGAGGTGCGCGGGTTGGAGATCATGAGGCGGTTGACAGAGCCCGTGCGCGTGGGCTTGCGCTCGACCATGTCGGCTGCGTTCGACATGTTGAGCTTGGAGGTGATGGTGTGGAGGAGCTGGCGGGAAGAGTTCATCGTTGCGGTGGAGTTGCGGCGGGCGTTCAACTCGGGGTCGAGGCGCGTGAAGTCTTCGACTGTGTTCATTCTGCGTAGTATGAGTATTAAGAATATGTAGTAGTCGGTAGCACGCACCCCTTAATAACACCAATGATCAACGCGCCGCGTCCAAAGAACCTGATAACCCGCCTTATCACCACAACCCCAAACTCGCCCTCCGCGAACCCGATCACACTCTCAATCGCGCCTAATTTCAACCCCGCCGCGACCCACCCCATGCCTCTAAACATGTGGATCTCCTCTTTCGCATGCGCGGAATTCGGGGCCGGCTCGGCCTTGCGCGCGTCGACAAAGGCGCGGACGCAGCGGGTGAAGGCGAGCGTGAAGACGGCGGCCTGGAAGACGGTGAGGAGGGTGACGCCGAAGAAGGAGAAGAAGGCGGCGATGTGCTGGTATGTCTTGCTGAGCCAGCGGATGCCCAGGACGAGGCGCGGCGGGGTGGACGGGAGCGTAACGAAGTTGTGTGCGATGCCGAGGAGGGAGCCTAAAGCGTTGGAGGCGATGATGAAGGGGATTAGAGCGAATAAGGTGATTTGGAGGATGCGCCGGAAGCGGGTAGGGAAGGCTTGGATGAGCGTGGAGCGGGCGAAGAGCGTGAGGAAGAGCGTGTAGGATAGGAGCGGGAGGAAGGAGGCCGCGGCGATGGTGAGGTCGATGATCGTGAAGGGTGTTATGGAGGTTGAGATGGCGGGAATCGAATGCGCGAGCACATCGAGGAGGGCGAGGGCGAAAAAGGACACGCCGTCGAGGACGAGGAGCCAGCGTTTCTGCCCGCGGAGGGAGGTGTTCGGGGTGAAGGCGAGGGTGAGCGAGAACAAGAGCTCAAGGGCGGGGGGAATAACGAGGATAAGGGATTGTATGCGGGAGAGGGACTGGCAGCGGAGGTTGGGTGCGAGGGAGAGGCAGAGCGAGTTCATTTATTGTTTTGGTTTTGGCTTTTGTGTTTTGTGCATTGCCAGCCAGCTTGGACAAGGAATGGAATGCAGACCTGCTGCTGAGCTGAAGGAATGGAATGGAATCCGTGAAGACGAAGAGAGAGAATACTGGAATTGCTCGTTGCGACCACCATATTGCCATGCGAGAAGGCGCCCGTCGCGTCTTACCCGTCATTTACTTCTGATCCCTATTTTTAGCCGTTGGGTCTCCTCGGGGACACTCTTGACGACCGTCCCGGCATCACTGCCATCAGCTGCTGTGTCGAATACACATCCCATTCAACTGCGTTGATTAGCATATACACGTCAATGCTGCTACCACTTCCAGTAGCATTGCCCCTTGCGATCAATCCACCAATCCAAACGCACTGCAGCTCACACGATCCAACTACGCAGCTCATCAGAAATAATACCTCACAAGTACATATTACACGTCGAGATACCAGCATAAATACACGTCGAAAGCCTAATTATAGTGAGTAAATCCGACCTCGCAATTAAAGTGATAGCCCTAATAGCCTTTAATAACGCCGTACGCGTGCAATTGCAATCCACCTATCGAGTAATCCAAATTCAATTATACGTTACCAAAGCCTCGAATCCGATCACTTTTCGGCCTCTCATCTCTTTCCTCGGGTTCTACTCACTTCCTCGGGTTATTCACCTCTGGCTCTATTCCTCTCGAATTCATCCCTCCTATCGCAGTATTTTTTTCCTCGAGGAAGACTCAGGATCGACGAGTTGATACCGACAGCCTGGTATTTACAAAGATTTGCACGGATCTACGCTCGGCCGCCCTGATGGGTTCTGAATTTAAAGACCATTTGCAAAGGATCATGATGGACATGGATAGACGGGTGAATCATACTAATAGGAGCGTATTGACATTGCTTAACGGAGCTTTCAGAGATGGAATCAATACATGGAGGACGTCACAAAACGTGGAACTGCATTTTCAGCGCTTTCATATTTGGAATGAGTGCCAGTGCCTTGAGCAACGCAGGGGAGGCTGGCAGGGTAGGCTCACGGCGTTTGCCACACTGCCCTGAAGAGACGATCTCCAGGGGCCTCGGGTGCCACTTACTAATGAGTACTGCAGCAGGATACCTGAAGTCCCACCTATTGTGCGACTTCAGCTTCGACCGAACCTGACGCACCTTCGACTCGGGTGCGATCTTTTGAAGGGGGATTAGGAGGTATGTTCCTTGGCAGTGATGCAGTGAGTGGTTCATCGACGAGAGGAGATGAGAAGGGAATGTTTGGTTGATGTAAACTCGCTGAAGGAAACCAACTTGAAGGTTCGGTCTCTGTCCTTGTCAATGAGGATGGCGACGGCGACATGAATATCATTATCGCCTCCAAAACCCTCCAGAACATAGCGGTTTATTTATTTAATTTGGCCTCATCTCCTCAGTCTGTTCAAATGCTTATATATAACGCCGTCTTCTTGAACCAACTCGGACCCGACGTAAGACGCCTTGTGTGCCGGCGTGATGCACTGGCCATAGTATCAACGAGAAAGCCAGGACGGCCATGCAGGCTCGACCGCATCGGGGGACATACGAGGGTCAAACGCGGTATTCAGCGGACGAGGACAAGGACAAGGGCTATATCGGCGCTGAAAATAAAGGCAGAGCGCTCACCGGGACATTGTATTGTAAGTTCAAGTTGTAACCAGGGCTCAACGCTCAGTGCGTACGTATGTATATTGCACCTGCCATATACTGACATGAGATGGTATATCCCAATTGTTTATAACCACAGTGCTCTAATTATTCGAATTCCGCAGGGTACATGACACACCGAAATAAATATAATTTAGTCTATTGATTTTTCGTACCGAGGCCCTCTACCGCAGAATCCCGGCTGGCCTTCCCCCTCTGGATTCACTGGCTCATCTCAGACTCAGACTCAGAGGCGGACCCGCGCCCGGGCCTGATCCCCTCACCGTTTGATGGGAGACATCTTAGGTAGTATAGTGGTTAGTATTCGTGCCTGTCAGAGTAGGAGTTTAACTCTAGATCGCGCGAGACCGGGGTTCAATTCCCCGCCTGAGAGGTTTTTTGATTTTTTTCTCTCTCTGTCTTTTGGCGATTCAGGGGAAAATAGACTGGGGGATTGGAGTAGGTGTGTGCATGCCAGTTCACGGTATCTCGTCGATCCTAAAAGAAAAAGAAAAAGAAAAAAAAGCAGGCTGTGATATGAGGTTCCTTGATTTGGTCACTAGCCTCCAAGATCGGACAAGGGCAAGGCCAATACGTGCGTCGATGCCATCCTTAAGAAACAGCACTGCCAGACGATGCGCACGTGAGCGTGACTCCGCTTCTTTAAATGGCACCGAAGAGATTGTGGCTGTCATCGTCCTAGATGACGACTTCGACAGGGAAAGACTCCAGAAGAAGCCTTTACCGCTTTTGCATCCCCATCAATTGAACGTATCATAGAAGTCCTGGATAGGCCAGATGTGTAGGAAAAGCTTTGACAGGAGGCGCAAATGCGAGTGTTCTGTCGCAAAAATCCTTTACGCCTGGTCAGGCCTAGTGACCTGGCCGGTTCTGGTCAGCTTGAATCAGGTCAGGTGTATCACCGATATTGTTCAATCAGGACATACAAAATTCAAAATGAGTTTATTTGCTGCAGGACCGTTATAACTACAAAAAGGATATTCATTCCATGAGAGAAAAAAGCAAAAAAAGTGTCTTCAATGAACATTTTTGTACTTGAAAAAGTCAACAAAGGGACAATGGCTAATAATAGAGTCACGGTGAAGCCAGTGGAGAAGGCTTATCCTCGTAGCCCCACAGCTCCACAAGCGTTAACAATATATACGGCTCTCAGCTACGCACCTTTTCCCCCACTCCTATGTCTCCTTTGACCCCACTACCATACACCGGTCTACTCCGTTGGGTGTACATAAGTGCCTTATTTTTATTTTTATTATTATTATTATTATTATTGATGGATCACACATACTATAGTACTTGGTTCACTGACTATAATATAGGTACTTGAGTTTCAACATATTATAATATGTATGTCACTTACACTCTTGTTGTATTCATTAGTCTAATAGCTTTATTAGAACATATCTATTGAAGAAGACCTACACATTCTAGTAGACTAGTATAGAGAGCAGCTTCCGTTGACAAGGGAAGGTAGTAAGACTAATGTAGAGGTATAATATTATATGTAATTTATTATGTAGTTAGTACTCAGCATTAGAATATCAATAAAACTTTTTAAAAATACTTTTATTATGTGTCTTAAGAATGAAATTGAAGGAATTATAAAAATATTTGGTCTGTGCCCTGGTCGATGCGAATATACCTGGCCAGGTCCACTAAGCTCAATCATGGTCTTGCCACTGATCGATCAAATAGACATACCCGCCATAGCGGCCTGATTGAGCCGAATCAGCTTCGGCCAGGTCGAAAAGATTTTTGCGACATCGTTTTTGTCAGAGTAGCTCGTGAGCGCACAGTTGATGAGAAGTGAGGAAGTTTGGAGTCACTCATGATAGAGGAGAGATTCAATCAACATGGACTATTACAAATGTGATAAAGCACATATCCTAAGATTTCTATGAACTCTACTCTTTTAGGGAACTAGGAACTATTTAAACTATGATGGGATGAATTCTTTCTTTGATCAACTCCGGAGCCCGGGAAATAGGATGTTATTGCGCTGGAGAAGCATCTTAGGTAGTATAGTGGTTAGTATTCGCGCCTGTCAGAGTAGGGACTTAACTCTAGATCGCGCGAGACCGGGGTTCTATTCCCCACTGAGAGACCTTTTAATTTGTTTGTTTACTTTTTGTATTTCAGGCGTTAGAATTTAAATAATTACGACAGCGGCCTTTGTCTTGAGGTCAAGCTGTCCCTTCTATAATTCCCTATAACTGTCGTTCTATGCGATTTGCAAGTAAGTATATAAACTAGCAAGCTTCAGACATTCTTTCTATTTGCTTCTATTACATATCATACGTTGCGTTGTGTGGAAAGAAAGAAATGTAGAGTCTTTTCTGGACACGCGGGATAATCTCTCACACCTTACGTGATGAAGGGGAGAAGGCCGACAAGCGGCAGAAAACCAAAGCTCCGCTTTGGTCGATAGAGTGGAGTAAGGACCCACAACTCGCCCTACCTTGAGTAACCAAACAAATACAAACAAAAAAATTTTATGGAACCAAAGCGTAGCTTTGGTAATCATCGTCAGACGGAAACCACTCATTGTCAACCGCCACAATGTAGGAGCACACCTTTCATTTGAATCGACTATCACTAATACTATAACTCACCACCGTATAGGCCTTCCGAAAATGTTGAGCTTCAAAGCCAATTGAACGAGGACTTCTTAAACTCGCACTTTCCTCTGCCATTTCATACAGAACAAGGATTCCCCTCTGCACAAGAGCAAGAAGAGCTTCAGCGCCTCATTTCTACTGCGAATGACCATTTGGTATCTTACCAACAGGACATAGAAATTCTGTATAGTCCCATGGGCCGCCTAGCGCTGGCTCATATCGAGGAATACATCTTCCGCCAACGGGCCATCTTCGCACCTATTCGACGATTGCCTGACGATATCCTCATGCGAATATTCGAGGAATCAGCAGGTCCGGTTACACAATACGGTACTTTTGCCTGGACGTTAACGGCGGTCTGCAAGCGATGGCGGGCCGTCGGCCTTGCGTGCGCATCTCTGTGGTCCCGTATACAGTTCAATGGGGCATATTGGGGAATTGATGTGATTTCTGATATGTTTGAGACAGCTTTAACACAAAGTCGAGGTGCTTTGCTCGACCTTACCTATGTTTCTCCTCGGAAACACACAGAGCTTGTGGCCAGGATTCACAAAGTATTTGCAGCCTCTTCTCATCTTTGGAGAACTGCTTCCTTCACCTTTGATGACACGGAAGAAAATTTTACTTGGTTTACTAAGGCGGATATGTCAAATCTGGAGTCGCTCACGATTACTGTCAATAGGTATAGCTTCGCGTGGGATTTTGGGTATACTCCCAAGTTGAAGAGGCTAGTACTTTATCAGGATCTGATCATGAGACAGACACAAAGATCGATTGGCACTGATGGATACATATGGTCCCAACTGACTCACTTGTCACTGGGAATTTTGACGAATCTCAACTTATACCTCGAAATTCTGCAAGCTGCTGAAAATCTGGAATCACTGAACGTTCAGATGTTATCAGTAAATGTCGGGCCGCCTCAAAGCGACGATCTAGTGCCGCTCAAGCTTCCCCGGATACGAAAGCTATGTGTCGGTAATGAAGATTCGGACTCTATCAATTACCTGGTCCTCCCTAACCTAACGGAGCTCCAAGTTTGCCGTCTCGGCCAATTCGCTTTTACGTCCGAAACTACGTATAGCCTCGTTACTCTATTCCGGCGGTCCGGGTGCAATCTACTGAAAGTCAACCTTTCCACGTCGTTCAAGGAGTCAATGTATATTTTGCGGGCGATGCCGTCAATAGAAATATTGAATATCAGCTATACGAGTTCCCCACTCCGCAATGAAATCCTGGAATGGTTAGTGATTGAAGACAATCCTCCACAACATTCCGAATGGACGTGCTTTCTTCCTAATCTACGAAGCCTACGATTGGACGGCCTATATCCAACGGATTTGAAACCAGTCATGGATGTGGTTTTGTCTCGCTTGCACCATATTGGGCGTCAAGGACTGCGATGCGCATTGGAGAGCTTGATGTTCTGGTATAAGCCTAGTACATCCGAAGATGGCCAGGAGTATATTGAGGAACTTCGAAAATTGCGGAATTCGGGGAGACTTCACGTGGCCATGCAATGGATTCAACCGCAGCATGAATGCAAAACCCACGATGGTTACTCTGCATGTTGAGTAACCCTTGCATTTTTATTCATCGAATCGGCATAATGCATTTATGTAAGTCCGTTCGTTGTATATATGAACATGTTCTTATAAGCTCAAGAAACCTTTGCTGTAGAGTCTGGGAACGCCTTTCACATTCTGGGATGGCAAAATTGAATCTTTGTTTGATTTGTAGGGGAAACCATGTTTTCAACTTACTCCGTTAATATATATCTCTCTATCACCCTCTCGTTGCCTTATAAGTTATTGGTAATTTCGGTGTGGCTGGCAAGGGGCGTAGAGCCCATTGGCATTAATGATATTTGCAACCCATCTTAGGTAGTATAGTGGTTAGTATTCGCGCCTGTCAAGCAAGACTAAGGGTTTAAATCCAAAGTCATAGCGCGCGCGAGACCGGGGTTCAATTCCCCGCCTGAGAGGTATTTTTGGCTTATTTCTGTCTTTTTGGCAATTCAGAAAAGAAAATAAATTAGCGAGGAGGCTTTTGAGGTAGATAAATAGTTCATTGATGGAGTAGAGAAGGTATTTGCAGGCTTGCCGCTCTACAAGTATCTGGTTGATAAAAAAAAAAGCTCTGATATCATCTCCCTCCCTCCCCTCCCTTCTCCCTGATCAACTGGGGAATAGGATTATATTTCTTTAGACAAATGTCTTAGGTAGTATAGTGGTTAGTATTCGCGCCTGTCAAGCTGAGAGTTTAACTCAAGGTTTAAGCGCGCGCGAGATCAGGGTTCAATTCCCCGCCTGAGAGTTTTTAGTGTTCAAGATTATTTCTTTAAAAATTCACCCATGCTTTAATCAAGATTGAAGTTGGCTCGAATGCTCTATTGTACTTATAGTTATGAGATAGGTTACCTGGCCTACCCTGAATTATTGAAGTCGCTCTTCAGTCGAACTGAAAATTAGTCCGCTATTATATGTTCCGTGAGCTTTTTTAATCAGACGACAGAACATTTTTATTTAGTTCCACTCACGTCATTTAAGAATAGATCGTCTTTTGCTGATCATTGACGCTAGATTAGTTCTATGGTGCAGTCTGTGGCTACGAGGATAATATTAATATCGGGCGCCGTCACCCGGGCTGATGCTCATCTGCATCCTCAGAAGTTAATATCTTGCTAAATTATGCATACTCAGCACTGATCCACGAGTATCATAGGCAATTTGGGGTCAATTTTCAACGCCAAACGTATTACATTAAGTACTAATTATATACAACAGCTGGTTCACCCCCGAAATACCGGTGCGCTGAGCTCAGCCTAAGTTCCAATCAACAACACCTACCTTGGTTTGACTTGCATCTTCCTGATATCAATCAATATTAGTGAATATAATTCAAGTTCAATTGAATCTATCACACAGCTCTAAATGTAAGTTCTTGAGGACATCCCTGCTTGTCTGCTCATCAAGAACTCTGTGAGATAGGTACTTGGTATCACTTTCGTCATCCCGATCGCACATTTGTAGTCCCGCTTCCTCAGATGGCTTATTTATCAAAGTTTATAAATTATTAAGCCATCCTCGACCGGATTTCTCCAATTCGGGAATGACGAATCAGCGAGGCAACTAGCTGCATATTCACCCCAGTGAAGCTTGGGACAGATATAAGAAGGACGAGCGGACACCGCGACTACAACAACATTAAACCCTCCTCCGTACATACCTTCTACCGAGACCTCTTATTAATTTCAAAGGTCAAATCTATCGCATGATGACCAAAGTCTCCAATAGATATCTACGACACCAAAGAGAAACTCGACCTCGATAATACACCTTTAGATGGCGGCGTCCTTATCAAAGCTCTCTATATCAGCGTTGACCCATACCAAAGGAACAAGATGAGAGAGCCTGGCTCACCTGGCGTTCAGAATTATTATGTGAGCTCGGACTAGAAGACATCGCGATGAATCGCTTCTCACCAAGAAATTCATGTAGCCGCCATACGAATTGGGACAGCCATGAGCTTTCTTTCATTCCAAAAGGCGCCATTAAATTAAAGTGACTGTATCTAATACCCTTTTATTGTAGAACCTGAGTCAGAGGAAGAAGAGTCTTTTATACATGAACAACCCCAATTGAACACACCGAGCGCATATATCGAAATCATATCCCACCCACATAGTGGCAAACAATCCACGACAATCTTGTCCCTTGACGATACAGAGGAGGATCCATGCCATAAATCTCTCCCTGGTTGCCTACCACCAAGTATTGCTGCCAAACCATGGGCACCATTTTGAACACGTGCCGATTTCGAATTCGTCGAGGAAATGATCCATGAAGCTGTTCGGGTCCAAACAGTCACCAAGTTGCTATCTGGATTCAATGGTCGTTGGGCACCGAACACATATATTACCATCCGGAACTATGCCGACTTTCAGGACTCACTTGCAGCTGCCAGGCAGTTCGGCGTCCAGGTATTGATTCTTTACAAAACAGCTCACTTATCTAAAATCTAAAATTTATACAGTTCGAAGAAGAGGAGATCACGCACACATTCCGAGGCCGAGAGTACAAGTTCAAGTTCAGGTATCGAGACCCTTGGAAGTGGATGTTGGATATCCTTACAGATCTAATGCTCTCGGGTCTGATTATGTGGTATCCTGTCGAGAAGTATCTGAAGCATGGATCTAGAATTACAAGGATGTATAATGAGTTAATTTCCGGTACACGTTGGTGGGAAATTCAAGTAAGTCTTGGATAGTTCTACTAATCAAAAATATGCGCCTAATGAAATCTTAGGACTCGTTGCCTCATGAATTCGGAATGCGTCATGTATATTTACCGCTACACCTATGGCTGGACAAAAGCAGTGTGGCAAAGACTGTTTCAAAACATCCCATTATCCTATGACCTGGATTCTTAAGTCACGCCATCCATAATGGCTCTGGTAATGGAGGTGGAGTTCTCATTGGATATATGTTTTTTTATTTTTTATTTTTTATGGAGCAATAACAAAACTATAACAAATAGCATGGCCGTTCTTACGGTTTCTGCTGGTTGGAACTGGTATTCGCCAGTGGTTATATAGAAGGAGGGGGAGGCATAGAGAAGGCATAGGGGAGCATATAGGGGGCATAATTCCAAACCGGGAAAATGCTTTTTACACACTAGGTCGTCTTTGACAACCGCGTGTGGGACTCGAAGGTGGAGGTAGCCTAGGGAGGCTTCCAGTCCTTCATACCCACTAAAAACCCGGTAATGTCCTGAGGACGCAGACCACGAATGCTCTCAGTCTTAAGTAAGGTACCCCATGTTCTTTGTACAGAGGAAAGGCTCAGTGCTTTTTTCTTGTATTTTGCCCGGTTTGTGCACAGGATGTCTGAATGGATTCTCCGGCTCATCATCGCTATCCAACAATTCTGTATCTCGTGGTCTGTGATTCGAAGGTTGGGGTCACCTTCGCGTTGGATTTTCCATTCACATTGTATTTTCCAGATAAGGAAGGCTGATTCTGACACTAGAATCCTAAAGAGTCGTCGTTTCCCAGTATCTGGTTTACCATCTGCTTTTTTATACTGGGCCAGGCCGCAGCCTGAAATAGTTCCCAGGTTTGGGTCAGGCCAAGGCAGGCCAGTTGTGGACCACAGGTTTTTGGCTAGTTTCCATATTATCCTTTGGCCTGAGGAGATACACTCAAGCAAGATATGTTCCATAGATTCTACTTCCTGAGTACATTTGTTTGTAATGTATTATGTATTTTAATCACCATTTGAATAGGTCGGAGATCCAAATAATAACACCGAATCGGAAGATGATAGTTTCGCCTCGGTGGAATACGCTCAGTTCAAACAAGAAATCTATCACAAAGTGTGCAAAAGAATCCTCCGCTCGGCCTCTCATCTCTCTCCTTGAGTTCTATTCACTTCCTCGGGTTATTCACCTCGGGCTCTATTCCTCTCGAATTCATCCCTCCTATCGCAGTATTTCTTCCTCGAGGAAGACTCAGGATCGACGAGTTGATACCGACAGCCTGGTATTTACAGAGATTTGCACGGATCTGCGCTCGGCCGCCCTGATGGGTTCTGAGTTTAAAGACCATTTGCAAAGGAGCATGATGGATATGGATCGACGGGGTGAATCATACTAATAGGAGCGTATTGACATTGCTTAACGGAGCTTTTAGAGATGGAATCAATACATGGAAGACGTCACAGAACGTGGAACTGCACTTTCAGCGCTTTCAAATTTGGAATGAGTGCCTTGAGCAACGCAGGGGAGGCTGGCAGGGTAGGCTCACGGTGTTTGCCACACTGCCCTGGAAAGACGATCTCCAGGGGCCTCGGGTGCCACTTACTAATGAGTACTGCAGCAAGATACCTGAGGTCCCACCTATTGTGCGACTTCAGCTTCGACCGAACCTGACGCACCTTCGACTCGGGTGCGATCTTTTGAAGGGGGGTTAGGAGGTATGTTCCTTGGCAATGATGCAGTGAGTGGTTCATCGACGAGAGGAGATGAGAAGGGAATGTTTGGTTGATGTAAACTCGCTGAAGGAAACCAACTTGAAGGTTCGGTCTCTGTCCTTGTCAATGAGGATGTCAACAGCGATGTTAATATCATTATCGCCTCCAAAACCCTCCAGAACATAGCGGTTTATTTATTTAAGTTTGCCTCATCTCCTCAGTCTGTTCAAATGCTTATATATAACGCCGTCTTCTTGAACCAACTCGGACCCGACGTAAGACGCCTTGCGTGCCGGCGTGTTGCACTGGCCGTAGTATCAACGAGAAAGCCAGGACGGCCATGCAGGCTCGACCGCATCGGGGGACATACGAGGGGCAAACGCGGTATTCAGCGGACAAGGACAAGGACAAGAGCTATATCGGCGCTGAAAATAAAGGCAGAGCGCTCACTGGGACATCGTATTGTAAGTCCAAGTTGTAGCCAGGGCTCAACGCTCAGTGCGTACGTACGTATCTTAAGCCTGCCATATGCTGCCATGAGATGGTATATCCCAATTGTCAGCTACTTATAACCACAGTGCTCTAATTATTCGAATTCCGCAGGGTACTTATATGACACACCTAAATAAATAAAATTTAGTATATTGATTTTTCGTACCGAGGCCCTCTACCGCAGAATCCCGGCTGGCCTTCCCCCTCTGGATTCACTGGCTCATCTCAGACTCATCCTCGGAGGCGGACCCGCGCCCGGGGCTGGTCCCCTCACCGTCTGACGAAAGACATCTTAGGTAGTATAGTGGTTAGTATTCGCGCCTGTCAGAGTAGGAGTTTAACTCTAGATCGTGCGAGACCGGGGTTCAATTCCCCGCCTGAGAGGTTTTTTGATTATTTTCTCTCTCTGTCTTTTGGCAATTCAGGGAAAAAATAGACTGGGGGGATTGGCGTAGGCGTGTGCATGCCAGTTCACGGTATCTCGTCGATCCTAAAAGAAAAAGAAAAAGAGCAGGCTGTGATATGAGGTTCCTTGATTTAGTCGCGCGCGGGAAACTTCACACTATCCCAGCGAGCCACTAAATTTTACCACTGGAAAGGTTCGCCATCCATCTGAGTCTGGTGCCTAGCTGAACTACGAACCTTTATAACTTGTCGACGATGGCCACATTTTTAGCGCCCTTCGTAAAAGGTTACGCCTTCAGCGACGAAAAGCTCCAGAAGAAGCCTTTACCGCCTTTGCATCCATCAATTGAACGTATCATGAAAGTCCTGGATGGGCCAGATGTGTGGAAAAAACTTTGACAGGAGGCGCAAATATGAGTGTTCTTTTTTGCCAAAGTAACTCGTGAGCGCGCAGTTGGGATGAATTCTTTCTTGATCAACTCCGGAGCCCGGGAAATAGGATGTTATTTCGCTGGAGAAGCGTCTTAGGTAGTATAGTGGTTAGTATTCGCGCCTGTCAGAGTAGGAGTTTAACTCTAGATCGCGCGAGACCGGGGTTCAATTCCCCGCCTGAGAGACCTTTTTGTTTGTTTGTTTTATTTTTTGTGTTTCATTTGTTAGAATTTAAGTAATTACGACAGCGGCCTTTGCCTTGAGCTCAGGCTGTCCCTTCTATAATTCCCTATAACGGTCGTTTTATGCGATTTGTAAGCAAGTATATAAACCAGCAAGCTTCAGAAATTCTTTCTATTTGCTTCTATTACGTATCAAACGTTGTATTGTGTGGAAAGAAAGAAATGTATTTCTGGACACACAAGATAATCTCCCACGCCTTACGTGGTCGTCGTCAGACGGAAACCACTCATTGTCAAACGCCACAATGTAGGAGCACACCTTTCATCGACTATTACTATTAATAACTCACCAACGTATAGGCCTTCCAAAGAAACTGTTCAGCTTCAAAGCCACTTCAACGAGGACTTCTTAAGCTCGCACTTTCCTCTGCAATTTCATACAGAACAAGGATCCCCCCGGCGGGTCTCTGCACAAGAGCAAGAAGAGCTTCAGCGCCTCGTTTCTACTGCGAATGACCATATGGTATCTTACCAAAAGGACATGCAACTTCTGATGACTACCATAGGCCGCCTAAGGGCTGCGCAGGCTCATGTCAAGGAATACATCTTCCGCCAACGGGCCATCTTCGCACCTATTCGACGATTGCCTGACGATATCCTCATGCAAATATTCAAGGAA
>KN837154.1:652323-664501 GCA_000827215.1 Sphaerobolus stellatus SS14
GGTCAATGTCTTCAATAGAAGCACTCATCGACTTCAGTGCACATGGTTATCCGTTCCCAACAACACTGACGACCAGCAAGACAATATTACCAAGCTCAACCGCTACAAAGTAGTTCCCTGCATATTCTTTCAGGTAGTATCTCGAGAAAATAGCGAAACTTACAGGACTTTGAGGCAACGTGAGTTTGCGATCTGCAGTGCTAAATGCGTAGGCTGTAGATGGTGGTGGTATGACTATAAGTTGTGACAGCCGCATTGGTTCTAACATTGTTCAAACTATGGTGCGGAGCGCTTAGACACTGCTACTTTTGTATAGTGGCTGTGCAGCGGCGGAATCAGATTTTTCTGCAAATTTTAACCCTAAACCCTAATTACATAAGCATTACATGCGATCAATCTGAACACCGTGTCGTCTCTGGAGGCTGTGTCATCCTCAACACTTGAAACTCCTTGCCCATGCCTCGAAACAAAGCAAAAACACTTGCTGCAGCCCGTGCTTGGGAAGGCAAAGCTCAGAAACGACAGCAGGAAGAGCAGCCAATAGATGACAATGGCTCCTCAGAGCCAATTGTCATATCTGACTCTGAGGATGATGTGTGTTCATGGAGTGGTGGTGTCATTTGTACACCAGACATACATGGCACTGATGATGGATATATTACTGTTTGGGATACAGAGGAAGAGATTGAGTCAGTGGGGGAGCAGGGAGATAATGATATCTTCGAGGTTTTGCAAGGGGAAGAGGTGATTGATGGCCTTCAAAAATCATGCAAAATGCAGCAGGACCTTGAAGAGTTATCAACACCAACATCCTATGAGAGAATTATGGGTGTAAAGGGGTCAAAGCAATGGAGGAAAGCAGAATCTAATAGGGCATTAGGCTATAATGGGTTATCTGAGCGCAGGAAACGAGAAATTCGGCAGGAGAACCGTGAGAAGGAGGCTGCAGCTGCAAAAATGCAAGAGACGTATGTTTCTTCAACTTCTTCAGTTGGTTATTGTTTAATTTCAGTGTAGTAAAATGGCAAAGAACTTTCACAGTTTTTTCACTCAAGCCCCCATCCCACCACCACCTGATCCTAATTCAGCCCCAGAGGCATCAAACTCTCACTTAGCAAATGCAACTGCTACTCCCCTAATCCCTGTAGAAAACACTGAGGTTTTTCAGGGATATCTCTCAGATATCTCAGATGATGAATGGATGGGGAATGATGAAGAAGGGAGTGGTGATGATAATGATGATGAGGATGAGGATGAAGACACAGCTCCCCAGGCTCCCACAGTGGGAAAGCGACGCAAGCTCAATGTTTCTGTGCTTGAAATGCGGGCAAAAAATCGTGAGGCACATAAGCTCAAGCAGAAGAGAGCCTTGGAGGACATTGAGCAACTTATTGCTTCAAAGCTGGATGTCTTTGCAGCTGGAAAAAACAGTTTGCAAGCCTACAGAGCACGTACCATTCAGAGCTGCCTCTGGATGATGCTAAAAGGCACAGAGAAGCAGTGTAGCTTTATTGATGCTTCAAGGCGGGCAGCAGAGAGTCACAAACTCTCTGAAAACTGGGGTGGAAGGATGGTTCGCAGCTGGGTTACATGCTGGATCAACACCCGAGAGCTTCCAAGCTCAAAACGAGGGTGCCATTCAAAGGTGTACTCACTACTTGATGACCCAGAAATATGCACTGAGCTGCACTCTTATATTCGCTCCAATAAATGGGCAATAGATCCAAAGAAATTGGCATTATTCAGCAAACAGAAGCTAATCCCTAATGAAGCAAGTAAATGTCTTCATCAAATTGTCAATACAGAGATGCCCACTGGCCTCAAGAAGTATATGGAGCTGGAGCTTTTTCCTCGCATTCAGATGAAAGTTGCAAAAGGTGTATCTTTATCAACTGCTTGCTGCTGGCTTGTTAAAGAAGGCTTCCAGTATACAGCTCATAAGAAAGCACTTTATTATGATGGTCATGAGCGGCCTGATGTGGTACAATACCGTCAAGATGTCTTTGTGCCTGAAATGAGGAGCTATGGCCAGCGGCTCGTCAAATATGATGTTGGAGATGTCAAGGAGGAAGTACCTCCGAATACACTCTGATGGTTCTTTTTCAACACTGCAGGAAAATATGGGGAAAGCCCTTGCATCAGTACCTTTGGAGACTATCCGTAAGTGGGAACATAGGATGAAGCGTTGGCTGGAAGCATATGGCAATGGACTGGATGGAAAGGGAGCTGAAAAGCAGGTTCGGAAATTCAGTTCTCGTCAGTATACATCACATCGCAGAGTCTCAGAGGCCTCTACATATTAATTTAATTTTTTTTGTATTTTAAAAATTTTTTTTTGACAAATTTCCTTTTTAGGAAGGTGCGGCGGAATCAGGAATTTCACAAAATTTTATCTCAGTCAATTTTAAGAATTTCAAAAATCGGTCTAGTAGTTTTCTTTATAGCCCTATTATAAGTGTTTTTACAAGAGCAATTAATATTTGGTGCCCTGTGGCGAAAGTAGAAACCACTATACAAAAGTAGCGGTGTCTAAGCGCTCCGCACCATAGCTGAGTTCGTAGTTTTGAGAATAGCGAGTGCTGGCGACTGTTTAGCGAGGCTAGCGAATGCTAGTGACTGTTTAGCGACATAGCAGTCGCTACTGTCTGTAGGAAGCGTGGGATGCTATGGAAAAAGTAAGCGCCGTTGCCAACTTTCCTGATGTTCTCCTTCTCCTACTTCATGGCACTCTCACATACAGTGCCTATACAGCACATTAAGCATAGTGCAGGCTGGCGGTTTGTTTTACGGCATATACCTCCAACTCATTACGTGCCGATTACCTCATAATCATAAAAAATGCAACGCTGAGATCATCAGGTCGGTGACATCTCATCTCTTTGTTACGTTTCATTCCTAATTATATATCTATCCACTAGCCATATTGTTGTGAGGAATTATTTATTTAACACCGTAAAAAATCGATTAATATGATCTATCATGATTGATCCAGCCTTCGAGCATTATACACGTGAGTGGTCTCTCGATTTCCAAATATCACAGGCGACATCTGACTGTCTGCGTTTAAGTATGGTTTGACATTTCTGACGCAATGGTAGGACTCGGAAGAGCAATTTCGAGATTGTCTCTCAATGCACTGATATTTTTGTTAAAGCTTTTATACCCTTCGAGTATGGTTCGGTAAGTCGCATGGAAGAATTGGTTTGGACGTCTCTTATCTCTACGATATTGTTCAGTCAGCGGTCACAAAACCAGGCTCGCTGGAATTATAGTAAGTATTTCCCTTCGTCCTTAATCTTCCTTCACAAATTTATTATCTGCGACTAGATTGTTCTTTCAATCCTCCAATTAAGTTCGATCATATTTTAGTACTCGTGTTGTATGGAGAATTAATGACGAAATTCTTAGGCACTGGTATCAGTCAGTATAACTTAGACGCAATTCCTGCATAATTATCAGGTCTTTTGCTAAAACTACATTTTACGCTAGCTGCAACGGCATACGTGTGAGTATTTGGCTCTTTTGACTCTGATCCAGCAAGGAGAAATACTCAGATTTCCGCGGTCATAATAGCCCGATCACGAGGTCGGTGTCAAGCGTTTATGCTAGGGGAACGCTTGTAGGCACTCTTTCACGTTCAGAGGAATCGGATTCTTACACTTCCTTCATTAGATCACTCAGGTTGTCGCTTCCAGATCCACAATTTTGTGCGATGCTCTGATCTCGGGCTCATTGGTGTATTTTCTTCGTGAAAAGCCCTTGAATCGTTCGTAAGTTATAAAATGTACAGGCTACGCCGTCACTTTAATCACTTGACCATAGAATGCGAATCGGTATCGGCAAAATAACCCTTTACTCCATTAACATCGGGTTGGTAACCGTGTAAGTCCTAATTCTTATATCGGTAAATTGGAAGATATAATAGCCGTTATAGGGCTGTAGCTACTATCTTTTTAATAACTGTAGGTTTCCATTTTCTGAAATTATTTTGGTATCGTATTGATAAATTATTTAGTGGCTCGCTGCACCTCATTCCCGGTTTACTTGGGAAATTTTCTTTTATCCAGCTGCTCCAAGTAAGTCGATCGATTGCTGCTGTGATGCCCTTCCACTGACATTATTTAAAGTCTACGTGAATTCAGTACTCGTGTCGTAAGAACAACAATAATTTAACGTTCGAGATTTTCTGATTGCAGTTACGTTTAAAGGTTGAATGCTCGGAAAGAGATCCGCGCCCAAATGATTAAAGGCTACTCTCGCCCTCATTCTTCCATGTTCGTATCATTTAACGTTGACGGTAAGTCATTTAACCTACGGTTCTCCAAAAAAAGTAATGCCGTTATTCAATCCGATTATGAAAATCAGAGATATCATAATTGAATATAGTGAACCCGTCACTGAGCAGCCCCTCAACACCCACAATACAGAATAATCCACATAATTGTGAATCAGTGATATTGTTCTCTTCATACGATTTATATGTACTTAAACCCATTAGTTATCCATCTTGAATATCCACAGTGATTATACGAGACACCCTTTCTGAGTCCCCCCGTCATATAAAAACTAGACTTTATCGGTTGTCCTCTTGACGGCTGGAGTTCTCGAACGTCGCAAGAAATACAGCCCGCAAAGTTGTTTCGATTCAATCTTCAGATCTTCAGACTTGGAGCTTTCATGGGAAAATGGATCCAAAAAATAACCAAATGGTCGATACAGAGGTCGAACCTGTGACCTTGGCATTATTAGTACCACGCTCTAACCAACTGAGTTAATAGACCATTAATAAAACGATTACCTTTCCCTCTTAAGTGATACTCCCTATCGAGTGTTTTGATTTATTAAAGTATTTAAGCTTTAATAACCGTGCTCCTATAATGACATAGCTTGGTTAACATTCTGCATTCCGTCGTATAAGAGACATACCCACCGAAAAGCTGAAGAGGCAAGAATTGGCGTATGGTGTATGATTCGGCAATGGTCAGGATGTGTGCGGGAGAAGACGGTCAGGAGATCGGGTATGTTGAGAGCGGTATTGTGGCGAGAACGAAGGGTCCGATCGAACTTGGCATCTGAGCCCGAGCGCATTGGAAACGGCTGTTATAACTGCAAAGAACGAGATAGCTTCTCGTTATGGCCGCCAAGATCGTTAAACATGGCATTAAAGGGTGCATAGTGCAGAGGATAGAGTGCCGAAGGTGTAGAGAAAGGTCGCAGGAGGTAGCGGCGGGATGTAAGCGAGAAATTATGGAGTTATAGTGGTCGGTCATGGCATGGGCGTATGAAGGATGCGGGAATTTGGGAAAAGGCGTGCGCAGACATGTTGCAGGATACGAAGGACGAGGAAATCGAAGTCGTTGAGGACGTGTAGGATTGTGACTAGGATTGGATATCATCCAGGTATATTTCGGAAGCCATGGACGAAATAATAATGAGTGACGGGTCCGAATCTGTGGTAGTGAAGGAGTGACCCTGCGATGTCACTCCTTCAGCGCTTCTGCTCGGTAGTCTTCAACCTCCTTACACAGCCGTAAGAAACTGGCTGGATGGAAGGGTGGCTTCGACTCTTTTTCACTGAACCAAAACTGCCCCGTTATTCCCATTCAACCCAGACTAACATGAATTAATGGACAATGCATTTTCGAGTTCATCAGTAAAACGTGCCACGCGCGCCAAACTCCACATAGTGTTAGGTAGCACTAGGTAATGGCAGATTCGCTAATCGAAGCTAGGAGTCGGTATATAGACTATATACCACCGCCTATCTCTCCTAGCACAGGCGCTAAAACGGATTCTGTGTCAACTTTCCTGATGTTATGCTAGGAAACATATTAATATTATATGTAGACGTGAAGGTGAGAACACAGATATCAGCATGCTTGCTTCAAATATTGATTATTTGACGTGTACTGTCACTCTGTGTATGGCTGCTTGATAATCTTTACTAGGCGATCTATCTACCTAGTGTTGCCGCAGTTCGATCTAGTCCCGGGGACCGAACCGGGACCAAATGGCTCCTAGATTATTTTGCTGAAAAAGGAGTATATAAAATGAAAATAGAAAGGTTGTAGATCTCCAAAATGGAATTCAAGGAAGAGTGATTGCTCCTTCGCTTGTAAGCGACGTGAGAAAATGTAACGGTCTGGGACCGCGGCACACCCCAGGCTGTCACCTACCTACCCCCTAATAGGCCTCGCCATAGGAGAACCTTCGTAGAACCTTCGCAACCCCTGCCATATTATTTATAGTCTACTGTGAACATTCAGTAGTCTTCTCTACAAGCGCTCAGTAACATTAGAGAACCTTCCTTCCATTACCAATGAAGATTTGTATAAGCTTCCTTGACCTCACTTAATCTTCATCCCAACATTGTGAAAGTTCAGTCACCTTCTCGTTATCTTCCCAAAACATTATCGCCCGCCCTATCATCCATCTCTGATACTTCACCGTGGTACTCATGTGTAGTCTTTAAGTAGCTTATACTAATAATGTATTTATGTGTGTTCCCACAGAGCCAAGGTCAGGACATGTTGCTATTATAGCACAAATGTATGAAGACGTACTGACGGTGACAAAGGCATTTTCTTTACTGTTTTCGCCAGGGATGGAAAACCAATCCTATGACTCCTTTCATAATTTACCAGACAATTTATCCAACCGACAAAAAAATAGATAGAATTTGATTCGGTTTTCAACCAATCAACTGAAATGTTCTCGTTCGGTTCCCCCCACATCCTATCCATGTTTTACGTCTCCCCCAGCTAACATTTTAGAAACCTAACATAATCCTTTCCCGCGCATCGTGCTATGGCCGTTTTGATTCAACCAACTGTCCCGGCTGCAAGGAGCGCCCCTGTCGACAAGTAAGACTATATGTTGGATTCTATTACTATATATTTCTGTAAGCCTGCCGGCTTACGACACGACCTTTAGTCATACTTTTATTACATAATGAACAGAACCATTACAGTAGTTTTTCATCGTTTACTTATACCTACTTGTACACATCGTCGTACCTTCTCGTTCAACAGAGATACATTGGTCCTGTCATCTGTGGATCGACCCTAGCGAGGCTGCATCATCGGCAGCCTTTCAATTTCACTTACCTAGTACAATTGAAATAAGCCAAATTTTCGGGAGCTGCCACTCGACCGGTCTGGCTGAATAAGGTGCATTATCGTATGCGACCGCAATAGTGGCAAGATCAGCAAAAATCGCAAGGAACACAATCAATTCGACATAGATGGTTTCGTTCAAGATGGTCAGACAGCGTCTAGATATTCAATGAGGAGTTTCAGAATCAGGCGACAAATGTTAAGAAACCTACCAGATAAATCTCTAAATACAAACACAGCGCAACTCGATATTGAATATACGCCTTCATTCGGTGAAAAATCTGCCGGGAGACTTTGATGGAAGTAATGATTGTAGCAAGGCCCGGGTCCAAGCATATGACATCTGCTGCACTTTTAGCTGTGTCAGAAGCGCCTTCAACTGCAATACCACAGTTCACGGCCTTTAAAGACGGAGCATCGCTGACGCCTATTATAACAGATTAGCTCTGAAGGCAGGATGAAGAAAAAAAAAAGTACCATCGCCAATCATAGCTGTTAAATGACCCCGAGCTTGAAGCATCCTGACGACTTGGTACTTGTGCTCTGGGAAGACTTCAGCAAATCCTTCAGCTCCTTCGACAAAATCGTGGATCTGTTTTTTTTTGGTAAAGATATGTCATGTTATGTTATACATTACCGGAACTTACATCTGAACCAGCCAAGTTGCCCCAATTAAGTGTTGAAAGTCATAGACATTGGTACCTGACAGTCGTTAAGTTAACAAGGACATCAGGAAATATTACTTAAAACCAACCCAAATTGAGCATCCGGCAAGTCTCTTTGGCAATAGCAACGGCATCGCCGGTCAACATTTTTACTTTGATTCCAAGCTTCTGAGCTTTGTCGATTGTCTAATTCAACATTAGGACCCAAATGCATCACGGGGATGAATAAATTTCGTATTGCTGCAGTATCGTGACGAGGAGGGTCGAACATAGGCAGTAACCCGAGAATCTGCCAAGGACCATCTGACTCTTTAACAGCGACACCAAGGGAACGGAACCCTCGCTGGGCAAAGTCGTTGCTTATTTCGTGATAGGTATTAATAATATGTTGGGATGGATTGCAAAGCTTGAGAATTCTTTATGAGTTGATCAATAGAGTAAATTATGGTCGATGAAAGGAAAAGAAAGGGGACATACACATTAGGCGCACCCTTTGCCCAAGTATATCGTTTGCCGCCTTTTTCAACTTCAGCAGTGATCTGCTTCGAGACTGGGTTGAATGGAGTAAATTTGATAGTATGCCAGCCTTCTCGTAGCATCTGTCAAGCTTCAGGGTAACACTTTAAACTCAAGATAGTTACATGGTCAATAGGATCACTGCATTATAGTGAGCTGATGTATAACTCTGAGTGCGAATCTACTGACAGAGATTTGACATTATGCGAAGACGTTAGAGCTGGAACACACATCATCCTAACAGGGGGTTAATAAACCAAAAATAAATGTAGGATTAAAAGAGGATGTACCAATTGACATCTACTCCTTCGGCCACCCAGGGTTCGTGTAACGAGAGTTGATTTGCTGTTAAAGTACCGGTTTTATCACTAGCAAGGATATCCACACCTTCAATAATAATAAGAAATGGATAGCAAAATGATCTGATAGAACTGACCAGCGAGCGATTCTATGACTGAGAGTTTCTGCACAATCGCGTTCTTCCTGGCTAGATACGCTGCTCCGACAGCGAGAGTAGTTCTGGAAATTTGCTGAGAAAATGCATGATAACATGGAGTACTTTACATACGTTGTTACGCAAGGCAAACCGACAGGAACACCGATAATCTTAGAAAACATTACACGTCAGTCATAAATAGAAAGAATTGGAATGTTAAACATACCAAGAAAATAAGAGCATATACCAGCAGTTTATTATGATCGGGAGTGGCAATTCCGACATGACGGAAGAAACCGCCAATCCATACAGCAGTGACCCAAAGGATTACGACAAGAAGAAGTGTAGTACCAATGGATGACATCACACTTTCAAAATGTCCCTTTTCCGAAGAACCAGTAACCAAGGCAGCCGTTTTTCCTACAAAACTATGCCTCGCGATTTGCGTAATTACTACGTAGCATTTGCCGCGCTTGACACTCGTAGTGAAGAAAATCTATTCCACTGTGATTATTGATTTATCGACTGAAATACATCAAATTACTCACAGTATCACCGATAAACTTGTCTACAGCGAGACTCTCTCCAGTAATCGCACTCTGATCGACGCTCAATACGGAAGGACCTTTCTCGTCACCCTCGTCAGCCGTCTCGTTCATCATGATGGTCATACTGTCTTCAAAAATCTCCCTCTCTTTCCCATTGGATTTTCACTTAGTTTGTTTCAGCTGGGACTCCATTATTTCTTTATGTCTCCTAGTTACTTCTATTTTCTGCTCGATGGCTTTGGCCTTGCTGCGGTCTTTATCATCATACGAAGCAAGAATCTGACAAGACATATATGTAAAATAATGCCGATAATTAATGAAGATACATACCTTGCCATCTGCCGGAATTGTATTGGTTTCTTCAACAATAACCTATTCCCAGATTAAGATCGTTAATGACTGGAGGAAGTGGTGAAACAATGTTCATTATACCTATTACGTCATCGCGACTGAGGGAAGAAGACAACGTAAACGTGTGCCTTCGCTTCGTTGTTAGAAGCCGTTGGGATCCACCTAACTGGCACGGAGGCATCAAACTGGGATAGGTGCCAGTGCTGTCGGAGCCCCCAGCTGTGATCTTCCAGTGCCCTCACGCAGCGCAGGGGCGCAGGGGACAAACACACGCAGCGCAGCACAGGATTCTGGAGCCTGGACACCATCAACACAGGATTCTGGAGCCTGGACACCATCAACACAGGATTCTGGAGCCTGGACACCATCGACACAGGATTCTGGAGCCTGGACACCATCGGAGATGTAGAGATCTCATCGACATCGTTACCTTGTGCAACGATAAACCCACGGGTTGCATGTGGCGATGGTGAGTCAAAGGTCGATTAGTACTATCCGATTGGCGCTCAAACCTGAAACTTTGATTGGCGAGAGTCTGGCCCTCACCGACTGATGCTACGCACAGGCGAGCGGGATGTTGAGTAAAGCCCATCAATTATCCCGTAGGAGTATCCTAAGGTGACAATCAAGAGGTATGGCCAACGTGCGAGGTATTTCTAGGATTGTCCATGGTAACAACTGATTAGGAGTAGTTAGAAGTAATAGACTTCATATTCTGCTCATTCCTGCGCATTCTATACTGCGTAAAATATTCTAATAGAAGAAGAAAATACAAGCCAAGACAACGACCACACTCCTTCAGCAGCAGGGTCCGTAGTTGGTGTGGACTTGCGGCCACGCATCAAGCAGCTTCTGCAACTCCTGGAATCTCGACAGGGACCTCTCTTGGTTCCAGATGATATTAGCAGCAAATTGGATGCGATAATTACTTATTTTACTCCTGAAACCAACGAAAATCAGCTGGACCGGGAGTCAATGCTTTCGGTGACCATCGACACTCCTTTGATTCAACCCCGGGCTATCTTTCCATCTGAACCTTTGAATATTCCTGTCAAATACAATGTGAAAATTTCTCATAAAATAATCCTTTCAAAACTATATGAACACCTGCCGGGAACACAACTGGAATACCCCGAAACAAGTGCAGATTCAAATGCTTATGTTGGCCATCTATTTCAATTGTAAAAAGACGAGACTTCACCATTGGGAAATATTGTTTACTCAGAAGGGGTTAGGGTTAGAATGACTTGAAGGCCTAGTGGTATCTGAAGTCGAACGTTGCTGAGCCAGGATACTTGCAGGGAGCGGCGGGTCACATTGCAGTCACAGGCGCGAGGATCCAAGTGGGCGCAAGGCTAGAAATGGAAGGAAGATGCGCTATATTTAATTCCAGGGGCCGGCAGATCTGGATCGGATGGTACTAATCGACCCTCCCCTCGGCGATGGGGGCGTTGCTCGGCGCCTCCGCTCGGCAGTCTTCAACTCCGCCTTTGCTCTCCGGCAAAGGAACTTACGTAACATCCTATCGCTACATAGTAGAGCTTCCGGTGACGATATGATCTGGCTCTTTTCCATGATGTGAGCTCTATGGTCTCATATATTTAGACATATATTAAACCAGCGATTCAAGTAGTCTCAATTACCATCTACAAGAGTTGCAACATCAAGCCACCCTCAATGTCCGACGAAGTCAAAAATCTTATCGAGACCGATCTATCCATATACTTAGGCGCGATCTCAGTAGCTTTTCCTTTGTACCCACTAATGCTTGAATTCTCCCTAGCCACTAGCGTCTGCGCGATGTACGTGGAAGATCTCCTCTGTCCGAGAGTCGAACATCCCATCTCATCATAATCTGCTCTCTATCTATCTAGTCTAGGGGCCGTTACGATTTCACAGGGAACCTTCTATTATCGAAACTACGACGAAGATTCGAAGTTAATGAAGTATTTCGTAAGTTCTTGTCAATTGATTGGCAACCTAATTAGATTCACCTCCTGGTTTAGGTTCTCTCCATTGTGTATGAAGCCCTTCTCCTTCTCCTACTCCATGGCACTCTCACATACAGTGCCTATACAGCACATTAAGCATAGTGCAGGCTGGCGGTTTGTTTTACGGCATATATTTCCAACTCATTACGTGCCGATTACCTCATTATAAAAAATGCAACGCCGAGATCCTCAGGTCGGTGACATCTCATCTCTTTGTTACGTTTCATTCCTAATTATATATCTATCCGCAAGCCGTCTTGTTGTGAGGAATTATTTATTTAACGCCGTAAAAAATTGATTAACATGATCTATCATGATTGATCCAGCCTTCGAACATTATACACGTGAGTGGTCTCTTGATTTCCAAATACCACAGGAAGCGACATCTGACTGTCTGCGTTTAAGTATGGTTTGACATTTCTGACGCAATGGTAGGACTCGGAAGAGCAATTTCGAGATTGTCTCAATGCGCTAATACTTTTGTTAAAGCTTCTATATCCTTCGAGTATGGTCCGGTAAGTTGCATGGAAGAATTGGTTTGGATATCTCTTATCTC
>KN837154.1:696289-707120 GCA_000827215.1 Sphaerobolus stellatus SS14
GACAAGGTCGGCAAAGTCATAAGGAGTATGTGTGGGAAACCTGAATACAAAATGACACATGAGCCAAAGCCGCTCTTTGTAAGGACGGTTCCTACTAGTCGTACCTCCTTTTTAGAGGAACCGTAAAGAGGGACCTGTCAACTACTAAAGTTAGCAACCGATCGTTCCCATCGCCTGGTAGGGACACTAATCCTGCGAAAATGAGGAAATAAATCGCCATGACGGCAGGAAACAGCGAGTAAAGGAGATACGTACTTGCTAGATTTATTGAAACAGATGGTAAGGATTATCTACGAGATTTTCTCCGTAATTTCGAGGGGCAAGGTCAATCTGACACGAATACGTAAGGAATGCATTAATATCAACTCAGCTGACATCTGTCACTGCCATCATGCTGTGTGCCGAGCGTCTTGTGTCTTCTCGTAATCACGCGCATCTACATCCACACGTACAGCTTAAGAGTCCTCAAATTGGTTACTAGTCCGTTCTTCAACACTTGCGATGGATAATAAACCGCATAAACGGGAGAAAGGTGGATTTAGGAAGTCATTTCTCCGTTCCCAGCGTCAGCCGAGTGATCAAGGTGATCCTGCCTCTTCGACCAGCCCTGCTAATGGCAGTAGTTCCGTACCGTCAGCCCCTCCTGTAAGTACATCGATTTTGGATGAGAGATTCCTATTTAATAGCTCTATTGTCCCTAGCCATTCGAGAAGAAGCGGGATAAATTCCGCAAATTCATTGGGAAATTTGGGTCGAGTAGTGGGTCGACATCATCTGCTGCAGAGCCAACCGTTCAACCAGAGGACGATGTGGTTAATGAGGTGTGTACTCTGCGTGTATTCTTTTGATACTGAATTGAGTATAATATTCCAGGGAGATTCTGGCATTGTTGTGACGGAAACTGTGAGCCGGGGGAATAAGGATGCAGGCACGGCTATTCAAGAAGCCCGAGAAAATGTCGCAACTTTAAGCTTCGCAGGACCGCTACTCACAACCGCATCGACCATCATTGGGCTTGGGAGTGAAATTGGAAAAGGGGGCAATTCTGCGCCCACAACTATTGCATCACTGTTGGACAAGCTGAAGGTTTTCCACAAAGTGACGGGTACTTTGTCTGCTGTAAGTAATCCCTAGTTTCATAGAAATCTCTGAAGAAGAATGAAAATATTAGATGCATCCTTATGCGAAGATAGCGGTAGAGATTTTTACAGCCATCACGAAAGTAAGTGATTATGTATCATTTATTCCTTTATGAATTACACCTTAATTTTTCTTTCCTAGCTGATCGAGAAACAACTGGAGCAGGATGATAAAATCCAAAACCTGCTGGATACAATGTCAAGAGCTTATGATGTTATTGAGACTTCTTCGCCCAATGAAATGGATACAGAGAGGCTCAAATCACAGAAGCAAATTTTGGAGGCTCTTATCATACTGACGATTCATTGTGGTAATTTTATTAGGAAGTATTGCCAGGACACTTCATTGGGTATATCTTTTTGTGTTGATGTGTAGCTCTTGTCTGACATTAGCTATAGCCAAGCGTACAGTCAAACATGCATTAAAGGATACTACCTCTCGTATTGACTTGTATATGACCTCCTTTGAGCAACTTCAAAGGGCCTTGAATGACCATGCTACTCTTGTCACTCAAGGGGTTATACTGCAAACCGAACAAGAGATCATACAGATCAAAAGAGGTGTTTTGGAAATCAAGGCTAATATGGAGGGTATTGATCAGAAATTAAACCAACTTCGTATGTATAATAGATTCTTAGTCTTTCTCTATATATTGATATTGGTCTAGACAATGACTTCAAGATACGTGATATGATTTGCGCAAATGGGACAGGTTTCAATACTGAGAAGATGTGCCTTTTGGGCACACGTACACAGCTGATTGGTGAGATCCTAGAATGGATCAATAGTCTAGAAGAAACTGGTCTTGGATCTCCTCAACCAATCTTCTGGCTGCATGGTGTAGCTGGTTGTGGCAAATCAGCAGTTGCACATACTGTTGGTCAAATGCTACACAGAATTCATAAACTCGGATCATTCTTTTGCTTTGATGTCAGTCAGCAATCTGACCACCGTCATAACAACATTTTTCGGACAATTGCAGCTGATTTGGCTGACCAATATCCTTCCTTCAAGTTAGCATTGGTATCAGCTCTAAACCGGGACTTATGTGGAACAAATGATCTAACAAAACAGTGGAATGATCTACTGCTAGAGCCTGCTCATGAAGCAAAAGAATCCTTTGAAGGACCAATTGTCATCATTATTGATGCATTGGATGAAAGTGGAGATGAAGCCACTCGAGCAGCACTTCTATCAATTTTGGTCAAGGAAGCTCATAAGCTTCCTTCAAATTTTTGCTTTCTGGTTACCTCTAGGACTTTCTTGGACATTAAGGAGAAAATGGACACAGCTAAAGGTCTTATATCAAAGGATATAGCAACTGTTGAGGTCAAGCAGGATATAGCAGCCTATTTTGAATTCCATCTACATGAATTAGATGGTACATACTTCAATCAAGATCAAATCTCGCTACTTGTAGAAAGAGCTGGAGGGTTATTCCAATGGGCATTCTTGGCTTTTAAATTCATCAAAGCTAGTGGTTATGGGGGCCATACTTCAAAGCAACAGTTTGAAGATCTAGCAAGGATGGAGCCATATCACAATGATCAAGAAAAAAGTCTAAAGACTCTTTACATTAAGATACTTTCCCAATTCTTTGGAAAGTCAGGGGAAGATGCAATGAGGAGATTCCGCTTGGTTATAGGTTCTATCTTAGCAGTGACACAACCTGTTACTGCTTCACAATTGGCACATTTACTGAATTACTATGATCCTGCAGTATCTTACAAGGATACAATCCAACCTATCCTGAAGTATATGGGTGCACTATTGTCAGGCGTAACAGCAGACAATATACCAATTCACCCATTACATGCTTCTTTTCGAGAGTTTCTGATACAGGACAAGGCTATCAATCAATTCTATATTGATATAAAGCAGGCCAACCACTATCTAGCATGGGCAACTCTCAATACCCTATTAAAGGAGCTCAAATTCAATATCTGTAACTTGGAGTCATCTTATATTGCAAATACTGCAGTAGAAGATCTTCAAGAGAGAATCAAGAACCAAATATCATTCACTCTCACATACAGTTGCTGTAACTGGGCAACACATATGTCACAAGTGTCTGATATCTCAATGCTTCTCCCAGGACTGAATAGATTCTTCAACTACTATCTGATCTTTTGGCTAGAGGTCTTGGGTTTACAAAATAACCTTCAAGTTGCAATAGCAGAATTAAATACACTTTTAGTTGAGTCAATGGTCTCTCTGTCCATCACTTAATATCTGATCTTAAAGCTCACTCAATTTCAGGAAATGCAATGTCCATCAGATATAACTTCACTTGCCCATGATATATTGAAATTTCTGCAAGTATTTGGACCTACTATTAGACATTCAACACCACATCTCTATCTCTCAGCTCTTAGCTTCAGCCCTCAACTATCTTCCTTTAGAATCAAGTACAATATATTTTTCCATCAGATTCCAAGAGTTGTCAATGGATGGGAACAAACATGGCCCCTCAATCAAGCTGTAATCCATACAAGTAAATGGGTCTATTCTCTAGCAATTTCTCCAGATGGCAAACAGATTGTAACCACATCAGATAATAATTTGCAATTATGGAATGCCCTAACATATGAGCCAGTTGGTCAACTACTTCATGGTCATACTGGATATATTTGGTCAGTAGCCTTCTCTCCAGATGGAAAGAAGATTGCATCTGGATCCCAAGACAAGACAATCTGTATATGGGATGCAGAGAAGCAAGAAATCTTGGCTCACATCAAGGGTCACACTGATGATGTTCGTTCGGTAGCTTTCTCTCCAGATGGAAAGAAGATTGTGTCTGGATCTAATGACCAGACAATCTGCATCTGTAACACAGAGACACAAGAAATAATAGTCAATCTCCAAGGTCACAATGAGGCTGTTTATTCAGTAGCCTTCTCTCCAGATAGTAAGAAGATTGTTTCTGGTTCTGGTGATAAAAATCTTTGCATCTGGGATGCAGAGAAACATATACTCATTGGACAGCCGCTCCAGGGACACACTAATTGTGTTCGATCAGTAGCATTTGCTCCAGATGGGAAGTCAATTGTATCTGGATCTGATGATCACAAAATTTGTATCTGGGATGTAAAGAAGCAAGAACTGATTAGCCAGCCACTTCAAGGACATACTGCTTCAGTTTGGTCTGTAGCCTTCTCTCCAGATGGAAAGATGGTTGTGTCTGGATCATGGGACAGGACAGTCTGCATATGGGATGTAGAGAAGCAAAAACTCATTGGACAGTCACTGAATGGACATACTGATTGGATTTACTCAGCAGCCTTCTCTCCAGATGGGAAGACAATTTTATCCGGGTCAGATGATAATACAGTCTGTATCTGGGATGTAGAGAGGCCAGAACTCATGAACCAGTCATTTCAGAGCCTTGGTACTTCAGTTCTGTCAATAGCAGTTTCTCCAGATGGGAAGACAGTTGTGTCTGGACATACTAACCAGATAATCTATATCTGGGATGTAGAGAAGCAAGAACATATAGGCCAGCTCCAGGGTCACACTGCTGAGGTTACTTCAGTAGCCTTCTCCCCAGATAGTAAGAAGATTGTATCTGGTTCTGGTGATAAAAATCTTTGCATCTGGGATGCAGAGAAGCATGTACTCATTGGACAGCCACTCCAAGGACACACTAATTGTGTTCGATCAGTAGCATTTGCTCCAGATGGGAAGACAATTGTATCTGGATCTGATGATAAGACAATCTGTATCTGGGATGTAGAGAAGCAAGAACTCATTGGTCAGCCACTTCAAGGACATACTGATTATGTTCGACCAGTAGTTTTCTCCCCAGATGGCAAGAAGATTGGATCCGGATCTGCTGATAGAACAGTCTGTATTCGGGATGCAGAGAAACACAAACTCATTGGCCAGCCATTTGAGGGACATACTAATTATGTTCAATCAATAGCCTTTTCTCCAGATGGGAAGATGATTGTATCTGGATCTGCTGATAAGACAATCCGTATCTGGGATGTAGAGAAGCAAGAACTCATTGGACAGTCACTCCGAGGTCACACTGGTTGGGTTCGTTCAGTAGCCTTCTCTCCAGATGGGAAAACAATTGTATCTGGATCTAATGATAGGACAGTCTGTATCTGGGATGTAGAGAAGCATAAACTGATTGGGCAACCTTGCCGAGGACATACTGATTATATTCGATCAGTAGCCTTCTCTCCAGATGGAAAAAATATTATATCTGGGTCTGATGACAGTTCAATTCGTATCTGGGATGCTCATATATATGATGAATCTAAAATAGCAACCACTTCACCAACACTTGGTTAGTATATGACATTTGATTCTGCCAATATAAATGTATTAACCTTTGCATAGATGATTTACAAGATTCAAGGCCTCCATACCCTCAATACATTCTCTTCTCCTTCAATGTTGAACATGCACTGAATGATCTTACATCCTTTGTGGAAGATAATTCATCTTCTGAAAGTCATGATTCATCATCTGATAGTCATGACTCATTTTTTGATTGTTCATATGGTTATGAACCATCTTCTAATATTCAGTATGTTCATGACTCATCTCCCTTCATTTACATGAATAGTGAGGGTTGGATTATTGGGCCAGGAAATCACTTACTCCTTTGGATTCCTCCCTCTTATAGGAAAGGACTCATATGGGCTGGTGTATTTGGAGTACTTGGTGTTCCTCCTGTTGAGCTTGATCTCAGTGATTTTGCACATGGGAAGGAATGGACAAAGTGTTACAAGGGGAATAGTTGATGATTTGATATATGTCCTGCAATTTTTGTCCTTTTTAATCTGTAAGGTGTTTCTTGTAATATGTTAGCTATAGACAATACGGTGCTGAATAAACAAATGTGCTCACAGAACAGTTTAATAGTTGATTTTACTCAGTTGTTCAGCTGGTCATACTGTTACAATCAATATTCATTCTTCAAAAAGATTTAGGCATGTAGGATGCTAACCTTATAAATCTGTCATTTTCTGCAATAAAGTACCTCCGAAGATTGCGTTTAATTTGTTATAGAAGTTGATGCATAGCTAGCCTGGACCTGCATCAGTATCACACATAATAATTTGACGATGGTGAATACTAAGCTTGATAAATTATATAGGCTATATAAGATGCATTTTTAAACAAGATATAAATAAATACATGTAATATGGTCCATGGAATGCAGGTACAGAAAGATTCAATGCAAGAAATGAAGATAGTAAAATAGCAAATTTTTGGACATAGAACAGCACCGTAGCGGTTACTTCCCGGACAGATATATAGGAACTTCCTTGACTGCAACATGGAATGCACCGAGGAAGGTCATCAAGAATAGTGTGAACAGGAATACCCAAAAATAAAGTAATCCTGCGGGCCCATGATCGTCTGCTAGCGCCCCACGCCGATGGCTGTGACTGTGGCAAAAGTTGACAATGAGGCCTTGGAACTGAGGGACCGTTGACGCAAGAGGCATAGCAAATTGCAGCCTAGGCGCAAGTAAGACAAGATCACCCTCATACAGCTAACTGTCCGAAGCACGAAGGAAACAGACACCTGGACAACGATTCATTCGTCATAAAACCAATCTTCCTAATGTCAGAAAACTGACACTGATCAACCCTCCGACGGCAAGTGAGGATCTCACTGCTTGGAGCCTGCCAACATTGGCTAATCCATCCAGTGCTAGAATGTTGTGGCTTCATCATAACAGCCAGCTCCGCTTTATTAAACGAGTTCATCACGGGTTCATGATTGTCGTAGTGCTTTGAATACCCAGCGTGTCCGGAGGAAATGTTCGCATATCCTAGTTGTCTTGTCATTGATGTGGCCAATAGGACGTGGCGTTCACGATGGACTTGATTCTTCAGGTAGCCCTAGACCTCGCTGAGTTGGTGGGAGCGAGGCAGATGCCTCAGAACCTCCATTAGGTGATAGAGCAATGTTGTGGCTATAGGGATAGTCAGCACCCTTAATGTCACGGGATATATCTTCGTATGTGAAGGCTAATAAGCCAAGCCTAAGATTGACGGCGAGGAGGAGGTTGGGGGTTATGAGAAGGGTCACTGTCGTTGACGATGAGCAGATGTCTGGTATGGAAGTCTGCCCGGTGACATATGAACCGAACTATTTATACACGGCCATCGCTCCTTTTCACCCTGGTAGAACGACGGATTCGAAAGGCCTATATACTTCCTCATGACCAATGCTGCTAGTAGGACGAGGCTCTCGTGGTCGACTTGCTTCCTCTGACAGCCCTAATCCCAGAACGAGGCAGAGGCCGCAAAGTGTCGCGGGAAGGGACCCCGTCGTCGACGACGAGCAGCTGTCTGTCTGCCAGGTGAATGAGCTCCTCATATTCCTGAATGACAGATGAGATCCAGTGTATGGAGAGAAATGACTCTGGTACATTTTCTTGCTTGCCTCGTGGGAATATATTGACAGAACATCGTGACTCGAGGCATATGGGTATTCCAGTTCCTGGAGAAGACAGTGTTCCTATCCACTATACTGTGATACTGCTTAGGAGACCGGTCCTGGATGATTCAGCTTGCTCAAGCTAACCCACATGTTCTGAATCTTCTAACAATTTAGGGATCATCTAGGACATTTCTGTCAGCTGCAGTTCATGATGTAAGGAATGTTCGAATCAATTTATCGGCCACTATGTACAGCGATGTGTGATTATTTGGAAGAAGAGAGGATGGGTGGACGTGGGATTCGGAGGGAAATTGAATAGACGATGAGTTTCAACGTCCCATAGTAAGCTGGGCCACATGGGACCTAGTTAAATAAAGAACATTATTCAGTCAGATTATCCCTCGATCAATGAACAATAAAGATTCACACCTTCACACTCAACGTTACTACAGCTACCCATTAAGATAATATCCCCCATCGAACCTCGCCATACCTATCAGCACCGCCTGCGTACCAGAGACGACATTTGTCCATGCTTTGATAAGAACAGGCAGCAGCTTAGAAGAATCCTTCTCGGTCAATTCTTGTGCGATGAGATTTCGCGTTCAAGGATATGATGTAGATGATGAAGCTTCTGATACGCGGCTTCGGAGGCTGCCATGAATTCATAAGTGAGGCATGGAGAAAGCGCCACATGAGGGCTAGGCGGGCGGTGACAGAAAGGTGTGTTGGTTAGGAGGTAAAGAGAAGGAAGGAGGATGATGTTGAAGACCCGAGAGTTTCTTGAGTGCCGTTGGTCGGGAAGACACGCACACCGAGATAAAAGCTTCATCATAAGACTTGAGCCTACACGTAGGGATGTGCGATTAGCGTATTCGTAATATAATGATGCATTGCAGTACATGGTTTTCTTTGAACGATAACGACGAACGAGCCTTGTGAACATGGGGACTGCCTTGCCTTCGAGTCAAAGTTGAAGGTGGGAGCAAGTAGACACGACGAAGATGTTTGCAGCAGCAACCATTTGCTCTTGCTGTTTAATTATGGGCAACGTCCGACGTATAAAAGAATGTCGAGTTACTTAGATAGTATCCTTCCGTTCTGAGCCTGTACGAACATCGCAACGAATTGCAATGTAACGGGTGGCGGCTCCAGACTGAGTTCGTTCATATGAGCACATTTAGCCAGCAGGGATCGATTAAAACCTACCTATAAGCACGGACATTCGTCAGATAATCCCTCCGATCCTAGCGAGCCAAATTCGCGTTACAATAACCGCCTCATGGAACAGTCTGACCATTCTGCGCTGGATGTCGACAAGGATTACCGACGGTTTGAGATTGGAACGGATTTGGAGAAAGTCTATGTGGCTAAGACAACATCCTTCCAGCATCGATTGGAGGAATAAAGATGGTGTTCGGTGTCAGCGGCCAAGGACGCGCAGGAGGGCTTCATCGTTGTGTACTTAAGCGACAAGAGCCAGCCGAATTCGATGGCGATAGTTTGAGTTCAGTGTTAGACATGATCTACGAAAGAGCGTCAGAACATCCCCGTGAACAGAGAACAGTAGCGTACCTTAACCGAAGCTCACGCAAACCGTACCATCGTGCTCAAGATATCCCATCTTCATGGACAGTCGTCCGATCGAAGCTCGGATAGTGGATTCGACACCGTATACTGTCGATATACGTCCTTAAGTTAGCTACAGCGAAGGAAATAATAAGATAGAGGGACGTACCTCTTACGCTGACTCGCAACTGCGCCGCGTGACGCGTCGTCCTCCACCTGTGGATTTCTATAGAGCCATATCCTTGCCATTTGAGTGTATTAATAGTCATTAATTGTGCGGTATCGAATATTTGAAAACAGGAGTTGCGGATGCCTGCGCAGTTTGACGCTCTTCCATACGTCGCCGTCGACGGTGCATGGACGCAGCATAGGCTTCTGAGGACTATTAAAGGTAAGTAGCGATAATGAAAGGGAATTATTATTACTCACCATGGCTTGTGCTGCGATCGGGATAGCTTAAGATCGCCGTGGGAGGTGTCGCGGCACGTCGAGCTCAGTGACGATGACGAGCCGAGCGTACCATTGGCTGACGGCGCTTGTCGCCGTTCTGCCGGACGCGTTGCTCCTACTGTTTCTCGTTCTCGTGCCCGTCGTGACTGGTAGGCCGCACAAGAAGACCCTGTCTAACCCAACATTACATGCAAAATCCATACATCGTACTGCTGCACCGACTCCACGACGTGCCGCACACTGGCAACCCGCTAAGTTCTCCCTAGCTCGCATTGCTCGCCACGACACGCTTCTCACTCTCCATAATTTCTCAAATGGGTTCATGTACCTCTCACGTTATTAGGGAACATCGGTATATCTATATCTATATTTTATTTGTGAAAATACACTGGTCAATTGATAGCCATCATGTATCGACCTCGCTCATTGAAATCCTCCTTGAATTCGCATCAGTCACTCGGTAAGAATGAAGCCCGGCATGAGCACCTCAACTGGGAGGATTGTCAATCAGAAGATATGATCATCTTGATCTCTAAAAGTGCAATTACGTATCCACTGGCGTTCGTCATGGATGTCCGTGAGGATCTTTGGGTGGAATATAAGGACTTGAGACTTATGGTATGAGGGATAATCAGGCTAGTTGAGTAAATCAAATGGTACAAGTACATGACGAGTATTTGAAGGAATAGCAGGCCGCGTTGGAGGTGGGACCGTGGAAGTTGGAACATCAGGAAAGTTGGCAACGGCGCTTACTTTTTCCATAGCATCCCACGCTTCCTACAGACAGTAGCGACTGCTATGTCGCTAAACAGTCACTAGCATTCGCTAGCCTCGCTAAACAGTCGCCAGCACTCGCTATTCTCAAAACTACGAACTCAGCTAGTTTGAACAATGTTAGAACCAATGCGGCTGTCACAACTTATAGTCGTACCACCACCATCTACAGCCTACGCATTTAGCACTGCAGATCGCAAACTCACGTTGCCTCAAAGTCCTGTAAGTTTCGCTATTTTCTCGAGATACTAATTTCATCAGGAAAGTTGACACAGTCCGAGTAGCGCTATATAGTCTATATAGTGGTCTTAGCGTCCGTAGCTTCTTTAGCGTGTCCGCCACTAGAAAAGGAGCCCTAGCAGCCTTAGCGAGGACCTTAGCGCTGTACTGCCATCGTTGCTGACAGCTAGCTGTGTGCTATATAGCACGATAAGTTGAACCTGTAGAATACCTAGCACCGGCTATCCCTCTCTATCACACTACTTCCCAG
>KN837154.1:708106-729017 GCA_000827215.1 Sphaerobolus stellatus SS14
TAATATAACCTGTGGTACGCGACATATGTCAATATGAGGAAAGATTAAACGGATTGATGACTCACATCAGGATTAGTTGCGGAACGACATATACAAGTAATATTGGTCAGAATAGACGCAGGCAAGAATAAGACAGTAGCAGATGGGGTCTTGTATAGCAGCCATGTTCGGTGTTTGTGACGAGGAAATGGTGGTTCGAGGCAAAAGGTTGAAGACACTGTCACTGTGAGAAAGGCGAAGGCAGACAGAACTGCACGTGACTTGTTGAAACGTTCGCTTTACACTCTGCGTGGAATTAGGAAGAGGTCTAGCGATCCTTAGCGATCCTTAGCAGCTTGAAGCTAAATAGCACTAGATAGTAAATTGACGGGCTAGAAAGCCATTTAGCCGCCCGTGCCAACTTTCCTGATGTTGTAGCGGTTGAGCTTGGTAATATTGTCTTGCTGGTCGTCAGTGTTATTGGGAACGGATAACCATGTGCACTGAAGTCGATGAGTGCTTCTATTGAAGACATTGACCTACCAATAAATCTGACCTCGTTTTCAAGTGCTGATCACTTAGACAAGAAGGTGGGTTTTTATCTGTGCTATGTGTACATTCTCAGTGACGGTTTCCACCCAGCACGCAAGACTCAAACTCGAATTCAACATGAAACCGGATAACAGAATAGTACAGACAATTACGCTGGTAAGCACAAAGCTTTGTTTATCATCTGTAAACATCTAATGCGTTCCTTAGTAAGGCGAGCTGTTTACAGTGTCTAAGTTCGTATCCAAGGCACCGCCGTGCTTGTTATCACCTTATCACCTGTTGGTATGTCAATATTTTGTATCCTGTACCAGTGTCTCTATTACTAACAGGAAATTCCAGATAGTACATCCACCGTATGTGCACCTGTCCTTTACTAAGCAGGTACTGAGATCTTTATTCAAAAATTACTGTATTCTAGAGCCTCAGTACGTGACATTGAGTTCTAAATGGTAGGATAGTCTCAAATCTCCGCTGTATTTGTTTTATTTAGCTGTATATATTTACATGAATAGAACCATTTGATTTTGTATATTTAATAACATTTTTTGAATAATCGAAAAAATCAGAAGGATTAAATTATTATCTGCTATTGAGTCTACGGGCCGTTAGCGTTCCTATGATAGTTGTCCATAGCTTTCACTGCAGCTAGCATACTGAAAATAGAGCAATTCGCCATGGACGCTATGGAGAGTATCATAGTGTACATACTTTATGTACACTATAGAGGCTATAATTGCCTTTATAGTGTTTGCCAACTTTCCTGATGAAGGAATGGTCAATGGACAGGCTTGGATGTTGTGTCGGATCGATAACGAGCGACATTATATAGTTAACTACAGAGTACCATTCAGTCAGACGTCTGTCAACAAACAAGAAAGGATTTGTACCTTCAATGCGTCATCACAATCCACCTCGTACGTACCAACCAAGCCCATCTTGCTATCGAGTCCCTTACTGCCAGCCTCCTCCTACTTGAACACCTCCATATCTCTCAACGCCGCTAGAATACCAAAACACAGCATTCTGCCATTCCTGTGTATGAAAATGATGTGGCTTAATCTTCGTAGGTCCTCCTCAATCGATGATCGAGGAATGCGATTTCGACTTTCGTGGATGTGACGTAGACGAAGCTTCTGGTACAGTGACGGCTTCTGATACGACGACGCGTCGGAGCCACCACAGATTCCTGCGTTGAACACGGAGAGAAAGTTCTATACGAGGACTGAGTGATAAGTAGGAGGGAGGGATATGCGCGGGATGACAGGTAGAAAGGCGGTGGATGATGTTGCTCATGGCAGTTCAGAGGTAGGATAAGGCTCTGCTAGTTTCCAGAGTAATGGTGATCGGGAGGAGAGGCATGTCGAAGTGAGCGTCAGAGGGGGTCGTGAGATCTTGAGACATATGTTATTGGGATATTCGATCTAATGAAGCAGTCCATTAACCAGCGTTCTTCTTCTGGTGATGATGATGATAGACGAAATAAACGAGCATTGTAGAGGCGAGAGACTGCCTTCGAGTCGAAGTTGAATGTTGCAGCAAAGCGACGAGCATGATGCTTGAAAGATCTTGCTCTTGATCTTGCTATTGCTCCACTTGTTACATGGGATCTTCGACGATGTACGAATTGCAGTATACGGAGGGAGGGCTGAATACGTTCATATAAGCACCTTTGACCATCGAGCATCGAGTATAACATACCTATAAAGACGGAAATCGACCACGCCATTCCCGCGAGCCTATTCCTCCAAACCCGCCTTTCAATGTCCGCCTAATAGGATGTCGTCTAACAGGATTTCGGCATGACTTATACACGCTTTGGTGCACGTATCGGATTATGGTGATAAAAAAAAGAGGAGGTTCCGACATTGAATGTCGATGGGAATTCGGTATGGTCGACCGGGAAGGATTCAGAGATTCAGGGAGCACTCCATCGTCGAGTTACAGAGTTACAAGTCGACCACAGTTGGGATGACAGGTTGCATTATAGTAGTACTATATACAATAAGTCCGACTCCCGTAAACATAGAAGGAGGAATAAGCTTACCTTAACCGAACGCCATGCAAACTCTTGATGCGTGCATTCCAAGGCTGCACACTGTTCGTTTAGGCGAAGCTCAGATATTGCGGGTGACACGGGAGACTCTAGCTAAATGTCAAGCAATTAGACATCGCGAAGGAACTAACAACATAGATAGATGGGACGTACCTCTCACGCTTGCCCATGGTTGTGCCGCGGTGTCGTCTAGATCAACACTCTTGAGACTCAAATGGATCTCTACCCTTCACATTTGAGATTATTAATCGGCGTTAAAAGCTGTGGGCGAATCCTTCAGCATTGGAGCGGCAGATGCCAGCACTGTTCGACGCTCCAGCTTGCGCTGTCGACGATGTACGACCGCAGCATGAGTTTATGGGCACTATTCAAGGTAAGTGGTGTTATGAAAAGGAGAATTAGTATGACTTACCAAGTATTGCGAAGGTGTTGTGGTACGTCGAGCGAGAGTTCAGTGACGAGGATGCGCCAAGCTTGCCATCTATTGGCTGACGGCGTTTGCCGCTGTCGCCGTCCTCTCGTTGCCACGCCAAGCAAGCTCGTCGAGCATACAATTTTAGGCTAGGACGCTGGGCGAATTCACCGAGAAATGTTTTGAAAGGAAAGTTGATTCACAAAACAGTGTTGCGGAGTACCGTGACTTGGAATCTACTATTAAAGGTAATTTTATTCGACATGGATATGAAGTCACGCCGAAAAGGGATTATCCACCTGAGCCTGAATAATATACGCTCCTTTGAACTTCTACCGGAAACAGCTGCCCACTCATTTAACTGGAACTCTCCCTAAAATTGGTTCGAGATTTCGTTCTTTCCTCGGATAATGCTATTGAGGAAGTTTAGTCTCAACGCAATATGTAAGTATAAAATTTCCAGCGATTTTATCATTCCACATTTATTCGAAGGCTATTCCATTAGAGCGTATTTGAAACCAATATATATATTAGGCTTTCCAATACTATCACCTACACGGAACTGAAACAAGCTCAAAGATCTTGCTCCGACACCTCAATGCGTGACTGAAATAGGTAGAAAACTAGTCTGTAGGTACTTTATATGATGTAGATTGGGACTATAAACTGTTCATATGAAAATGCTTGCGAGCTCTTTTGCCAGCGCAATTCCGGTCAATTGATGGGAAACTGAAACACAAGCGAAGCCCAGCTGGTCACAGTATGTCACACCGGTGACGCCGCAAATTAGCGTGTAAGCGCTCGAGACGCGTTAGGCCTCTTGGGCCTGCTCATGGGGAGCATGACACACCTCTTCGGCATCTCATCGGCCAGGTGTTAAACCCTTCAGGTACTTTGAAATTTAACATATTTTGAAAAAAAAAAAAAACACAATCTCCCAAAATTAGGCAGAAAAGGCAGAAAATGTCGTTTTGAGCCTCTCGGCTAGTGATTTGCAGGCTCGGGCCTCAGGCCCTAAGCCGGCCCAAGCCGGCCCTCATAAGCCCAGGCCGAGCAGGGCCGAGCCTTGCAAAGCCCGCCCTCCAGGGCTCGGCTTGAGATTTTGTAAGCCCAAGCCGAGCCCTCAAGCCCGGGCTTGGAGAAACCATCCCTTTCAGAGAATTTGGAAGAATATTACAGTAATATTAAGTTATATTTCGATAAATGCATCCCAAATAATGATATAGAAAACAAAGAATGTATTATATTGTTGTTATTTCAAAATATGCTCTTACTAGCAACCTGTACCTGGTGGGTGGGCATGTATAGACAATGGAGCTTAGGTCAGTAAGACTGTGAAACCTCCAAAAAAATTAATAATAAAAGTGTAAGTCGAAAATAATAAAGATGCAGTGGTAAATGCCTACTTATTTAGGATTTTTATTACCCCAATTATTGGTTTGAACATATTCTTCAAAGCCCAGGCTCAAGCCCAAGCCGGCCCGAGCCTGGCCCGAGCCCTTCAGCAGGGCTCGGCCTCACTCTTCATGAAGCCTGAGCCTCGAAAAGCCGAGCCCGAGCCCAGGCTTTGAGCCCAAGCCGGGCCCGCAAATCACTACTCTCGGCAGGCTTTCTTTTACCTTTACCAAGGTCTACATTCCAGATATCCTCAAGTCCGTGGGTAGCATGCATAATCGAAATGTAAACTTTCATTTCCACCCAATAGCGCCCATCCGACGAGTACTAGACAGCGGGAAGGGGGGTTGTTTCAGTTCCGCTCACTGTTTCAGTTCCGTGTAGGTGATAGTATATATTACTTAGTAATATTTGATGTGTCATTCCTAATAGCTGACGCTCCAAACATTAGTTACCTAAGCATCGCCTACCGTTATGCCTCCTGTAAGAGACAACCCAGATGTCCACAAGTGCAAGCTTTTGCTGGTGACAGCTACCTTCTACCAATTCCACTCTACCGAAAGAGCCAAAGCTTCCGGGTGAGCTTAAATACCCTGACCGAAGCTTAAGCGCCCGGCAACTAACGCGGGAACTCAACTGAGCTTGCAGTTGTGAGGGAAAATTGAGCAGGAGAAACATAAACAAAGACATTTGTAATGTACAATAAAATTTGAATAATTACAGTACACCGCCTCTAAGAAATTCTAAACGAAGCTCAGCCTAACCACCCTAACCTTGAATCTCAAATTTCTGGGAGTTTGTGCTGCCCTAGACCTAGATAATTTTCCTTTTCTTCACAAATTCACCCCTAAGTCTAAGAATCTTACTTCTAAATACTAAGGCTTGTGCTGCCTTGAGATGCAAGCAATTTTTCCTTCCTTGGAACACCCTATCCGTCTACCCTAATTACTGGGGACCCCAGACCCCCGCTTTTCTCCTAAACAAAACCTGATAAACAACTTATACTTTAATCCTAAAACCTTAACGGCTAAACACTGGGGACTTGTGCTGGCTCAGCCACAATCTTATTATTTTACATTATCACAAATAAAATAATCTATGTTTAGATTGGATTTACACCAGTCGAATCTGTAGAGCCGTGTCCCTGCTTATGTCATTCCTGCCGAACGCACTAATTCACACTCCGCTTCCTCCCTCCTCAACTATTGTTGCATCACCCCCTTTGGGGTGGGTTCATGGTCACACAAGGGGCACACCATTGGCAGCCACTGGAGCGTGACCTTGATAGATCACCCGCCCCTCCGGTATTTAGGAGGGAGGAAGGGAGAACCGCCGCCTCTCCCAGTGTCCTCCAACACCTTGCTAGGTATGTCCCTCCACCACTGCTCAGGAACTCACTCGCTAACCTGACTTCGCTAGTCACCCTTTTTTGATCTAGTCTTTCGTGCATTTGCTCTCTAGCCCTCTCGCACTCTAGCTCTCACATCTCCGAATCTCACCTATGACCGATCGTGATGCCACACTCACCCAAACCACCGAAGGCTCCAACTCTACGCCCCCAATAGCCCAACCTGAAGGAGTGGCTAGTGGGATGATAGCCACACATTAACCTGACCCCTCTACTGCAGAGGTTGTCCAGCAGTGCCTCACAGTCATTGAGAGGCAAAGGAGAGGAGAAATCGACACGGGGGAAGCGGGAGTTCTTCTTCTCGACATCATCCCTGCTACTTGAGAAGGAGACAGAGCTATGCGAGAGTACCTCTGTATGTGTGCAGAGGTTGACAAAGAAAGTGCGGTCACAGCAGCAAAAGGCAAACAAGTGGTGGATCAACTCCGAGCAAATGACTCCCTACCCGGGGACCACCTCATCATGCGACCCACACCTTCCAGCCAGGACGTTGAAGCTCAAGGCCTCCATGAACATTCCGACAATGAGGATGGGACCAAAATAGAGAAAGCGAAGTGAGGATTTGACGAGTCCGGACTCCCATGGTTCGGGAAACCCGACCCCATACTGGACCTGAGAATCAAGAAAACCCTCGAGAGGAAATGCTACTACCTCACGGACCCGAAACAAGTCAAACAATCACTCCTCGGGCACGCCAACTGCCTGCCTTTCCCTGACAGCCTGTGGCTCGATGTCATATCCAGCAAATACATCAACCTGGACAAGGTCTGCACTGGTCGATTCTCGTTGGCACCTGAGTCCAGCCTCATCCAGTCCATCGGCAACATCGGCATCACTGTTTGAGGTAATGGCAGCATGGGACACCTTACCAAGCAAGTCCAGAGTGTGGCTGACTGGACACTTGTGTACTGAGCAGCAAAATCAGCCATCCTCTTTCTCTATGAGGAACAGGTGGATGAACTTAGCACCTATGAGGAGTTCATCATGGGACAGTTCTCTGTGACGAGAACTTCTGAGCAACGATGTGTCATTGAGCTTGACAAAGCCATACGAAAGCAGGCTGCCAGCTTCAATAACTGCACTTACTCCACAGTCCTGAACTTCAACGGCCTGGTCACCCAATACCTCAATACCTTTGGTCTCGGGTCCAGCAGCTCGTTTGGATCCGCCTCCATGGTACCCAACCCCAACAAGCGGCACAGAGAAGATAATCAGGAGAAGCAGATCTGTTGCCGCTTCAACTGGAACCAATGTGTCAGGGCATGCAAATTCCGCCATGTCTGCATCATCTGCGAGGGTAGCCACCAAGCGAAGGAATGCAGAGTTGGCAACAGGCAATCGAATTGATCCCTGATGGAAACAACCGTGCTACACCTGAGGGTTTTTATAGTCAGCCAACAAAATTCCTGTTTCTCCTTCAGCTTCACACTCCGAGTTTGCCAAACCCCTCCCATCACCGCCAGTATCCGAACTCAATAACCCTGTTGCCCTACAAACCTTATGGCTGTACCCCAACTTGTTCAAAATCATCACCCCCATTAACGCTGATCGCCTCCAAGAACTGCTCTGACCTCACCCTAATCAACCATTCGTTGAATCTGTGTGCCAAGTACTCCGTGAAGGATTCTGGCCTCTCACGATTGTCCCAATGGGAACCCCCGACTCTTTTGATTATTTGGTGTGTTCGCTAGACAAAGACACCCTAACCTTTGTACGGTCGCAAAGGGATAAAGAGATAGCTGCTGACCACTTCTCCAGACCATTTGGGCCGGACCTTCTCCCGGGGATGCACAGCAGTCTTATAGGGGCCGTCCCAAAACCCCATTCATCTGACTTACACCTTATCACTGACCAGAGTGCGGGACCTCACACCCCAAACTCTTTCATCTCCCGCAATGCTGCCACAGTTCGGGATGACAATATGCAAGATTTCGGGAAGATCTTACACCATGCACACCGTCGTTTCGGCAGGCAGCCTGCCTACCTTTTCAAGAGCAACTGCTCTCAAGCCTTTTGTTGCATTCCAATGCATTTCCTATGGCAGATCCGGCAAGTTGTAACCATTGACGGCACCCATCATGTCGACCGATGCCTCATATTCGAGAACCACGGTGCTCCTCATATCTGGTGTTTGTTCATGTCGCTCATAGTCTGGATAGCTATCAGGATAAAAGGAATTGATGATCTACTGCATTATATGGATGACATGTTCAGATATGAAATGGACCCTCAATTGGAATTCTATAGCCTATACAACAAATATTACCCCAAGAAACAGGTCACCCTCCTCCAGCTCTGGGACGACATCGGCCTTCCACACGACGTGAGGAAGCAAGAATTCGGCCAGTCCCTCATCGTCATTGGATTTCACATTGACCCCAGATGCATGACCATTTCAATCCCACAATCTGCACACCAAGAATTAGTTGACATGATCACGGCTTTCATTGACTCTAGTGCGGACCATCAAAGGCCCTTGAAGAAATGGCAGCAGCTTCTCAGCTGGGCTAATTGGGCCCTTAACATTTTCCCTTTGCTCAGACCCACTCTTCAATCTAGTTATGACAAGATCTTGAGTGGCTGGCCACACATGTAAGGCTCAACCACGGCCTCCGCTATTTCCGGGATGTCGAATGGGATTACGAGGATGCGGACATCATTATCTTTTGCGATGCTTCTGGCGTTGGCCTGGGTTTCTTTATCCCCAAACGGTGCTTAGGCTTCACCACAAACATCCCCACCAACACCCTCATCCCCAATATCTTTTTTTAGGAAGTGATGACCATCACATCCACCATCACTTGGGCCACTGAGCTAAGTCCTCCCCCCTGACACCATCTAGTTTACTCTGACTCTCTCAACTCCGTAGAGATGTTTCACAGCCTTCGCGCCTACAAAAGCTACAACAAGTTACTCCTTTTTGTCACTGCACTCTTAATTGACAACCGCTTTTCCCTATGCGTATGCCAACATTGCTGGGGTCAACAACCCCGTCACTGACACCTTGTCCAGAGCCCTTTTCGACCTCGCACGCCAACTGGTCTCGGGGATCTCTATCAGTCATTTTTCTCCCCCTACATGTGCATTGGGGGAGGAGAAGAAATGATTCGCAACCCAACTGGTGCCAGGCAACCACGGACTGCCTGGTCACTGGACCGCCTCAAGCACGAACGAGCCGTTGCTCTCGGCCATGCGCTCGAGGCATCTACATCTGTCACCTACACATCTCAACTCCAATCATATCTGTCCTTCTGTAAAATGCACGGCTTCTCCGCTGAGCTGACAACCGAAACTCTTAGCTTCGTCGTCGTCTACATGGCGGACCACATCAAACCATCCTCTGTCGGATGTTACTTATCCGGCATCTGCAACTCGGTTGAACCCTACTACCCAGATGTCCGTGTCGCCTGTTCTGCTCCTATCATCCGTTGTACCTTAGCAGGGATGAAGAAGTTACGCAGGGCCCAGCCCACTCACCAAAAACGCGATGATCATCTCTCGCCTCCCTCCCTGCCCATCACATGACGAGCTCCTATTCATTGCAATGCTTTTCACAGGGTTCCATGGTCTGTTAAGACTAGGGGAACTCACCATTCCTGATGTTGTTGCAAGATGTACCGCGAGGAAACTAACCCTTCAGCACACTAACCCTTCAGCACACTAACCCTTCAGCACACTAACCCTTCAGCACACTCTCTCCTTCGAAGGCGACACACGCTTTTCCTTCATCCTCCCCTTCCACAAGGCCGACTGTTTCTATGCTGGAAACACAGTCATGATCCAGGCTTTACCGCATTCGCTGCTTGACCCGCTCTTCCATGTCCGCCGTTACATCTCCTCCCACGATCGCTTTTTCCCTCTCCTCCCTGCCCTGTGGCTGACCACCTTTGGACGTCCCCCTTCATACTCTTGGTTTGTCTCCCACCTCCAAAACTTCCTTGGAAGCAATGTCTCTGGTCACTCCCTACGTTCGGGGGGTGCCACCGCTCTCGCTCTCGCCAGCGTTCCCAACAACATCATCCAAGGCTTGGGACACTGGTCCTCTGACATGTGACACATTTATATTTGGAAGCACTCCGTGCTCCTCCAGGCATTACTCCACAGCAATTCTGCCTTCCAGACATTCCCCTCTTCTTCCACCGCCCTCTCCTCCCTTCCCACTTCTAATAGGGAATAGGTCTAACATCTAATATACATGTCTTGGATGGCACTTAGCACCGAGTTTCACCTACCCCCGCTTCACTCACTTCCAAGCTATACACCACAGTAAAGACAGAGTCGTCTATGTTTAGATTGGATTTACACCAGTTGAATCTGTAGAGATCCCTGCTTATGTCATTCCTGCCGAACGCACTAATTCACACTTCGCTTCTTCCCTCCTCCTCAACTATTGTTGCATCACCCCCTTTGGGGCGGGTTCATGGTCTCGCAGGGGGCGCACCATTGGCAGCCACTGGAGCGTGACCTTGATAGATCACCCGCCCCTCCGGTATTTAGGAGGGAGGAAGGGAGAACCGCCGCCTCTCCCAGCGTCCTCCAACACCTCACTAGATATGTCCCTCCGCTGCTGCTCAGGAGTTTGCTCGCTAACCTGACTTTGCTAGTCAACCTTTTTTGATCTCCCTCCCACTGCGCCCTTGTTTCTTTTCTGCTTTATCTTTTATGTGATTGCAAATCCTGTTAATTCCAAATCCGCGTAGTAAAATGTTCATTTTCCTCCCTATCATCTCCTATCATCTGTTTTTATTTTTCTGCCTCTTTTTCGCACCTTTATCTCTCAAGCTGTTGCTCTTATCTCTTTGCATCTGATTTCGGTCTAACATCTAATATACATGTCTTGGATGGCGCTTAGCGCCAAGTTTCACCTACCCCCGCTTCGCTCACTTCCAAGCTATACACCGCAGTAAAGACAGATTCGAAAAGGACTAAAGGGGAATTGAACCATAACACTTCAACAACATATATATGTCACAATTTAACAACTACACCACGGAGGCACTGGAATTTCTCTACCAACTATATATGCCGACCACAGAGACTTCCTAAAAAAAGTTTAGCAATCACTGAGCTTCTTCCGTCAGAGTCTTTCGGCAACCCCGATATCCTGTTCTTGAGAAATGAGGAGAATGACAGATGGAAGCACGAGAAACAGCAGAGACGCGAATGCGTGAACAATCCTGGATACTTCACGTGATCAAGAACTATGCCTATTGGTGAAAAGGTCGGTGAATTTCTAAACGCCCGGTGTATTTACATAATCATGGAGAAACTTCGGTCAGGGTATTTAAGCAACCCCAAAGCTTCCTGACACCATTGAACCCAAGGAAATATCACAACTTCTAACAAATGACTGAAATAGCCAGTGGGAATCTGATTAATACGAGCTAATACGCGAGCCAGGCGAGATAATGTTCGGCGAGGCAGCTTCTAATATTGGCACCCTAATATATATTGGGTTCAAATACACTCTATTCGGAGCTTCGCCTTCTCCAATGCATAAATATAGCCTTCTGGCTTCTCCTCTGTATTTTTGGACGGATCTGTGAGGCTGAGTGACAGCGAGTGTGAGGATAACCTTCCAAAGAGGGAACTGTCGACTACTAAAGTAAGCGACAGGTTATTCCAAGACTCCTCAAGGAGCGAAAGGTTGAAATACTGCGAAATCGACAGCTTATGAGGAACGCGGAAAATAGTGGAGAACTGAAGTATGTACTTGCTGGATTTGTTGCAATGGTAACGCCTTATCTGCGAATTTCTTCATGATTTCCATGTGGGTGAGAAAACTGGTGTTAAGAAGCCACGAGGCACGAAGGTATCAAACTCCGCTGACAGCTGTGTACTGAGCATCTTGCCGTTAACCACGCACATCTGCAGCTCAAGAGACCTTGAAATCACGTCCTAACACTTGCCATGGATGATAAGGGGAGTAAATCCGAAAAGAGCGGAATCAGGAAGATATCTGGCCACTCGCAGCCTCGCTCGAGTGATCAAGGTGATCCTCCTGCCTCCTCGACCAATCTTACCGGTGACGATACACGGAGTTCTGTCCCGCCACCTGTTCATGTAGGTGTATTGATTTTAATATTATACATGTCCTTGACCTTCTTCTACTCTTCTTAGGCACCCAAGAGGAAGCTAGGCTTTTTTCTTAATCCATTACAGAAGTTTAGGTCAAAGAGTCCGAGATCACCTGCTCCGGAGCCAAACAAACCTGTCGCTACCGTACGTGTTGTATGTCTATTTTTGACGCTTATCTCACCGTTATTTTCTAGGGAGATTCTGATAGCATCGCAAAGGAGGAGAGACTGGATAGTGCAGGGACGACAGTTCAACATGCTAAAGCAGCTTTCGATGCTTTAGGGCTCGCACATCGGGTGGTCCCGCCTGTCGTTGATAAGGGAGATCATGTCGTTGCTGCAGGCACCTCTGTCTTCAAAACCATCGACCCCCTTTTGGAAAATCTGAAGGTCTTCCATAAAGTGACGGAAACACTGGCATCCGTAAGTAATTATGATAATATTGTGATATGATATTTATTAAAAACCTGATATTGATAGGTGCATCCTTATGCGAAGATAGCATTAGGCATATTTACCTTTGCATCGAAGGTAGGTGATCATTTACGATTAATACTGACTATACTTTATTAACCATTTTTACTATAGATGATTGAGAAGCAATTGGAACGAGATGATAATATCGGAAACCTTCTGGATACAATCTCTAGGGCTTATGATATTATTCGAGTTGCTTCACATGACGAAATAGGTGCAGAGCTTCAACCAAGGCTCGAATCACAGAAGCAAGTTTTGGATGCTCTTACGACGTTAACAATTCATTGTGGTAATTTTATCACGAAATACTGCCAGGATGTTTCCTTCGGTATTCCTTTTTATTCTCTTAATGTACAGGGCATATCTGACCTTATCTATAGCAGCCCGTATAGTCAAAAATACATTGAAGGATGACAGCTCTCGCCTTGAATTATATATGATGTCTTTTGAGCAACTTCGGAAGGACTTGGATAGCCATGCCATTCTTGTTACTCAAAGGGTTATACTTCAAACTGAAGAAGAGATAATACAGATCAAACGGGGTGTTTTGGAAATCAAGGCTAATCTAGAGAGGATTGATCAGAAATTAAATCAGCTTTGTATGTATACTAGATTCTTTAATGTTTCTATGATCATAATGATATTGATTGATCTAGGCACTGACTTCAAGATACGTGATATGGTTTGTGCAAATGGAGCAGGTTTCAATACTGAGAAGATGTGCCTTTTGGGCACACGTGCACAGTTGATTGGTGAGATCCTAGAATGGATCAATTCCACAGCAAGCCGGAGCAATAGTCTAGAAGAAACTGGTCTTGGATCTCCTCAACCAATCTTCTGGCTGCATGGTGTAGCTGGTTGTGGCAAATCAGCAGTTGCACATACTGTTGGTCAAATATTACACAGAATTCATAAACTTGGATCATTCTTTTGCTTTGATGTCAGTCAGCAATCTGACCACCGTCATACCAACATTTTTCGGACAATTGCAGCTGATTTGGCTGACCAATATCCTTCCTTCAAGTTAGCATTGGTATCAGCTCTAAACCGGGACTTATGTGGAACAAATGATCTAACAAAACAGTGGAATGATCTACTGCTAGAGCCTGCTCATGAAGCAAAAGAATCCTTTGAAGGACCAATTGTCATCATTATTGATGCATTGGATGAAAGTGGAGATGAAGCCACTCGAGCAGCACTTCTATCAATTTTGGTCAAGGAAGCTCATAAGCTTCCTTCAAATTTTTGCTTTCTAGTTACATCTAGGACTTTTCCAGACATTAAGGAGAAAATGGACACAGCTGAGGGTCTTATATCAAAGGATATAGCAACTGTTGAGGTCAAGCAGGATATAGCAGCCTATTTCCAATTCCATCTACATGAATTAGATGCTACATACTTCAATCAAGATCAAATCTCACTACTTGTAGAAAGAGCTGGAGGGTTATTCCAATGGGCGTTCTTGGCTTTTAAATTCATCAAAGCTAGTGGTTATGGGGGTCATACTTCAAAGCAACAGTTTGAAGATCTAGCAAGGATGGAGCCATATCACAATGATGAAGAAAAAAGTCTAAAGACTCTTTACATAAAGATACTTTCCCAATTCTTTGGAAAGTCAGGAGAAGATGCAATGAAGAGATTCCGCTTGGTTATAGGCTCCATCTTAGCAGTGACAAAACCTGTTACTGCTTCAGAATTGGCACATTTACTGAATTACTATGATCCTGCAGTATCTTACAAGGATACAATCCAACCTGTCCTGAAGTATATGGGTGCACTATTGTCAGGCATAACAGCAGACAATATACCAATTCACCCATTACATACCTCTTTTCGAGAGTTTCTGACACAGGACAAGGCTAGCAATCAATTCTATATTGATATAAAGCAGGCCAACTGCTATCTAGCATGGGCAACTCTCAATACCCTATTAAAGGAGCTCAAATTCAATATCTGCAACTTGGAGTCATCTTATATTGCAAATACTGCAGTAGAAGATCTTCAAGAGAGAATCAATAATATCTCATTTGCTCTCAGATACAGCTGTCATAATTGGGCAACACATATCTGTAACAGCTCTGCACACTCTTCAAGCTCAGTGTTGTCAACATATGTGACTGAATTTACCAACTCCCACCTATTATTTTGGATAGAGGTTTTAAGCTTAGAGGATAAGCTCCAAATTGCTAGCAATGAGTTGAATAATATTTTGCTGTGGTTAGAGGTGAGTTTATGTCTTTTCATCAAAATCAATATTTAGTTTATTTTCAGAAAACCGAATATCTACCAGATATTGCATTACTCACTCATGATACATTGAAATTTCTTCAAGTATTCGGAACTGCAATTAAACATTCAACACCACATCTCTATCTCTCAGCTCTTAGCTTCAGCCCGGAATTATCTTCCTTTCAAGACAAGTACAATAAATTTTTCCATCAGATCCCAAGAATTATCAATGGATGGGAACAAACATGGCCTCTGAATCATGTAATTCAGACAAGCAGGCCTGTCTGGTCTCTTGCAATTTCTCCTGATGGCAAACAGATTGTAACAACATCAGGTTTTAGTTTACAACTATGGAATGGTATAACATATGAGCTGGCTGGTCAACCATATGATGGTCATACTAGTCAAATTTGGTCAGTAGCCTTCTCTCCAGATGGAAAGAAGATTGCATCTGGTTCTTATGATACCACTCTTTGCATCTGGGATACAGAAAAACATAAAATTATTGGACAGCCACTCAAAGGGCACACTGGTTGGGTTCGATCAGTAGCATTTGCTCCAGATGGGAAGACAATTGTATCTGGATCTTCTGATCAGACAATCAGCATCTGGGACATAGAGCAACAAAAAAACATAGCCCAGCTCCAAGATCACACTGGCCCTGTTACTTCAGTAGCTATCTCTCCTGACAGTAAGAAGATTGTATCTGGTTCTAGTGATAGAAATCTTCGCATCTGGGATGCAGAGAAACATGTACTCATTGGACAGCCACTCCAAGGACACACTAAGTCTGTTCAATCAGTAGCATTTGCTCCAGATGGGAAGTCAATTGTATCTGGAGCTAGTGACCACAAAATCTGTATCTGGGATGTAGAGAAGCAAGAACTCATTGGTCAGCCACTCCAAGGGCATACTGATTCAGTTTGGTCAGTAGCCTTCTCTCCAGATGGGAAAACAATTGTATCTGGATCTCGGGACAACACAGTCCGTGTCTGGGATATAGAGAAGCATAAACAGATTGGACAACCTCTCCAGGGACACACTAATTGGATTCGTTCAGTATCCTTCTCTCCAGATGGGAAGACAATTTTATCAGCATCAGAGGATAGGACAATCTGTATCTGGGATGTAAAGAGGCCAGAACTCATGAATCATTCATTTCAGAGTCTTGGTACTTACCTTCAGTCAATAGCAGTATCTCCAGATGGAAAGACAATTGTATCTGGGTATCGTAGTGGGATAATTCATATCTGGGATATAGATAAGCAAGAACACATAGGCCAGCTCAAGAGTCATACTGGTGGAGTTAATTCAGTAGCCTTCTCTCCAGATGGTAAGAAGATTGTATCTGGTTCTTATGATACCACTCTTTGCATCTGGAATGCAGAAAAACATGAACTTATTGGACAACCACTCCAAGGACACACTCGTTTGATCCAGTCAGTAGCATTTGCTTCAGATGGGAAGACAATGGCATCTGGATCTGATGATAGGAAAGTCTGTATTTGGGATGTAGAGAAACAAGAGCTCATTGGCCAGCCACTCCAAGGTCACACTAATTTAGTTCGCTCAGTAGCCTTCTCTCCAGACAAGAAAACAATTGTATCTGGATCTTGGGACAGCACAGTTCGTATCTGGGATGTAGAGAAGCATAAACAGATTGGAGAGCCTCTCCAAGGACACACTCATTATGTTCTATCAGTAGCCTTTTCTCCAAATGGGAAGATGATTGTATCTGGATCTTATGATAGGACAATCTGTATCTGGGATGTAGAGAAGCAAGAACTCATTGGTCAGCCACTCCAAGGTCATGTTGATAAGGTTCACTCAGTAGCCTTCTCTCCAGATGGGAAAACAATTGTGTCTGGATCTTGGGACAACACAGTCCGTGTCTGGGATGTAGAGAAACATAAACAGATTGGACAACCTTTCTGGGGACATACTGATTACATTCGATCAGTAGCCTTCACTCCAGATGGAAAGAAGATTATATCTGGATCTAAAGACAATACAATTCGTATCTGGGATGCTAATATACATGATGATATTAGGATTCACCAAGAATCTAAAATAGAAACCACTTCACTAATACCATCAACAGCTGGTCAGTATATATCACATCTGATTCTGCAAATGTAAATTTATTAAACCTTCCTAGATGGCTTGGAAGAAACACTTCCACAATGCATTGCCTTCTCCAATAATCTTAAACATGCACTAAATGACCTTACATCTTTCCTGGAAGATAATTCATCTTCTGAAAACCATGATTCATCATCTTCTGAAAGCCATGATTCACCATCATCTGATGGTCATGTTTACATGAATAGTGAGGGTTGGATTGTTGGGCCAGAAAATCGCTTACTCCTTTGGATTCCTCACTCTTACAGGAAAGGACTCATATGGACTGGAGGACTTGGTACATTTGGTGTTCCTAATGTAGAACTTGATCTCAGTGATTTCACACATGGGAAGGAATGGACAAAGTGTTACAAAGGAAATAGTTAATGATCTGATGTGTGTCCTGCAATTTCTTTCCTTTTATTTTGTCAAGTATTTCTTGTAATAAGGTGACTATAGTGCTGAATAAACAGATATTCTCACAGAATGATTCAATAGTTAAGCCATAGTGTTAAAGTCAATATTCATTTTTTGAAGACAAACTGTACCCATGTAGGATGCTAGCCTCATAAATTTGTCATTTTCTGCAATAAAACACCTCCAAAGATTTTGCTTAATTTGTTATAATATTTGAAAGCATAGCTAGTGGATCAGTATCACACACAATATTTCATGATGGTAAATAATAAGTTTAATAAACTATATAGGATATCAGATGTGTTTTTACATACTAAATGACATAGAATAAATACATGCAATGTGTTCACCATGTGGATAGTCTATGGAATATAGGTGCAGAAAGATTCAATGCAAGAAATGAAGACAGTAATTTTTTTGATATAGAGCAGTGCTGCAGTGCTTACTTCCTGGACAAATACATAGGAAGCACATCAATTATGACATAAGATGCACCTAGAAAGACCACCAAGAATAGCAAGAAGAGCAAGAATCATGAAGAGTGAGAGAATGTGGATTTCCTAGAAGTAAAAAGTAATCCTGTGGGTCCTAGTAAGATAGCCCACCTTACACTGATGGCTGTGGCCATGCCATGACAAAAGTCAGTGACAAGGTCTTGGAACCGGAGCATCCATCAACACAAGAGGCATAGCAAAATTGCAACCTATGCACATGTAAGACAAGACCACCCTCATACAGCTAAATAGATGAAGTCAAAGGAAACACACACCTGGACAATGATCCGTAGCCTCTGTAATTTATGTACACTACGATAGTCTCCATAGCTTGCATAGAATTCATGTCATTTTGCACTAGTGTAGCAGCCACTGGTATTATAAACATCCACACAGTGAACTATAGATCCTGTATCCTCAGTTGACATTGCTAGTGCCATGTTTATTTGTTATTAATGCTCAATAAAAACAGTATTATCCATGCAAATTACACAGTATTTTATGGAGAAACAATAGAAATATATTTCGTATTTAAATACATGAAGTGCCAGTAACTATGGTTGTAGACAAGATCACAAGGGGAATGGAGTAGAATGTGAACAAAATGGAAAGCAGGTTTCAAAAACTATCACCTATGGCATGCATATATAGGTTCAGGAAGAAGCACATTAGACCAGCTTTGTTAATATCGGAGATAGATTGACATACCACAATATCAATTTTAGCTTTGCCACCTCTATTTCCTGAACCTCTTCACCTGGGCTGCTATGTGGTACGGATTCCACTGTACCTGAATGAGATCTGACTGGCAATATTGATTGGTGAACATGGTACTCAGAGGTAGTGTTACTGCAATTTGGTTTGGTTCATTCACCTTTTTGGTGAACCATGAACTGAACCACATGTTCAGTTCAGTTCAGCTCACATAAAATGATCAGTTCAGGTGGTTTAGTTCAGTTCAGCTCTTGGTTTGAACTGGTTCAGGAAAAGCTTTTTCTATCTTTTACTGCATAAAACAGTCTTTTACACCAAGTTGAAAATTCGGTTCAGGAGGTTAGTGAACCCTGAACTGAACCAGCTGATTCAGTTCAGTTCAGTTCATCTTTGAAAGTGGTTCAGGCAGTTCAATTCAGTTTGGTTCTTGGTTTGAACTGCTTTCTGAACCAAACTGTGGCAACACTACTCAGAGGGCATGAGATACATACCTAAGGCTTGCCCATAATCCTCTCCTGGGAAATCAACCCAACTCTAACTCTTCTATGACAAAATGAGGAGTCAGTTCAGGATAACAATTGGTTGAGTCATGATGTGGATGAATCAGTTACAACTGAACTGACAAAGAGATAAATACTGGCTTAAACCTACTGACAGTGAGGAGGCATGAATGCCCTGGTAAGCCTTAGCACTTAGATTTTCTACAGAATCGTGGCTTGATTCATGAAGTGCTGTGCAGAAGTCTTGTATGGATATCAAGATGAGTAGTCTTCCATAGAGTGCATGTATAGGAATAGTGGCTAGGGAAGCTGGTTTGCAGCCTTTGTGCTACAGGAGATATTCTATTGAATAGCCTTCTACAGAACATGGGTATCCTGTTATGAATGGGAACTTCATATTTGTAGCTACCATTCTAAAGAGCAGTTTTCAGCAAGCCATTCAGAAATGATAAATAATACACAATCAATCAATCAATCAATCAAGCTTAATAATAATCCTGGCTTCCAAGAGCTCTCTAGATATTGTTGTATAAATGTGGATGATGTGGTATTCTTCTACAGAAGCAGTGTATACTGGCATGCTCAATCAGCTTGTGTCTGTTGTATCTATTCTACCAGGGATGTTTATTTATTGACCCCTCTGCTACAGAATAGGTGTATAATACCTCAATCAGTGCCCTTGTATTTGTAGCCTCCATTTCTCCAGTGCACCTTTTTTATTAACCATTCAGCTACAGAATCATTGTAGAATTGTGTAATTGGTGCCCTTGTGTTTGTAGCCTTTATTCATCAAAGAATTTCTTTATTAACCACTCTGCTACAGAAACTGTGTACAATGCTATGATCAATGTCCTTGTGTTTTTAACATCTATTTCCACCCAGGATTTTTTCATTAACCACTCCTACAGATTTTGTGTATAATTGTACAAATGACCCACTGTTTACTAGCTAGAATTCTACTGGGGGCTCTTTTTATTAATTACTCTCTTACAGATGGTGTGTACAATTGTACAATTGAAATGTTGGTTTCTAGCTGGAATTCTACTGGAGACTCTTTTCTTAAAAATTGCATGCAAAATCTGTGTGCAATTATGCAATCAATCTCCCCACATGAGGCTTGTATTCTACTGGGGGATGTTCTATTACTGAGTCTATGAGGTCTTATGCATTCCATTATTTCCATTGTAGCCAGGCACTAGTACTTATTCGACAGTAAAGATAATATCCAAATGATCATTTTACACCTCCAATATATTAATTGAGAGATATTAACTTATTTCATCTTCAAATGCTACTTATGGTGTGAAATAAGTAAAGCACGACATATCTAGAGAAGGGCTCTTACCAAAGGTTGGAGCACAAATGCTCTCACTTCCTCCCCATCTCCTTACATTTTTCCATTCATTTCCTACCCACCCAGCAACACACATTCCTCTCTGTCCTCAGAGGCCATTGACACTACTCCCATGGTGCACCAGTTGCCTTCGAAGTTCATGAACTCCACAGACTTTGCTATGCACACCAATGCTTCAAGGTGCTTGTATGAGCATCCCGGATTAGGATTTTGGGTCCCAATGGGAACCACAGATACTTCTCATGGGCAGATTGTTGTCAGGGGACGCCTCCAGATTTCCGCCCGGAACCTTTCCGTCCGGAACTATCCCTCGCGTCAACCACCCTCAAGTAGCGATTCCGTGCGGGATTCACTCTCAGCACATTCGTCGAATCCTGTGGCCGGAGAGTGGGAGGTTTGGTTGGAGACAATGGTCATCTGGTGGAGGGTATATGCGCATATAGTCATAGCGCATGAGTGATGGGTTGTTAGCGCCGATCGGCTTTCCGGGGCTTTCATTGTTTATCCGTTTGTTTCCGTTTCCTCGCTTCCTTTCATTGGTCGATCCCTTTCCTTTATTGTTCCCGTGTTCATCAGGTCATTATTGATTTTCCATTCGGCTTCACAACTCCAGTTTCCGGACGGTATTTAGTGGGCTCACTCTAGCAGAGGCAATCCAAGTCTTTCTCTTTGGATTTCCCCTCTGCTAGGTGAGATTCCCTTCACGTGTATATATTTCATTTACTTATA
>KN837155.1:74277-85193 GCA_000827215.1 Sphaerobolus stellatus SS14
ATGAGCGCACTAGCTGCGGGGCATCTCATCCGTGCGCATCTTCAACATAATCGTTCTCAACCCGTCACGCCTGCTATTACGAGGCCTGCGTCTCCCACTTCTAGCAAGCCGATTACGCCGACGCCGAGTGAGAGGGAGAGAGTGGCGCGGGAGGTGATGAGGGATAATTTGCGTGTGAGCACAATACGCCCTGAGCCTACGAGACCGACATTATCAACATCTGCATCGTCTTCATCATTATCATCACCCAGGCAAGAAACGAGATCGTGATTTTACTTTATTATTTTGCATCATTATCTATTCGTTCAATCTTCACCTCCAGTCACAAGGACACTTGTGATATTTTCTTCTTCTCAATAATATATTCTTCTCTTCATCTTTTTTCTTACACTATTAGCTCATATTTCGGATTCTCTTGTAAATTTATCGATTTCGCTTTTCGCTTTCTTTCATACTCGAACGTAATACGCCACTAATAACATAGACGATATCCTTTCCTCTGGACAACTGGTATTGTAATAGGCAGGCAGGATACCAAAATCGCTTTTACACACGTAAATAATAGCAGACAGTGTAATTCAAAGCCTTGGTATGAAATGATGAATATCTTAAGCCTCCCCACCTAGCTTATCAACAATACACTTTCAGAAAAATGCAACAGCGATAGAAAAAAAAGAAGGCGATTTCATGACAAGCTACAACCGTGAACGTATTATATCTCGATCATGAACGTCCCCTTACTAGACTACCTCCTAAGTTGACACACAATAGGTTTTGTGATGCAATTTTGATCAAAGAATCTCGGTATGAAATTAAGTATGTTATGTTACGTATCAATACACCCAGATTCCATATGGTACAATGCGAATATGTATAGGTATCTAACAACAGTGCAATACGATAGCAAGTATAAATGCAGTAACGACGGGGTAAAAGGAAAGGAAAGGAAATGTAAATCACTTAAGAAGTGTTCATAACGACATCCACATTAACGTCCATAGTCACAGCTGTCTCTTCCTCCTTTCCAGCTTCAGACAACACTTCCTTCTGACCCTGTCCCGACTTGCTCCCAATATCCTGCAATATCCTCACAAACTCCGCATTCAGGTTCGTCTGTTGTCGTGCTCGCTTGTCTCGTCCCGTGCGGCGGTATATTTCTATAAAAATAGAATAAATAACTCATTACAAAGAAAGAAGAGGAGAGAGACAGAAATGAAATGAAGAAACAACCCACCTAAAAACCTCTCCCCCACCCACAGCCCCAACCGCGCATTCCCCACTTTCCGCGGTTCCTTCGCCCCATCCTGCGCCTGTGTTACCCGGTCTTTAGGACTCGGCTTCGTCGCGGGCGCACCGAGCCCCGCAGCGAGCTGCCTCGCCGTGCCGAGCATGACCTCGGCATAGTCCGTCGCGGTGTGGATGTAGTGCGCCGACACGAGCGCGAGGACGAGCGCGCGGAGGTGGTTGTCGAGTGCGCCTGTGGTGATGCTGAGCGAGGTTTTCAGTTGGTTTCTAAGGAAAAAAGTAAAACATAACGTCAACATCGGCGAGAAATAAAAGAGTATATGCATATGCATAGATAATAAAAACGCACTTAGCAGCAAGGATCTCATCCGTCAAACACGCCTCTAGCACCCTCCCCACCGCCTCCAGCGTCCCCCCCAGCTCCCTACACTCCCTCGCCACCTCGCCCCCCCACGCGCGCAACTCACCCCCAAGAACCCCACTCCCCCTATCCCCCTCCCTAATCATCCCTAACCTTAGCCCCACCTCCCCCGCCTGCGCCGCGACGCGGATAAATCGCGCAGTCGCAATGCCGGCGTGGACGGTGTCGTCGTTGGTAGGCTTTGAGGACATGTTGGTAGGGTGCTCTTGTTGGGAGGCGAGGTGCACCGCGAGGGCGTAGCAGTCGAGGGCGCGGGCGGGATGCAGGAGGAGGTGGGCGAGGTGCCCGTGGTAGAGGGCTATGCGGGGGGCGTAGGCAGACCAGAGGTTATGCGTGCGGGTGTGAGCTATTAGGCGGGATATGTGCTAGGGTTGTCTATTAGATTGCGGGGACAAGGTTATGTAGATTGGGACGTACCTCTTCTGCTTCGGAGAATTCGCTGCGTTGAATGCAGACCTGGAAGGGGTGTTAGCTTAGCTGGACTGGAGGAGATTCGTTCGAGAAGACTTACGCTAACTAATTCGCAAAGCAGGTCAGCCTCGATCTTCGTTAGACGTTCCTCCACATCTTGTCTCACACGCAATCCAACCCATGATAAATCTAATCATCAAACATCAATACCATGAACCCTTCAAGCGGGAGAAAGAAAAGAAAGGAAACCCACATCTCCCAACAGGCTTCTGTCCATCCTTCGGCCTCTCTCGATCGCACACCTTGAGTCCTTCAATCGCAAATACTTTCGGCTTGGGTTTCCGCCCCGTCGCATCACGCATCGCAACGGCACTGACGAGGAATGCGAGATGGAAGAGCACGCGTGGGTGCGTGGTGTGGATGAGGAGGGGAATGGGGTGGTCATTGGTAGCTTGGATCGGGACCTGAACGCATCATTAGTCTCGATTATAATAGCTATGACTATAGAGACTGTAATCATACCTCAATAACGCCTTCACGGATCCCTTCTCGTTCGAGCACGCCAGAATCAAGGACTGTATGCAGTCTCGCCACACGGATATTCGCTTCGTCACAGCGTCCAGCATGGACGTAGGCTAGGACGCCGAGATTCAGAATATGCAACTCTAATGAAGCCCAGAGTGTGCTCCTTTCTGGCGATTTGGCTGTGGCGGTGGGGGAAGCGGTGGGTGGCGTAGGTAGCGTCGGCGTATTGAGAGACCTAGGAGCTAGGGGCGCAATAGCTGTGGGGATCGGTTTAAGTTCATCCGAGGACTCTGGTTTGGGTGGTTTGTTGACTATAAAGATTAGGCCTAGTTCATTCTCGAGGGTTTGGAGGAGGGGAAAGACTTCGGCCCAGCGGAGGGAGGAGACTAGAGCGCGTAGTTTGATGACCTGAGAAGAATAAATAAGAAATGAAGGTAGAGAAAAGGGATGGACGTACTTTTGCTAATAAGGCAACTTCTGGATCATTCCATTGTTCGGATAAGACAACTAGGGCGTTGATAGAGTGCAGAGCGGAGGGAATGTCGACGGGCGTTGAGGATAGTGCAAAGTTGACGAGTGCGAGGTGCGTTGTGTAGAAGTGGGGGTGTGGATCGGTTGATCTACAGTAGGGTTAGGATAAGTAACACGTGAATACATAGCGTAGGACGTACGGGGATAGGGACGTGGCATGTCTTCTCAATAATGCGCGAGCGAATTTGTAGTTGTGCTGCCAATGTGCCAGTTGGGCATGCTGAAGCGTAAGATGATGCTTGTAAAGTCGTAGAGACGGGTATTTCTGGGCAAGTGCGAGCTACGAGATGAATTAGTTGACGGACGCTGGACGGTTATTGGATGCTACCTACTGCCTTAGTCACTGCAGAACCGATCTATGACACAATGAGACGCGTAAAATCGAGCTTATAATCGTTGCACTCACTTCTGTTTCTAATCCTCGAGCCCATGGGACGCCTTCAGGTCCGTCGCTGCTCAAACCCGCGCCCACGATCTTCATGGCAATCTCGACGAACGTCGTCCAGGCTCTACATTCGACCTGGGCTGACATGCTGACAGATGAATAGGTTCGTAGCTCGATGCAACGCTTTGCTGCGAGGAGCGAAAGCTGCAGGGATGGGACGTGATTCGGGTGGGTTGGCGGAACCGCGAGGAGAGCAGGGAGAGCGAGGAGGAGATGTGGGGAGTCTTTGTGGACATGCGGGGGAGGTGTAGGAGAAGAAACACGTTTTCTTTTGAGGGGAGAGTCGGCGACGACGCGTGAATGGGTTGGAGTCGACATGGTTGGAGGAAAGACGCGACGCGTGATGTCGCGTCACATTGTCACAAACCACCAATCCAGACGACGAAGTGACTTTCGGCGCTCACTTTTGCTCACTTTCTCACTTTCGTGCCCTATTATCTTGGCGGGGCTCACTTTTGTCACTTTCCCCACACCTCGACACTTTCACTTTCACTTACATTTACCCACTTGGAAGCTTTTAGACTAAATGTCGTCCTCCGCTACTCATTCTTTGCTTTCATGATAGATACATATTCATATCACTCAGCAGCTTCATGTGGATGACCGTAAACCATCTAACTCCATCGGTCCCATTGCTGTGAGTTATTCCTGCTCTATATCGAAGCATGGCGTTATTAATTCTTTACTGGCTTGCTATACCTTTAGATCTTATCCTTGTAGGAGGGTGTTGGAAGCTTTGAATTATATGCGTTGTAGGGGTGTTCATTAGCCAAAAGTGTCTCATGGTTTTATGTGTGCTAGGTGCGTTAGGTATGGTCCTCAACGCCGTTCACCTACAATTTACTCACTGTTCAATACTTATTAGGGATGTTCTTTGGCCCTTCGTTATTTTGCATATCAATCCAGAATCAATGTACGAATATATGTAATTAATAGATATACATGATAATAGAAGTCCTCGATTGCCCGCTCCCCTATCATTATTGTCCGATCCTTGCATATTTGCGTATTCCTTCGCACCGGAGCCGAATAAGTGTCTGATTCCATCACACCCGTTTGTGATGTCTCCTTAGGGGCCCGGGGGGGTAATAAGGTGCGGAATAGGATGAGGTTTGGCCACCGTATACCGACATTGGTAACACCGTTTGGGGTGAGTCCCAATATTCTATAGGGCTCCCTCACATGTACAGCCCACCATCTGAACTTCTCACTTTAATCTCACAGATCATTGTAATCCTCGGACTCTCATGCACGGATCTTTTCAATGGAAATATCATCTTTTAACAGCCACTTCAAAGCCTGCGTTTCTGCTACCGCCAAACAGCAAGATAGATTTTAGAGGTCTATTAAGAAAATATGGCGCAGTGGCTAAGGTAGAAAGTAGAAAGAACGTCCTCTTAGCACGAGTGCTTCTGCCACCAGATACCACTTCAATGATGCAGACTCGCTCCTAAAATAGGTCTATATATAGTGGAATATAATTATAGCAAATATTTAAAGTACACATATAATGACATGTGCCAGCTGTGCACTTCGCCTTCTAATCCGTACTTTTCGTCTTACTCGATGGACCAACCGGTCATACAGCCTTTGCAAGCTCTCGTATATTGACGCATTACCTTTACATGGATTAGGATATCTACTGGAATGCTCGCAGACTCGTCCTGAATGCTCTGTGAAGTACTGAATGAGCAAGCGTGAGCGAAAGTGAGGCTAGAACGGCGAAATTGATTTATTATGGTTCATAGCTCACCGGGAACCGCCTCAGTCATACTGCAACTTTTTCTATGACAATGATATTGATTGTAAGAATAAATTTGCCTCTATGAAATTTCGATTATTCGCTGGAAATGCTTGAAAGTGAACAAAAGTGAAAGTGCAAGTGAAAGCGTGGGAAGTGTGACAAATTCACTTACCCTGCCAAAAAGTGAACGAAAGTGAAAGGCGCTCACTTTTGGCAGGGAAAGTGAGGCGAATCGGCTGAGTAATCTCTCTAGAAGTGCGACGCGGGAGACTAGCGGTCTCAGTTAGCAAGCGGGTTCCTCGACAGCGGAGAGGAACATACCTAGCGGAGTCTAGCGGAAGAGATGGGATTGCGGCGGAATCCCTCTCTTTTCCCCTTAAACCAAGCAGCGGGTGAACCCACAAGGCCGCGCACTCCGGAGGCTGCCCAATCGCACGCCCCCTGCGCGACCTTGAACCCGGCTGCTTGATGTGTGGAGGAGAAAAGGAAGACGCGACACGGGTCAGGATTCACCCTGTGTAAACATAATTTTAAACTTGAATGAAAGTGAGTGCCGAAAGTCGCTTTGTCAACCACCAATGCAGACCTTTTCGCTTCCTCTGCCTTCCAATGGCCCGCCCGAAGGTTTTGAGTTTGCAGAGCGTGCACTCTCGGAAAAATCTACTTCAACCGCGTTTAACACGGGTATCGACCAAAGAGACGTATTTAATAGCCGTCGTCGTTGTGTGATATGCGGTCAAAGGCAAAAACTTCAACACACCCACATTATTCCACGATCGCAAACTGAGAATGAACGACTTACCGTGCGTTGTACTGTTATTCTGAATTTTGGCAGCTCTAATGTAAAGTCTAGTGGGAAAGTCTGAAAGAAAAGAAATATATTCCAAACACAGTCAAGTCCGCGCAGCATGAGCCTCGAAATGGTTTATCGATGTGCTCTACACATAATGAATATTTTGACGACCATTACTTTTTTTATCCGATATAACCCCGGGGTACGTCTGACCTATCCCATCTTTCCACATTGCTTATCATTGTTAGACAAAACAACTTGTGTTCATCAACCATTCTGGTGTGGATGAGCTGTCAATGTTCCATGGGAAAGCCATACTCATGGACATGAACCACCAACATGCCCCTTTCCCGGCCCTCTTTCTTATCCACGAGCAACGAGTACGTGGCTTCTGGCCTTGGACCCCGCCAGTTCATATTCCTGTATCCATACTACCCCAAGACTGGATCCTTTCTAGTGCCCAAGGTCTATCCTCTGGTGGCGGGAATGTTGTTAGTAATGCAGGATCGTCTTATGCTGCTGCGGTGAATAGCAGTTCAGGCCAACCAGCACCCGCCACAGGCCAGCCAACACCTGGTCGTACGACTATTACCGTCTTGGATAGCGATTCCATCAGGGAAATCCTTTCTGCCACCCGGAACTCAGAGTCCTGGAAGGCCTGCGTGCAAGAGGGGACAAGCTGGGAGGGTACCGCGGATGAAAATATCGCAAAGTACAAAGAAAATGTTGAGTTTTAGTGTTCATTTTAGTATTCTTCACGATTCATTCTCTTGTATCTTCGTAAGTTTGTCTACTTTTCTGTATTGCCTGTCCGAATTCCTTCTTTTCTTAGTACAATACTTGTAAGTGTAATGTAGTTCAACCTCTGCAATAACATACTGTAGTATTACTATCTACAATTTTCATGCCACCCGGCTGACTTGACGCGCCACTTGACCGTTAGGTGGTATTACTCATTTTATAGCTAGGAATATATTACAAAGCTCTTTCTGACGGTCAGTGATTTCTAAGTAACATTTAAGAGCACCACTTCATAAGTTGAATATTGGAAGTTATGGATCTACGGTAGCGGAGAATTATGCATGCAATACTACTCTTTGCCCCACTGCACAGTGTATATGCGGCGAACTACGATCCAGCTTAGGGGGGTGACGAGGACGGCTGAATGTGGAACGAAACTTCTTTGGTATTTAAGCATTATTCCAAGGTAATTAATGCCGCAGTTCTAACTAACTACAAGCAACCCTAGCTGTATATAGAAAAAGAAAAAGAAAAGAAAAGAAAAAAAACTACTTTCAAAACAAAAAATAATTCTATAGAAAATGTTGGTCAATCGATACTCCTCAACATTTCAAAAAATATACTCACAGTAAGACCTGCCGAACATCGTCCACCTCTTCGCCGGTTTGCCGCAAGCAGGGCACGTCGTGCCTTCTTCAAGTTTTGGGAACCTTGCCTGGTCAAAGGGAATGGCCAAGGATTTAGCGCCTGCAGAAGGAGCCTTCTCATCTTGAGGCTCAGCACTACAACCGCCTATCAGCCACTGTTAACACGAGAACAAAAAGGAATGAGACTTACGACCGCCCACTCCTCTCCTTTATGTCATCCTCACAAGCCTCAGCCTCGCACCATGGCAAAACAACAACATTCTTGCCATCCAGGGTGGGAACGACGTCTTCCCACTTTGTAACAACCTTGAGACGTTCATCGAAGGCCTGCTTGGCGCGGTTGAACATGTCGCTCTGAATAGTCTCGAGAAGGCTCTTGACGGAGTCGGCGATTCCTTCGAGAGGAATGGGAGCCTTGGTGCCATTATCGCGACGGACACTGAGTGCTTGCTTCTTAGCGAGATCAGCGGGGCCGACTTCGAGACGGATTGGCACACCCTAGAATCGACATATTAGCATAACTCCTACGAGAGAAGTTTGCATAATAATATACCTTCTGCTCCCAATCATTGAACTTGTAACCAGGAGTATAACCCTCCCTTACATCAGCCCTAGCCCTAATACCCGCCTTCACTAGAATATCCACCAACTCTTCACATCCCTTGTAAATTACCTGGTGATCCGTCTTATTGTTCAATCCACATGGCACAACGACAACCTGCACCGACGCAACCCTAGGGGGCAAAACCAATCCCTTATTATCTCCGTGAACCATAACCATCACGCCAATAACACGAGTCGACAATCCCCAACTGTTTTGCCAAACAAAAAGCTTGCCGGCATTGGGATCATTAGGATCCTTGGCCGCGTCTTTGGGGGCGTTCGGGTCTTCGACGACAATGCCGAACATCTTACTGAAGTTCTGGCCAAGACTGTGACTGGTAGCACCTTGGATACCACGGCCTGTGGTGGGGATGAAACCTTCGACGGTGGTAGTATACAGACCACCAGCGAACTTCTCTTTTTCAGACTTGACACCTGGGATGACGGGGACGGCGAGGAGCTCTTCGTACACGCGACGATACAGATCGAGAATGTCGTGAACTTCCTTGTCGGCGCTCTCCTTGGTCAAGTGAGCAGTATGACCTTCTTGCCAAAGGAATTCACGGGTACGGAGGAAGGGTTCTGAAGACGATGATACATTAATTTAAATAATAAAGCAAAACAAGCAGAAATACTCACGAGGATTCTTGAATTCCCAACGGACGACACTGTTCCATTGGTTGAGACGGAGAGGAAGGTCACGGTGACTCTTGATCCATTTTGCGTAGTCTAGAAATCAAATTAATCGCTAAAAGCATCTTTCGTTGATTCAACTCACAAGGATACATGACAGTCTCCGAAGTGGGACGAATAGCAATGGGTTCTTCAAGTTCTGAGTTTCCACTGGGTCACAAATAATGTCAGTGTCTCTAATCGTCAAAGGATCTGCTTCAACTCACGCCCTGGTTACCCATGCGACTTCAGGAGCAAAACCTTCAATGTGGTCCTTCTCCCTCTCGAGAACCTTGGAAGAGACGAACATCGGGAAATACGCGTTCTCAACACCCATCGGCCTGATTTTGCTGTTGAACCATTCTACAGGAGACTTAAGATTTCGTTGTGTGATTTAGCTGAGGGATCGTACCTTGGATGGATTCCCAAATGCTGTAAGACCAGGGCTTGAGGATATAGCAACCACTGACGTTGTAGTAGTCCATCATTTCAGATTTTAAGAGAACCTATACGAAACCAGAGTTAACTTAATTATTTCGATGTAACATTAGATGACTCACGTCAGTATACCATCCCGGAAAGTCAACTTCTTTCTTATATAAAATACCAATCTGGACTGCTCCTTCAATCTTTCCATCATCCTTTGGCTCCTTCTTCGCAGGCGCAGCAGCTTTGGCGACAACAGCAGGCTTAGGTTCAGCGGCGGCCTGGCTTTTGAGTTCTACAAAGTCGATCTCGGTGATCTTGGCCTCGGCCGTCTCGAAGTTCGAAAGATATGCGGCGATATCAGAGCCTTTCAAGAAAGCAGTGCCATCCTTGGAGAATGCATGCACTCCATAAATCTCAGAGGATGATTTGAGGGATACGTCAAGAACAAGCTGGACACGAGGGAAGAGACTGGCATCGATGGCAAGAGGAGTCACTACAGAGGCAATGAATAACAGTATATAGCAGCAAAAACGATACAATTTGCTTACAGGAATCCTTATCTAACCCAAAGAACTCCTTCAACAAATCCTCCGATGCGAGCCTCAGCTCCTTCAACTTCAGCTTTTTGGCCAGCGCACCAGAGTTGACCTCCGCGTTATCCGCAGCGACGACGACGACGGGGACTGGAACGGCATTTTTGGCGGTTTTAGGCTTGTAGACAAGGACCTTGGTAAGGTTGTATTTGGCAGGAGCGGCGGGGTTAGCAGACTGCAAGGCTTCGGACCAGGCTTGCGGGGAATCCTGGGACTGATGAGAAACAAGGGCTTTGGGGACGATTGATGCTGCAGACAAGACAGCTTGAGCACGATCCATGTTGAGTCTTCGATGAGATAGAGATATGTGGCGAGTGTGGCAGGAGGAAAGCACAGGGAGTGAGACGCGGATTGGCAATGAAAGATGTGACTCGACGCGTGGTTTGCGTGTGTGTGCTGCTCTTTGGGCGATTCCTCGGACTGTGAATCCTAGACGACTTCTTAGCATCCAGGAGCTCCCCTCCTGGAATGTTTTTTAGATTGTCAAAATTTGGGAAATAAGAAAAGGTGGGATTCCGACCAAGTTCCCACTCGAGCGTTCACGAAATTTTGCTTACTTCAGATTTGAACCCGAAGATGACGGATACACAAAGTACTTTTTTTGGATATTAGAAAACTTTATTAGTGGGCTATATTGGCATATACTATGCTTTTACTTAATCTTTACAGTATGTATAAAGACTATATCATGTCTATAATAAGACCGTATGGAGATAGAACGAAGATTCAGATGGGATACAGAAAATATGAGGGAAATATAGAGTACACGAAAGTTCAGGATCAGCGATAATGTATGCAAACCAGGGACAAAAACAGAGATAGTAGATGGAGATATTAAAAAGAACCGCGAAATATTGAGAAAAATAATAAACAAGAAATGAAAAATAATTATTGCTCGATGTCCTCCACATCAAGTTTCCGCTCAAGATCCTCTAGTGTCATATCGGCAAGGAGTTGTAATTGAGTAACTTTCAATCCAGTTTGTGCTCGGATGGCAGCAGAGAGACGGACAGCAATGAGGGAGTCGAGACCATAGGCGGTGAAAGGAACGTTGGGGGAAAAGTCCTCAGCGGGGATATTGAGCGCTGTTCTGACCATAACTGCTAGATCAAAACG
>KN837155.1:117371-143448 GCA_000827215.1 Sphaerobolus stellatus SS14
CTCCGATTTGAAAACGGCTGGCAGGATAAATACGGAGCGTTTTGAGACTTGGCAAGGCAGCCAAAAAGCAATAAACTTCATCCGTTAGCGAAACCAAGTAGAGAACTATGTTGGTTAATTTGCGGAAGTTTTCAGGAGGTAGTTTCCAAGGTGTGGCTGATGAGCGGCCAGACCTTAGCTTATTATATATGACTCGCAGGCTTTGAATGCGAGTTAACAGGTGCGGATTCCTGCTAAAGTGTTCATATAGTGGTCCGAACTTTTGTGGTCGTTGAGGCCTCCACCCAATATAGGAGTATAAAATTGGAAACGACATTTCGCGGAACAACTTGGATGTTCGGGCGAAGTTGACGATATCTTGCTTTGAGAGCTTTGAAAGGACCAAGATCCATAATTCAATTGGAAGACCTAAATCCCCCTAGGAAAACTTCATGGTCAGGTGTCTTCGAACGCCCATGGAATTATTGAAATTCACCTGTTGTGGAGCTTCAACTGCTTCAATATATGTTTGCATGCGTCGGAAATAGGGGGAAAGGCAGGCGTCGTGGGAAGGTGTTAATGCTGTGTTTTGAATGTCGACTCATATGGCAAATCAGACGCTGGGGATTAAATTCCCTTGCTTTATGTTATCAGCTCTAATTCGCTTCCCCAATATAATTGTGCTCGCCTATTGTGAAACTTGGGTATTTGTTTGCACACTTAAGCTGAAGTTGTTGAAGGCTGCTGAAGGAGAGAAACAAGTTCAGAACCGTGGGAAGCGCTAAGCTATCCGCTGCGCAGAGTCATCCCATCCCATACTAGGACCCATGAACTGTCACAGGCTATTTTCACCTAGAGAAGAGTTAAACCATCTACTTTCTTCCGAATTTACTCTCCATTGTTCCAAGTCTCCACACCAGTTTATACAAAAAAGGCCAAAATCAAGGAAAATCTGTATGAATACATTTTTGTGATTGTAATGCTTACACGTAACAGAGACAACACATCATAACTTGAACCGTCACAAGTGATTCAGTGAATGTAACTCTTCTTCTGTGGATTTAATTTGATAAGTAGCAATGGGCTTGAAATGATTAACTTGAGGCTCAAGGCTTAATAGCGATCTTCAAACATTGCCTCGAGTTCATTTTATCGAGGGCATCTTGGTAGTCTTCCAGTTTGAAAATGTCGGTCACCTATGGTACTCATGCCTCAGTTACTTATAGGTAAAATTGAAGACACGAAAGTATCACCATTCCCTTAAGGTTGATCTTTCCTTCATCGAGGTACGCGACGGCACGAGGGAAGCAATATGTTTGCGAAAAAGAGCCAATAATCTAGCGGGGAAGATGTAAAGGTAAGTAACAATGGCAAGCGAGACGAGGCAAGGATACCCACTGTTATCTCATCCCCAAAGATCTTACTCGGCGGCCAATGCACCATCGCCTTATTCTCGTAGACGCCATAAATCATCAAAGTCCCTCCCCTTCTCACATAATTAATGGCCTCGTTTGCCAATTTCTCCACACCGGTAGCCTCCACGACGACGTCAAAGCCATGCTTGTATTCTTCCCTCAACTTCGTCCATTGTTCTTCCGGGTTATTCCTATCAAGCTCGATGTAGACATCTGCAGCGTTTATCTGCTTGGCAATATCCATCTTTATCCCTTTGTTAGCGGCAAGGACAACCTTGGAGGCACCATTGAGTTTGAGGAGTTGGGCGAGGATGAGGCCGGTGGGACCTGCCCCAAGGAGAAGGACCTCGATCCCAACGGGCGGGTTCAGCTTGTCGAGACCGTGGATGGCACACGAGGCGGGTTCCAGGAGGGTGGCTTCTTCGTCGGTGAGGTTATGGATTTTATAGCATTTCTTTTGGTGACTGAAAATTCGATGAGTATAGATATATGATGTATAACCGTGGATGTTACGTACTAAACAATGTACTCCGCGAATCCACCATCTTGAGTGACGCCTCTAACATTGAAGTTCTCGCAAAGAAGAGGGCTTCCTCGACGGCAATAGAAACAGGTGTCGCACTAAGAAGTGGAAGGACGTCAATATCTGGTCGGTACTAGTAGCTCCTAGCTAAAATAATAATACTCACACTGATACCAACGTCTGCGACGACACGGTCCCCGATCTCAAAGTCTTGGACATTCTTTCCGACTTCGACGACGAGACCAATGGCTTCGTGACCGGGGATGAGCTATGCATAACATTAATGAGAGACCTCGTACTGAAGTCATGGTGGCACATACAGGAAACTTGGCGATGAACTCGCCATCGTGAATATGTCCGTCCGTACCGCATACACCACAACATGTTACTGATAAATTTATTAAAAAGAACCCACGACGAAGGGAGTCATGCATACCTTTGAGCAAGACATCATCGTCTCCGCATCGAGGGATGGGCACCTTGCGGATATCGAATTCCCTGGGCTGTCAGAGGCAGAGATTAGAAGTAGAAGACCTAAGGAACTGGAAACGACATACCTTGGTGTAGTAAAGGGCGCGCATATTTCCATTGAGGTCGGACATGGTGAGCATGAGTTCATTCTGCTTGTTGCTGCCAGGTCTCAGACTCTTAAATAGATTAGCAGAGCGCGGGTAGGCTGGCATTGCATTGTGCGCGCTGAACTGACATGACAAAGAAGAAAAAGAAGAAAGAAAGAAAGAAAGAAAGAAAGAAAGAAAGAAAGAAAGAAAGAAAGAAGGGAAGTATGCTAATTAACATATGCGCCGCTAGTTTATTTGCTTTTTTTAGTTGAAGGATACTGGGTTAAGTGAGTATTATGACGTCATCGTCGACTGATTTCATGCTGCGTATTTGTTTTCTGTCCTGCGTTGCCATCGTTATCTTTCAGCAGTATTGCTATAATTGAAGACGCTGCTATTTCTGCCAAGTAAACCAAGATAAACTACGAAACCCTATGAAATCTCTGTCGTTCACACTCACGCTCCTATTTGATTCCGCTTTCTACAATGATAATAAATACCGCATCTGGAAATGATCTTCAACATAAAGAATCTTCGTGCTATTCAATCTGATACAAAGTTCGCAGTCTAGATATGCACCCTTACTGCCTTGACACAACTTTCGTAACACCTAAAGAAGACAAGTTCCTCATCTGCTACTCCTGCATTTTCAGCGATCCCAAGTTATCAATGACTCGACAATCAATGCCTTTGATTTCCTCGGTTCTCTTATATATACAGGCTTTCAAAGCAGCCTGGAAAATGTAAACTTCTTAGTGTGATTTGTCTTATTTGCGCTTGCATTTTAATTTACTTTTAATATTAGCGATATTGCTATTTTCTCTCTATTCTAATGCTGTCTCGTTTCCCAGGAAATCGCAAATCAACATTATTGGTCAAGCGTTCTGTTATATAAATAAAAACATCACTGGACCCCTGAAAATTTCCCAGGTTCCTCAAGACAGCTATTCAAAAATGTCCTGCACTGGCAGGGGTGTATCTGTCAGTTCTGATCTATTACAAGGTACGCTGACTCTAGGGATGATATTGCTTTATTAAACCTTGATTAAAGCATGCAATTCTTTTTTGTGGTGCTTCGACTTAGAGACTGGATGCCCTGGTTGATTTTGTCCGGAATCGCCGGCTTGTTAAATATGGTTCATCTTCATGACACCTTTCTAATATTCGTGATCCTTCTAACATTTGGAAGTGCCTGTTAATTCTTTGACATACTACAACGGATTACTGCTAAGCGATCTCAGTATGCATGATTTTACCTGGGTCAGCCAGTAGCCGGTGGAGTGCACCAGAACGTCTGACGAAAGCGATTCTCCACTGTTTCCCTAATAAGGTTTGCCAATTAAGATACAATGATGGCGGCCGAGCTCTAGGTACGACTAGTAGTAGGAAGGCAAACCCAATCGATGCAGTCTAACCGTCTCCATATTGAGAGTTGGCAAATGCGCTCTTCAAGATATCACCAAAGAGAAACATATGAATTCTGCACGATTGAACAATGAAAGGAACTCAAGCTCGATAATGAGGTACTTAGGTTTGATGATGTATGTGGAATAGTTAGGACTGTGCGGTGTATATGCATCTGTTTTTGAAATAAAGCATTTTCACCTTTGTAATGTTTTCCAAGATGCTTTTGTGAAATTATATGCTATACGAAAATATCGCTCAGCTCGGTCATCTTAGACTTACTCCGTAAATAACGCCTAACATGCACAAACTCCATCGATATGCTTATTTGATCTCACTTACACTAGACTTCAGCCATGCTTGGTTTCCTCCAATTTTTATTAGCAATGTTCTTCGCCTTTGTTTATCGCCTTTGATCCGAATTTGAACCCCGGAAGACCCTCATCTCCATACCACTAGAAACTAATTGGAGGAACGAGGGTATTCACTCTGCATCCCGCCAACCTTGGTTTAAATGAGGACATACTAACACCGAGACGGAAGTCACCACAGAAACAGAAACAAGAACGAGTACAGAGACGATCACAGATATACTCATCACCAGGAACGGAACTGGATGAATCTCAAACCAACGATTGTACATGTCGTGGTTGAGAACCATACTGTTATAAGTACTGAGACAGTCTTGGTAGCTGATGCACCAGAGACGGTTATGGTTACAAAAAGGATTATAGTGGGGATGATGGCGGGGTTTTATCCTAAGAATACGGCAATGGAAACGGCAACGATTACTAGTACCGTGACAGAGGTACAGGTACAGGCTGTTACAGCACGCCCTACGCCTCCTTCAAAGGAGAAATGCAAGTATGGAGTTTCTTGGAAAGAATGTATGAGAGCTGAAGAAAAGAAGGAGGAGGCGAAGAAAGCAGGAACTGTCGGTGCAAGACACGGCTTGGATAGGCTGCGGAGGTACTTATGGCTGTATGATTTATGTACTTGACTTGTGCATATGATTTACAATTCAAAATATTTCATGAAAAGATCGGGTGGCCTACGGCTGACTAGATTAGCCGTTTCGCATTCATGGCTATTATTATCGCGTGTAGGAATTTCAAACGGTGAAATTTTTTATCGTATTTTGAGTCCGATTATAACATACAGCCCCCATTTATCGATATCCTCGACTCCCTCTACTTACGAAGTCGTACAAAGTCCGTAAGTTATCTTTCCATAACAAGCTTCGATGGCCCAGGTGAATTATCTGTGCAATAAATATCCTTCAGAACTTAGAAGATAGGTAATACATATTTTGTTTCAGAGTCTGAATTTAATCTGTAATATGAACCTTCACTAAATAACTGGCTTCTTCTAGTAAGAAGGAAGTGCTCAAGCGAGGCAGTTGCCAGGGAATATATTGTAAAATAAAAAATAAAAAAAGTATGGAACTGAAGCTATAGTAAATCAACTCTAGAATCGCCGTAGTACTATGCACATTGACACTTTTTGAAGCACTAATAACCTTCCAATTATTTTAATTTTAATATTAGATACGACCCTTCCAAGTCATGGCCAACTTTTATCCGTTTATCTCAATATCTGTTTGCCTCCGCAATTCTTCTTTCGTCACTATCCAACGTCGATCGTCAATAACAGCATCTCCATTAAGGCTTGTTGCGCGTCTTCCGTTACGATTAGCTAACGGCTAGGCTAGCATTGATTTACCTTAACAAATACTCACTTATACTAAGATGCGCATCTTCATCCTATCACTTTTCATCCTAGCACTATCTCTAATCCTCTCCTATCTTCTCTCAATCTCCATAACAGTAACATTCATGTTACCTGGAATGGACGCGCAATCTCCAAAGTCATACCTGCTGAATTTAGACTTTACTCGCTTCTTTCTACCTTATATTTCCTCCTCCTTTTCTCACAACGCCGATCCGATACCCGCAGAACGCAACAAACATATGCCAAGTCATATGCCAAAATCACGCCCAGTGCTAAACTCAATCCCAAATGCAACACCAACACCTCTGTCCACAACCACATCCACATCCACGGAACTCGAACCCAAAAGCAGCCTCGATAAAAAATCAACTCTTCTTGAAGTCGATGACTATTCTATCGCACCAAAACCGTTGATGTTGGATCAGGTACATGTTTACGTTCGACATGGTGCGTCTATACGATCCACTTCTATTCCCTATCTAAAGAACTTACATGTCCTTCCATTATGTAGGTGAACGCACACCTGTAGGCATTAGCTTGCACGACTCGGCGAACCAGACAGAAATCCCCGACGTCTGGCCGTTATGCACGACAAAGCAGAAGGTCTGGATGAAGCCATGGTCTCTTTCTCCTAGTGGTATACCTTCCAGTACCTCGACTTCAACCCCAATGGGTATTACAGATGACCAAAATAACCCAGCGGCGCAGGGATCTGATTCGAAAGGCATTCCAGAGTTGATGTATATGAGGAAGGCTATGGAGACGTTCGAGGGGAAGATTCTTGAAGGAGGGTGGTACGTATATATGATTCTTGTCTCTTCGTCACTTAACGCGGCATCTAGCTTCAAAGGCCATTTGACCGATCTAGGACGTCAGTCATCATATAACTTCGGTGTTGGATTACGAAAGCTTTATGTTGATCAGTGTGTCTCATCTTTCTCTCTGCGATCATCAATCTCATACCCATCAAGACTAGGCTTTCTTTCCGTCAACCCGGCCAGAGAAGAAAACGTTTACTTTCGGTACATGACACCACATCTTTTATTCGATTCAACTCTGGTCTAATCTGTTTACCTCCAGATCAAGCAATGTCGACCGCACAATCGAAGCCGCCCAACACGTAATACAAGGACTATACGAGCAAACACCTCCTTTCATTCCTACCGTTCGGATACGGCAAGTTCATCTCTCTTTTCCCAAACATATCACAGGGTTATAGGGCCTAACGTCGCCTTCTGACTTTAGGGCTGCCAACGACGACAACCTCTTTGGCAATCCTAACGCCTGCAAGCGGTTGATGCATTTACACAATGTATATCAAAATGGTATGTCTCTGTTCAATGGAGTCGTTAAAGCAATATGCCTGATCTATTGTACCTTAGCCGCAGAAAAGAAGTTTAATCCACAGCTCGCTGCCTTGGATTTCAAGATCGGGAAATACCTAGGCAAGCCCATACGACTTGGATCTAAAATTGTCAGCATACCTGTCTTTATATCCATCTTTATGGTGTCATTGACGATTCCTGCACTTAGGATCCCAGCATTTTCCGCGTTTCAGACGTTTTTGACTTGGTATGGTATGCCATCGTTCGCGAACATGGGAAGTGAGCTCATGTCTCTTACGCTAGATGGAGGCTGCTCGAGCTCATGGATATAAGGTCCCACCTGTTCTTGAAGAGCAGGAAACTAGGGCGCTACTTGTAAGTCTTCTTGATCAGAGGCGTCCCTCTTCATTAATACTGCTGTTTAGGAAGAGAGTCTCATATCCCACTGGTTTGACGGAGGTGAGTCCCTATATCATATCCTGAAATATACGTTCGTTCAGGGTATACATAACATTAAATCTTCCATAGTAAAAGACATCGAGTATCGCAAGCTATGTATGGGGCCGTTATTGGCAGAGTTAAGGGAGAAGATGGAGAGGAAGGTCGAACTTGGCGACCGAGATCCGTTGAAGCTATTGGTTTATTCAACGCATGTAAGTTCATCTTCTCCTGCGCAACGAAGATTATGCCATTCATCCCCTCCTCTATAGGATACAGCTCTAGCAGCAACCGTCGCCTCGTTGGGCGTTTTCGATAACCGGTACGCACTCGTATTCATCTTACGCTATCTTCTTCGTCCATCTCGTCATGAATTGCTAACGTGCCGCTATCTCATATATCTTCATTCTTTCTGCATATGCACAGTTGGCCGCACTTTACCGCTTCTTTGATCTTTGAAGTCTTCCGCGCTCCTCTGGCACAACCTAAAGATCTGGATCCAGACGCTTCCCCATCTGCATCCTTAAACGGAAGTACAAGCTCCATCTACTACGTCCGTCTTCGCTACAAAAACAAGTCTCTTCCTCTTCCCATGTGTGCCGAATCGCACCAGCACCTGCCGGGACGACCAGAGTTCTGCACATTCGAAGCATTCAAAGAAGGGCTATCGAAGATGACACCTGCGGATTGGAGAACAGAATGCTTGGTGCGTGATCCTTCCGAGACGGTCTCGGAAGGCTCTTGGGGAACCCTTTCGACGCATGAAGAACCGGATTTCACCCCTCGTCCATAACTCAGTTGAAGTTTCGGGCGACTATCACTATGGACTTCTGCTTTCTTTTCACCTTTGTCAAATTAGCTAGAATGCTACTCCTATGGACGGTATTGCAGTGTACTGGTGCTCATATCATCTGTAAGGGACATCATGGAATATTCTTACGTACTTGTCTTTGGGTTTGATCTATTCATACGTATCGTTCGTAGCTTTAGAGCAATGTATAAGATGCATTATATTACTGACAAAATGAACGAAACATGAGCTAAATAGTACACGGTGCGATTCAAATCATGAAGAGTATGCAAAAGAAGATAAGAACGTCCAAAACAATGCACATGAGGGAGCAAATGAGATCTAAAGAGAATCAAATGGTATACTTACCCCGGATAGGTAAATATTGGGGGAGAATCCATCACGTCGGAAGCCTAACCATGTCCACAGGATGCAGGAAAGATGAGAAGAAAGAATGTGAACCACCATGCAAATGTGTCAAGATGAGGGACGCGCGAGAGACGACGGGAAATGGTCTAGACATTTCAGGCCCACAGGTCGACCAGAATAGTTGTGATACCAATAACTGAATGCAAAGAAGCTCGTTAGGGATCCTCAAGTTCCGTGTGTCTCAATGCTGGACGACGCGCACCAATTTCCAGTCCAATCAATATGATAACGATCTTTTCTAAGCGTTCTGCATGTGAGCTAGATGCGCTTTCCTTCAATAGTTGGAGCATATCTTGAAGCACCTAGAGACAAATAGGGAAAGAAAGCACTAATCAGCCACCGATTCAAACGAAACAACGGGATTCATGAAGGCCGGAAAAGAAGCACCAAGTAGCTTGATAGCAAACTACCAAAAATGGGAAAGATCGGCGCAGGAATATTGTGAGTGGCAAAAGGAATGCTAACGCTAAAGCTTAAAGTACCAAAAAGTACATACCTCAACACGGTCATTAAGTACACGTGTACGTTGTGGGATCTCAAGGTAGCTTCTCGCCGCATCATACAGCGGTTGTAAGTCCGGGAAGCCCTGGAAGAAGGCCAAAGTTCAGCAGAGATTCAATGGTGGAAATAAGGGGGCGTTATTCCCCGTGGGAATATTCAGATCAAAGACGTTTGCTCACCCAGAAGATTTCCTAAAACGCCACACCGTTAATATACCTCGCAAATCAGGTGGAAGAGAACATAGGAACACACCGGAGCATCCAAGACGGAACCTACGAGGTTGATATTTATGCGTAGCATAAATAACTGGCCAATCTGACGCATGATATCTTTATGGTTCATCTGCAATTCTCGTCAGTAACGCGCAGTAGCGAAGAATGCAGCTGGCCGTTATCACGAGGAGTTGACTTACTCCTATCTTTCCCGTAGAAGAGATGATGGCCGGTATATCTTTTGTATGTTCAATTGTATCGGAAATCAGTTCTTCAAACTGTGTGGACAAAGGCTGAGCAGGGCGATGCTATTCAGTGCGGGATTACGTACTAAGGATATCTTGACGGATTGCGACAGCGCATGGGACAGTGACAGCTTTGTCCTGGAATAGGTCAGACAATTATCTCACGAAGAAAGACGGAGGGCATACATATAGCTGGAGCCTTTGCGTAATGTTCTGATCGATATTAGAGACGTCTCCGAAAACGAGCGCAAAACCTTACATTACGTCGTTGTATATTCTGTGGTCAATATTAGTCAATGACGGTGGCAGCTGTGCGGGAAAGCCTTACCGACTATAGTCCGCGTAGTAGAAATTCAGATCCTCCATTTCTACACTCTCCGGAGCTGTCAATGGAAGGTCAGCGACAGCGCCACTCAAGGAGAATTCAACATACGGAGCTTCTCCACCTCGAACCTTCGTCTGTTTCGGGAAAAATGTCAGGCATCGGTAAAATATTAAACGAGACAAGAAAGAACTAACATTGAGTTCAAGAACCGCTTCTCTTGCGCCTCCGTCATTCCCCACATAACAACAGTCTATTAAGAAGGGTAAACCATTCGTTAGACACAGACACTAGACAAAGGGGAATAAACATACCCCATATTCAAAAAGAAACACGTCGGCTTGTCCTTCATCTTGAACGGTTTCAAACCGCTTTACTTTGCGCTTACGACCAGAGTTCCGCGTCTCCACCGGAGACGAGAAGTCTACCTCCATATTGTCCTCCGGAATATCATGCAAGATCCTACTCCCGTCTGCGCCGCTGTTACGGTGGTTATCATTGACGTTTTCAAGCGCCTCAGAGCCAGCGCGAGAATGCGGTTTGTGATCATAGGAATACGGAGTGTAAATAACTTCGTCGAAGCGTCGAACTGCCGTGCGATAGGCTGACTTGCGTGCATGAAAAAACTTGAGAAGTTCATCCATTCGATATGACCTGAGAAGGGACGGATATAGTGTAAGTAGTGCAATTTCGACGGTCAACAGCCCAAACGACGCACTCTGCCGTGCAGTAAGCAGTAACTCGAGGCAGAGACTTTGCCTTCTTCTTGGTCAATCTCAGTGCATCTTTCCGCGCTGTTCCTTCAGGGATTTGGGCTATCTGGTTGTATACCTGATCGACAAAGATTATTTTGAGCGAATTGTCAGAAACTCAATGACGTGGGGCGCCTTACTTCAACATCCTCTTGATCCTGAATGTCGTCGTCTTCCTCTTCTTCATCACTAGACTCTGATCGTTGTGTAATTTCCGCAGCTTCAGCGGGTGTTTCCGAGACGTCTATAAGTTTTCCAGTCTTTGGTGCTTGAGGAATAATAGGCTGGTCAGGCTGTTCCGGCAAGACTTTGAGTTTGCCCGCGGCCTTGGTGCTCCTGTTACAAACAAAATTAAATCGAATAAAATGACAACAGACACCAATATACACCAACCTATTAGCACCTCTAGGCTTGTCACTTGCTTTTGCTTCAAGGGACATCTTCGCAGTACTGGCGGCTGCTACGTCAATTCAAAGCACGTCAGTGTGGTTTGTCACATCTGTCACGCTAACGAGCGCTAACACGAGCAGAGGGGGGATCACGTGAGGCGGCTGCTTTGGTTCCGCACCTTTAATTTACTTGCCTTGCCTTGAACTTGATTGAACTTCAAGTCTGCCCTTCCGTTGTTACTTGCCAATTACGACTTATTAGCCTTCCTATCCTTCCTTGAATCTAGCAGCAAGCTTATTTCATCGGGCATATGCCTTCCTATATTCTGGCTGTTACTCGGATAGAGCAGCACTGTAATTCTTACCTCCTATAGGTTCACTCGCCTCTTTGGTCATAGACCGTAGGCACGACAGTTCTCACGACCCAAATACGTGCTCACTTGGTGTGAAGCACCTCCCCCTTCTATCCCAGGTGCGTGCGAATTGATTTTTTTCGTGAACCTATCTGACCCGAACTTACACCCATAACCCGACGAAGGCTTCCCTGAAGTCTCATCTTCAACCTCTACCCCGAAGGCCACGTGGAGCTTCTCCTCTTCCATCAAGGAACCTCTCTTAGTCTTCTAACTGATGGATTTGCCTAATTGGATGCGTCATTGGTTGAATTTCTCCGCATTTAGAAATACTCCACGGTTCTCTGTCGCGACCCCGTCATGGCATATTCAACTGGGCATATCTCCCTGACCGTCGCTATGATTAGTGATTTATATTATTTCTATTCAAAGCTCGGGCCTTACGAATTATTTTTGACCCCTTTAATATCTTCCGAATGTGGATCCTCTGGCCTAAAAATTCAAGGTTACTTCCTGACAGTGGTATCCGCGGTGGCCAAGGATCATCGCGACGGCATAATTTCGCAGACTGCATGCACACAGTAGCCCTGAGGTGGAAGACGGGTCAAGTTTTCTTTTCAGCTCACTTATATTTCTCGAATATATCTAGGTTGATTCTCGTTCCTACAGAGGTTCTTGGCACAGTATTGCTCCCGACTTAATATCGGTCCGTTTTCTCGAGGAACTACTATGATTTTATGGTTTATGTCCTGATCCTGTCCGCTCGTGCTACTGTTGGTCAATGGTGGATCACTATGGACTACCCAACTCTGATAGCCTAGCATCCCTGCCTAAACGAGTCTGTTCATCCCCGTCTTAGACCTCATCTATCTCTGTCATGACAGGCTGTACACAGACTGCAGCATCGGACTCTCCGCGAGACATTGATGTGAGAAACCCGGGAAGGACACGCCAGCGAATCTCGTCTTGTCGTGCTCCGGTCCCTCACTGAGGCACGCTCCCTTCACATAGCGGTCTGTGTCCGCTTGATGGATGGATGCTCGTCTGTTTGCTTCTTCTCGATCTTCAATCTTCCTTCGGTGACATGGCGACATCCTTTATGATAGGGCATGGTGATAAGGTTTACCTTTATGCATATTATTATATTTCACCTTTTCATGGGATTATTCTATAACGATTAACATGCGCTTTCGGCCTAATTATGGTTCAAGCGAAGAATATCGGGAGCTCTCTGTATGATTGATGGAACTAGACTCTCCACGTTCTGGGGAACACGAATTAAAAGAGAGAGTTTATGAAGAACCGGTGACCGCCGTATCCATATTAGGCTTTCATAGCAATCTCTCCCGCCCATAAGACTTCTTTAGTCAATCCTACTACGCAAGGAATCTTCGAAAGCTTACACGCTGGTTGGAGGTTGTCCGATTGATTTCGAAGAATGAAGCTTCTCCCAGCGGCTGGTATATTGCGCATCCGAGTGAATACACGTTATGATGGCGGTAGAAACACCGCAGTTTCCAAATTGATACAACACATAGTATAACAAACAACAAGCGAGGGGGAATATGATGGATCAATGCAAAGCGAGGGAAAGAGCGTCCAATGTGAAATGAAACGGATCATGCAGAGGGTGTTAGGCGAGTACAGGTAAACAAAGGAAGTGAAAACAAAACATGGCGAATAGGTTCGTCTAGGTGAATAGGATTCCCCGGACTAATTGATGGAGGCAAAAGCCCGAAGAATCACTTCGTCTGCAGGGTTTCGTCGTGGGTGATGTAGTGACTGGAGATACGACAGGGGCGCTAGATGGTCTTTTGCTTTTTGATAATGGTAATGGTTCTCATTGCCCATCCATGGCCGATCGTTTTCTTCAAAGTCGTCTAATATTGACATGCGCCGTAGAGAAGGCGGCGAACCAGCCTGAGAGTCAAATGCCATATACGTCGGCGGGTCATCTGGCGGAGTATGAGGGTCTGAATGTGGACTGGAATGTTCGGCAAGGCTTGGTCGACGGGCACCCTTGCGTCTCTTGCCTGAACGTGCACGATAATACATCTCTGGCGGGACAGACACGCCCCGCATACAGGGTATGTCATCGACAGCCTTCAGGGTATTAAGAGTCGCTTGAGTGAAATATGCCGCTGCGAACGAAACACGTGTCAATATTGGCAAACATATGAATATCCTATATGCACGCACTCAGATGCCACTTTTTGCGACCTGTGGGCAGTTTGACCCATGCTGAGTATGTTTGTTTGGTCAGGACATCTTGTCCTTCATTCTTGGTGAACTTTTCTTGGTAAAATAGGAACTTCAGGAAAGAATGAGTGAGTGCGAGAGAAGCGCAATGCGGGATAAACGCACATCCTACAGCAGACGGTATTATTAGTGACTTGCGCGGTGGGCAGAAAGACAGCAGCTCACATCTCGGACACGACTCGGACCCCATCGAAGTCCATCAGTCCAGCGTTCTATTCCCAGACCAGCAGCTTCAGATGTCGTACTGCGTTCTTCCCAGACAAAGACGGATCCGGGGCGGACATGACGTCGCTCCTCTGCATCAAGTCGTCTGATGACCATGGGGTTGAGTATGCGCAGGACGCCTGCGGCATGGAAGATACGGTGAGCATCGTCTGTGGTGCTGAGGGTATGTCAGCCACTGCACGATGGAGAACGGCAAAAACGCACATTATACGGGTGCCGGTGCAGGTGGGGAGCTGCATGCGTTGGGGGTTGTGCATGGTGTGCACGCGGAGGAGGAAGAGGAGGAGGAGGAGGAGATGACGAGAAGGAGGAGCTGGGAGATGGTCTTTAAGTAGCGGGGAAGGGGCGGGGATGTGACTTGGGCGCCGCTGGTTCGGAAGGAATTCGAATTTTGGGTTGGACTTAGGCTGACGGTCTCGGGATCTAATATAACGTCGAGAAGAACTTCTTTTTGGTAAGCTATTATTTTGAACGCTTCCCCGAAGGAAAATGCGACAATTACGTGAGAGAAATACAGAGAATAACAGGATGGCAGCGTCATTCCTGGAGCCATATGGCCTGGAAATGCACAAGAGATACTCTAGATTATCACCCGATCGACCAGATGCGGAACTCCATCGACCCCAGCGACGGTTTGACAACCCTGTGCATCGGCCCTGTCACAATAAACTTAATCCTACACTGCATGCGCTTGCCGCGATCACAGATAACCTTTTCTGATTCCTGACTTCGCAATTTCTTGACACCTGCCCTTCCCTCCTATATTCCCGCACTATCTCGGAGCCGCTCACACAAACCACATCTCCGGCACGGTCTTCAAATCTACTCGGTAGTATCCGGCACTAACACATCCTCCCCATCCTCTACTCGCTTTCTGCTCGACGGCGTTCATTACTCGCTATTCGACAATAAATGCGCTATCAGATCATCAGGTCAACATAGACCCTGATATCAACCTGCGGGCGATGCGCACCTCTTTGCGGTAATAGTACGCCAGAAAAGTCTGTCACTTCGACTACATGCAGCACTCCATGAAAGAGATACTCTATCTTTAGTTTTTTACCAGCCCCGGGCAACGGGTCGTAAAATCCAAGAAGGTCAGCCTGTTCAGCATTCACACGCACCGCAGTCAGACGTTGCAAAGTAGAACAACGTTGACCAACTATAAGGTAGACTTACCTTGGAGCGTCCTCCCGGGATCATTAATTGACTGTCTCGCACTTGGGCTTGGAGAGGGATAGTTACGTCAATAGCAACATTTTCTTCGTTATCGTCTTCTCCGCTCGTCTGATATGTTGCCGTTAGCAAAACGAGCCCTAGGTGGTCAAAGCGTTAAATCAAGGCATGGATTTCTCCCACCGAAGACGAACCGCCAATTTCCCGCTCACGCTCCGTCTGCCGGTGAGCTTGTCTTGATAGCATGGTAACCGTTTCCTGGGCTTCCTTTCGACGTTGTTCTGTATCTTTACGCTGTAGCTCTCGCATTTTTTGCGATTTACTGACTGTCCGTTAACCATTGGCTACCCGAGTAAACCTGGGAAAGCACGCACAAAATATCCCGGGCTTTTAGCCAAGGCTTGATCAGGAGGCGGTATGTCACCGCCGCGATTGCCGGGGGCGCAATGAGAGCACACAAACCAATGTAATAGTCCGCCTCGTATGCCAGGATAATAGGTACTGACAGACGAGTCTCCGAGAATTCCAACCTAATACGGTACGTAAGTGACATTTCTCCTTGAATAATTATTTATTTCTTACATTATATTTGCACTTATTGGACCTGATATCGCAACGCCAGTTCCAATGCCTATAGTAGTGCCAATGGGGCTCTTCCAGAACCCTATCACTGAGGCATGTAAGCCCTGAATAGGATCGATTTGTGGGTGAAACGTGAAGGAATATCCACCAGGCAATAATCTTGTCGTAATGGATCCCTCAATGACAGGCAACGGTGTCAGATGCACGTTTGCAATCCATCTAATCCAACTCTCTGGGGTTTCATCATCAGCAGCAGAAGCAAACCCGACCTGCAATTGTGGTCTACGACCAGTTCTAAGTTGTATAGTAGCCACATTCGATGAACCGGGAAACAGGACCCGTTGAAGCTTCAGGCGGAAGGGGGGAGGGTTTGCCAATCTCAGATGACGTTGCGAGAATGTAGTCTTGACAGATAGGATATTGGCATTTCGGATCAAAGTTGTCCCGACGGTCCAGTGATGAGGATTGCGAGTCAAGTTCGCTGCTGCCTGAGTCAGCCCATTGTCAAGAGAGATGTTGACACGGAGAAAAGGTTCAACGGACCTCAACATGCAGTCTTGGTGAAAACTGATGCCGGACAGTACCGAGGACCGATACAGTTCCCCAGTCTCTTCCCTCCACATCAAGGCCTGAACCAATTCGACCTGTCAAATCGACACTTGTACGATTATCCAGATTCACCTAATACTGCGCATTGAGGAAATTGCATCACATGGCCATAAGGATAACGTACCCCTACTGTATGTTCCAATGTCACGTTATTTCTCGATACAGATTGCAGTCGGGACCATAGCCCCTTTCTCGGAAGGTCATATCCTGAATAGAACAGATCAGACGCATCTAATCCATACGTGGCTTGTCCTCTATGGCGCAGAGAGTATCTTAGGGATGTCCGTTCTCTTTCAAGACGAGCCTCCAATTCTGCTGCGCTAACCTTCCTGGCTGTGAATACCCACGGACATAACCAAGTCTGACGGACTTACTTGTCTAGAGAACTCTCTGGACAGATAGTTCGATAACTGAAGTCCGGATTCTCCATGTGTATCATAGACTGGACCCGTCAGCTGAGTGCCGTTGCAAGGGACATGAGCTTGACTCACTTTCCCTCACTACAGGATCCGTAAGGACTGCGGCGGAGATTAGTATCGTCCCTCACTAAAGACAATCAATTGTATACACCTTCATAAGCTCGTTGAATTTGACGGAATCGTTCTTCGGCTATCCGTATTGAGTTGTCATCCCGGAGCTGCTGCTTGTCTGGATGGAAAATTACTAGGAGACGAGCTGTCAAGAACCACATAGAAGCCTCCCGGAACAAAGTACATACATCCTAACTCCTTGTATCGACGATGTATATCTTCCTAGACAGAGAAGGAAGACGTTATACGGCACATAAGGGGGGAGAGGGGAAGAAGCATTGATGATGTAATTTACCTGGGAAGCCGAAACGGGGAGGTTGAGAATAGCACTGTTGCGACGCTGGGACGTGATATTGCGATGACAGAAACTGCCTGACTTACTATAGATACTCTTTGGACACAGAGGCGGCACTACTGGTCATTGTCCAAGGATAACCAGCAGTGACGTAGGTCACGTGTCAACTGTCACATCCTTCTGAAACCGCTTGAAGAGCTTCTTCTGACAATTGCAATAATATGTCACCTAATTTTCCTGCCTGCATGCCATATATTTCCCAAGTCAAAATTCCGAGCGGTCCACCTAATCCTCCTGACGCTCTGGTTAGTCGACTGACCTAGGCATCATGCCCATTGCCCAGTTTTGTAACCTTTCTCGTAGGTCTTACGGATTGTCTGCATATTTTAGGAATGCGCGATGCCAAAATATCGTTTCTCAATCCGTTTTACCCTTCTCGGAAGTGCCAGGTTAATTATTGACCCACAATCGAGGACTGAAGAAGTCACTGCGCTGGCTAATTGCCTATTTTTTCTTGCCATCCATCTGGTTCTTCTGAAGTTTATGTACATCTGGCTCCTAAAGGCGAACTCGGGTCGATCAACTATCAATTCTTAATTTATTCTTCTCTGAGCCCTGCATTAACGTTGCCCAAGGATTCCATGTATTCTCGCCGCTTTCCCAGCCTTTGCCCCTGGTGAATGTCTTTTTCAACAGCTAATCGCAGAGCTCCGAGACTGCCGGCCGACCCATCAAGTTTGGCTCCTCCCGGTGAGAAGCATTCGCGACCTAATCTATCTCTCGTAAGTGTTGATGAAGGGACACCTCCCTTGCTCGGTTGCGTACTTTAATTGATGGTCTTTGACCAATCCAAGGCTGACCTATTTCTGTTTGGTAGCAGGGACATAAATCCATCTTAAGCTCTTGCTTTTCCAGGCTGCGAACCTCGGGGAAAGCGTATTTTTATTCATCTCGTGAGGGTAGCCCTATCAGATGAGCTCACGAGATTTGCATTAGAAAGGGTAAGTCGATTTGTCCTTCTTGATGAAGGTTATTCACCTATATCAGTCTACTTACGAGATAACCTTTGCGGAGAAATCCGGGTTGTGACATTGCCTCCCCGATTCATTTTGATATTGATTGCTTGTCCGCTTAGATGAAAAACATTGACTCCAACGAAGTTTGGCTGTCACCTCCGCCCAGTAACCTTGACTGTCTCTCGGTTGAGTAAATATTCCGACTTTATTGGTAATGGATTATTGCTGCCAGGCATGACCTTAGTTCCCATCTCTGCATATGGACAAATGTGAAAATCTGCAACCACATGGAAAGGGGTCAACCAGAGTGCGCGCCGTTCTTCTCTGACTATACCAAATAGTGTCCTCCCCTGAATATATTCGAAAGAAGGCAGAGAGGATTAGGGTACAACTGTATTCATAGCATTTCAGTCTTCTTTTGACTTCCAAGAAGATCGCGCTTTCTTCCACACGTTCATGACCCCCGTGCCGATACTGACAGTCCATCTCCATTAGACAATTGACATGACGAAAAGCGTCTATAAACTCACTTTGCATCAGCGACATCCTTTTCCGGGACCCACTTGGCGCGCGCTCCGATATTATTGACTGTACGGACATCGTTGGGTTTTCCTTTTTTCACTTGTTGCTGTAGATCATCAATGCGGAGAGCTGGTGGCGATGAACCCCCTTGCAAAATGACAGAAATTATCCGGTAAGTCTTCTTTATGTGACTAAAAATGTGAATTGTATTTCCTAAATCCTGTATATCTGTTATTTGCAGGTTATCGCCATTCGATGAGCTGGCAGGCCGTTTCCCCTTTCTACGCTCATATCTAGGAGGCGGATTTGACAAAAGACTGTCTAATATCGAGTGAGGGAGCTCCAGTATATCTTTCTTATCTTCATCGATATTCTCCAAAGTAGGGAACTCGTATAAACCTGCCAACAAACCTTAGTGTAATATTGATTAGCCTCCGATATCGCTAGGAGAAAGGATAGACCGAGCACACCTCCATCAGGTCTACGAATAAGCGCGAAATAACGCTGACCATCTCCATTCCATTGTACGACGTTGACAGCGTCAGTTTCAACTCTTGCTTTTTTCTTGATTGCTTTCATGGGGAATCTAGTAACGGAAATCCCCTTCGGAATTGGTTCGCAAATTTCACACAGATCCTCAATGTCCATAGGAACGGAAGCAGACCCCTGATGGGACGAGATGATGGGAAGTCAGTATGTTGATTGAAATACCCGAGGTATGAGATATCTAATACCTTTGCATACTGGTAAGCTCCACAACCAGCTTTCAATGGACACGATTCGCATATGGGGTCTTTGACTTTACAGACGGTGCTTCCGAGCTCGATTAAAGCTTGATTGACATCCCCTGGATTACCGGATTCTTTCACCATTTCCTCCGCCCCTGCCCATAACAGATCAAGAGTTCTTTTTGCCTTTGGCGACGCGTAGATAGCCAAGACACGACTCAGGAGCCGGTGGACATTACCATCGAGAACAGGGACACATAGCCCATGAGCTATGCTACAGATCGCCCCAGCGCTGTTACAGATTGAGTTAGGGACAACGCGAAACATGATTCGTGGGCAGCACAATACCTGTAACGACCAATACCTGGAATCTCTTTCTCCAGAATTTTTACGTCCGCCGGTAATTTGCCTTCAAACTCACTGACGACCTTCTTTGCTCCGCTCAGTAAACGTGCTGCCCGCGAATAGTAGCCAAGGCCTTTCCAAAGACCATTGACTGTATCAATATCTGATGCAGCCAAATCGTGGATGGTTGGAAACTTTTCCATCCATCGGTTATAATAAGGAATTACGGTAGCCACTTGCGTTTGTTGTAACATAATCTCTGAAACCCAAACCTGGAAATTACAGTTATTGAAAGTTATAAAGCCATTTATAAGTAAGAATAAAGGTTACCTCGTACGCTCTTTGGGCCCGTGACTCCGATGACTCGGGGAAGGGTTGTCTCCAGGGCATGCCTCTCACGTCTCTAACTTTGTCAAACCATTTCAGGAGTTCAGCACGAAGAGTCTGAATACTCCTCAGAACATGCAGGGACCCTGAGTGTGGGTGGACCACGACGTCGATGGCCACGATGCTATCAGCGACGTCGGGAATGTCATCTTCGTCTTCTGATGATGATACAACTGTTTTCCTCCTTTTATTAGATGTAAGCGTAGAACCTTGTAACTTTCTCTTGGCACCCATGAGTATACTTGGTCGCGCGACCAAGGGGAACGCGTCGAACGCTCAAAGGAAGTAGTGAGAGTGGAAAGAAGTGCGTGACTGTAACGTGACATCTCGCGTCTAAACCGAAAATAGAACCGCAGCGTACGGCTCATACAGGTACCAGCCAGTTTCTTGATCCCAAGTTACTTCTCGAACAAATTTCTGCTGCCAGCTAATGCAGCGTCGAAGAATAGAAATTTCAAAACGTGTATTTGATATAAACACAATAAATCGATATCACAACCTGATACAACAACACGGCGCCCGCCATCCATTATTTCCCCATCCTGTCAATCAAGAAGATCATCGGCCGGTGCATCTATTGGCTGCAAGCGGCTCATACTATCGCCTTGCCAACTCCTACACTTTACCAACTCCTACACTAGCCCACGCCGATCCCCACTTCCGAAGAATGTGTTTCTGAATCTTTCCACTCGGAGTCTTCGGCAATTCTTCTTCCACCCCTTCCTCATTAACAAACCATATCCATGCCGGTCGATTCTAATTATGCATAGTTTAGTTTTTGAGGGAGAATGTTACTTGGAAGGCAGTGTCCTCACCTGGGGATTCATCTGTTTTCCGACCCATTCCCGGATGTCTTCCCTTGAGACTCGAGGTTTATCTGTATGTCTCACTATCCAAACACCCACAACTTCCCCATACTTCGGATCTGGAACTGATATTACAGCCGCTTCACGGATGGACTGGTGGTTTGTAATAACGTTTTCGATCTGGATGGGGAACAGATTCTCGCCACCCCTAATGATTATATCTGAAAGACGGTTATTATGTCAGATCTGGTAATCATTGGCGATCCACACCTTTAATCCGGCTAATAACTGGAAAACTAATATTTTCAACTACTGCTCCAAAATGATGGACCTTGCCTACCTCGAAGATATCCCTCTTCATCCATGATGACTTCATCACCGGTATGCATCCAGAGATCTGTTAATGAATATATTTAAATCAATTTCTCCTCTACCGCAGCAACCTATACTCACCGTCGCTCCCGGAGTGCCGCTTCATTACAGCATCAGTTTGCTCAGGATCGTTCCAGTAACTAGCACAACGACAATCTCAGACTCCCAGAATTCGAGCGGATTTAAGAAAATTATTCACCCTTTCTGAACTAGGTAACCTGCCACGCAAAGTTCTCCTGGAGTGCCGACGGGCACCACATCTCCTTTAAGATCTACGACCTTGGCCTTTACGTGTGGTTGGACGCGACCAACAGTTTCTACGCGCTTCTTGACTGGATCTGAAGGAACAGTTTGGAAAGAAACGGGACTACAGATGAAATCATAAATTTAAGTGACACCATTGATACCAAGTAAAGAGAATAACCTTGTTTCCGCTGTTATAGATCGCGTCAGAACCGAAGGAGGGAAGAAATGTTTCTTTTCACGTACTCATTCCATAAGCAATTGTCAACTCTGTAAGATTAAGTTTCTCGATCAATTGACGCATAAGTTCTTCGGGGATAGGTGAACCAGCTGCAATGCCGGTCCTATAGCACCTCGAAGTTATTTGACTAGCTAATCATCGAGTATGGATCCTACCTTAGCCTGGGTAACTTGACTCCACCACGCCGTTTAACCTCTTCAAGCACTCCAAGGAAGTGAGTAGGAACCTAGATAACATGAGCACTCCGAGTGTTCTGAGAGAAACGACGCGTACACCATGAAGTCCAGTGCACTGTTCTTGAACAAGAGAATCAACAATAGGTTTGGGGTCAAACGACTCGGCGGGATACACAACAGCGGCCCCATGGGTCCAAGCAGCGAGGTTCCCTAAAACCTGCAATTTATTAATCAAAATTATTAAGTGAAGACGCGGATCAATGAAACGTCACTTACAAGCCCAAAACAATGGAAAAGAGGAGGTACATTGCCTGCAGATCCGTATAAGAAAGACCACAGTAAACGTCAACAAGCAGACGGACATAGTTTATCTTCAGGTGTAAATTTCATGCACCGTCCTATAGACAAGCCATTATTCAATAATTGATGCGTCAACTGGAATGATATTAGTAGAGCAAAGATAGATGTTCGGAAAGTCCTTACAGAAACCGCTTTCTAAGGGTTATGAGATATATTAAATACTTCGAATTTACATTACTAGGGTCCTTACCGGCAATCCAGTGGTTCCACTGTAGTGAATTAGGGCTTTAGTCACCGAGCTTCTTAAGCTACGCCCAATGATCTTACCTTGTAAACTGTAAATTTATTACATCATCTTTATCCATAATCTTTGCCGTCTCCACTATCGTAGAGTCTTCTCTGACGCTGGGCTTCCAAGTAAATACTTCGCGGAAATCAATAGCCGCCTTCATTATACCCATAGCTGCGGTAAAACGACTGTTATCTGAAGTATTATCAACCATGATGAGCCTCTTCAGCTCTGGTAACCCCTCAGTCTGGATATTATCGGGGGCTGAAGAACCTAGTGAAGGCAGGACGTGTAAAAGTGCTGCCAAGTAATCCGAACTGCGTAGATTCGGAACTACAAGTAGGGTAGAAGCTCCAACCAACCTTAGGGCTGCAACCTTTCATTGAGACATAAGACTCAGGGTCGAAATTAAATAGGCAATGGTACTTACAAATTCATGTGCTCGGTAAGCAGGGTTCAGAGTCACCAATATTGCCCCAATCTTTGCACAGGCCCATTGTAAAATCGCATACGCACTAATCAGCTTAGTATCATGCCGCAAACGTCTGAAAATAGAATGAATTATCCCGGCTTACCTCGTGTTTCCCATCACAACAGCAACACGATCACCTCTTCGGACACCTAGGCCAACAAGACCTCTAGCAAAGGCTTCTACATGACGGTCCAGTTCCTGAAAGTCCCAGTAAAGATACTTTGTAACATTCATATTATGAGACGGTGGGCCACCATGAGGACGAATGCTTTCTTGAAGACATATTAAAGCGGGACGAGCATAGTGCTTTGCAAGAATCTCTGTACGAAAGTACTCTGAAAGCGTCAGATTGCTCAGCGGAGGCTGCAGAGGTCCTTCTACGGCCGATAATGTAAGTGAAGACTTCCTGCGAATGGAACATGCTAGCCGAGGGACATTTCTCTTGAGAATACCAGGCAGTGATGAAGTTGGAACGAGCATGAGAACGTGGTAGTACTAGTGTGGGTGCTGTTCATTCCTGACAAGGCTTACTATGTAGTCCTATATATCCGAATATGGCGATCATCAGACCGCCGTCAATCGGACAGAAGCGCCGCCAACCAGAACGCTTGTGAAACACCTTATTTATGACACCCCAGACCCTGGAGCCATTGTACTCGGAGACATTAAACCTTTTCCTTGAACCTAAAGCCTTTTCATGTCGGATATCAAGCCATTGCCCTTCAAATATGTATAAGCATCAGCGGCGACTTGTGAAGTTAAAGTATACCGATAAACACATTGGTAAGACCAGATGTTGTACTTCTCATATGGCACGAATGACGGTCGTGGTCCTGAGTGGTCCTGCCACCTGGCTGCGGATTGAAGGAGAAATTTCTTGAACGTGACCTGTCTTTACTTGGCACTGCAACCCGTTGTGACATGGTCTCGCTACCCTAACGAGTCCGTAACTGACCTTAAGCAGTACGTGACCGACAGCTCGTTCTTCATTCTGGTTACAGTAGGTTACAGTTTACTGAGGAATCGGGTTTCTTATCTGCCCTTTGCGATCAGAAATATCACTATACAAAGCTCATCGCTTCACTAAGCGTTCGGGACGCTCATATTTGGTCTAAAGCCATTGGCAGTGGTCAATTAGAGTCGATTGGCAACGTTTTGACAACCCCTCTCAAGCACCAATTCTATTAAGGAAAAGAATTTATCACTCAATGTAAAGTCAGCATGAGGAAGGCGAGAAGAAGCCATCGAGAAGTCGGGCTTTTCGTCAACCGTCTCGGACTGTTGCAATTTTGCAAGGATTGAAAGCCACTGATGTGCTATCGTGGAATTTTCCCGGGGTCATTTCGACAAATGAAGCTATTGACTGCGAGTTTTGGTTGCTCATGACGTCCCCATAACAGGGGATCCTTTAAAATCTGTACACTTGGTACGACATACACTGTGAATTTCACGTTATGCGATGTTCCCGAAAAGCCACACTACACCTTCTGTCAAAAACATGAATGATACATCAGATCATACCGTTTCTCCAAAAATCTGCTGTATAACCTGTAGGGGAAATGATCAAGAATGGGGAATAAATTAAACAAAAAATGCATACAATGGACAAGCAACAAAAAGGGTACATCAACTTCTTCTTCCCTCTCTTCCCTCTTTCACCTCACGATTTCTATTTCGTTCAGATTTCCCAGAAGATTCGGAAGACTTTCCAGGACCTCGGAAACATAAGAATTCAATGCCTGTAGCTTTACGTGTATCACTGAGGGTTTTCTTGACCCCTTCCAAGGCTTCTTGTAGATTATCGTCTTCGCCCCGTCGGACATAAGATTCTGAAATCTTCTTGTAAATTTCCTTGAGTTGGGCATCCGCCTTCTTCGTAACATATGGTTGAAGCACTTTATGCATGAATTCCATCTCCAGAGTCGCCTGAAAAATCACACGAGTTCCATACGAAGCATTTCAGATGAGAATTGAAAAATAACGTACTCTTAACATGCCACCCATCCCAAATCGTCTAACCTGCCTGAAGCACGCGAGTGCCTCATCGATGAGATCTTCGATAAGGGAATTGAGAGTGCGTTCCAGTAACGATTTTGCCACGGTGTTAACGTGAGCATGGACACTAACAAGGTACATCAACGTTTCGAAGATGTACGGCCGCACTTCTGCAGCATCCTGTCAGGGTGCTTGTATAAGCCAAAAAACGGCAACATTACGTACCAGTTGGCCTTGGAGTCTCAAACCAGTCCATATTGGTATCCATAATACCCTCTCGGATTAATCGAGTCAAATTCATCGCAGTTTGTTTCGCATAATCGTCAAACAGTGTCCTGTCAACTTCTACGAGCACAGCTGCAAGCGTCTAATGCAAGAAAAATTAGACCGAAGGTCAAAAAATAGTTTAATGAACGTGAATCACCTGACGTTCCTCCTCCGCGGAAGACCCAAAAACAATTTCCATCTGATTAAACATATTTGGAATCAGAGTTTGGCTCAAGTTACCCAGGTTGGAGAGCACAAGAAGTAAACGAGTATGCTATAATATATATATTAGATTATAATGAATGAATGCCTAATTAGAACTTACTGTGCTGCTAATATCAATATCCCTGTTTATCAGGGTTCTACTCGGATCGACTACACTTGATTTACTCAAGTCCTGCCAATCGTCCGACGCTAAGTGTACAAGACCGTCAAGGAATGCGTATAATGCATCTAGGAATGCCTTAGAAATCTTCGACGCAAATTCTGGTCGAACTGTTTTATTCTTTGCAGATTTGTTCGAATTAGACCCATTCTGTTCCGTAACGACACCGGCAATCCTGTAAGCAGAGGTTACGTTATGACGCTGGAAAGTTTGAATCTTCGTCAGATATATTGTCGCTCCCGGCAGTTGTGGATCAGGTTCCCAGTTCTCTAAATAATGGAACAATCGCGCATCTTTATAACATATTCATGAGCAAGGTATATGAATGAATATTAACAAAAACAAACCTCTAATCCACGTATATGCCAGGACATCCTCAAATTTCCATCTGACTGAATCCATAAGCTCTTTGAGACTCGATGCAGCTTCATTTGAAATTTCTGAAGCAGACAGATCGTTGATACATTCGCTGATCTCTTGCAGGATACG
>KN837155.1:153702-171341 GCA_000827215.1 Sphaerobolus stellatus SS14
GCAGTGATAACCCCTAGAAAACTCTCCGTCGTATATGATTTCACTCCAAAATAAGAGGATTGGGAAATTGGTATCCACGCAATGGTAGATTTTGCAAACCATTTGAAGAGCTAGCTCACTAATGAGTGGCAGGGTGAGTGATAGAGTTCAAACAGTGGAAGTGGTTGAACTGATCTGCCGGCGTCCCGCTGCTCACCCCGACCCGCTAATCCGGAAGTGACAGCCGTGCGCTTCTAAATCGCAAGATGGGATGGGATACTTATTTGTTTAGTAAATCTGGCGGAAAAAATATTAGCTTAGTGCATCAGAAAGAAGGTGGAAGTTGATTGGAAAGAGAAGAATGGCAAATAATCAGTTTAACGACTCGCAAATGCCACAATCACGAAGCCAAGGATAATAATGATAATCTTAAACAGCATTTTCACATTCTATGCATTCTATACCATGCCCCTCATAGATCTGACCAAGGAGCCACATGACTCCCCGCGCCTATTTATCAACCCTCCCAAGGTCCGCGTCAGCCATGCGTTTCCCCCTTTTCTCCATATCCAGAACCAAATAGCTGATAACCAAGAGAGATATAATTATAGATAATAATGTGCCAAATATGATGAAGAAGAGTTCTAGGACGTAAACAAGTATTCCAATCATGTTACCCGCGCCTACGTGCACGCGTACCAGAGGTTTGGTCATTAATATGTAGTAAATTAACGTCAGATCTTGAAAGATATAAAAATATCTTTAATGACGCTCACCCATTCCCGAAAGCACAAAAATCGTCCCTACATAATGGGTACAGAGCGGTAGTTTCTTTTTTACTGGTGAACACTTAATCCCGAGGTGCAATGCTGAGATAAAACAGGCAATGGAAAAAAGGTCGGACTCGTAGTTTGGGAAAATCTACAATGGATAATATCCATCCGGGGGAATAAGACAGGGTAAATGGTATCACCGATGATTAAAACAGTAGTATGCCTGTGGAATGATTAGAAATTGCCAACTTACACCGCCTTGCTAGTTCAATCGATAGAGCGTGAGACTCTTACGTTCTCAACTTGTGATCTCAAAGCTGGGGGTTTGATCCCCTTAGGGCTAGAAATCTTTGCGTTATTTTATTGTTAAACAGTTATTCCGAAGGTGCAGATGAAAGGAAAGGGGTTTCGCAGTAAAAAATCGTTTACTTCCGCTCAAGATCATCTGTTGTTAAGTAATCTACACCTATGTACTGGTAGATGTTCGGAAGCAATTCAGACGCGACGCGAATATTTATCTGAACCATTCACGCTGAAGTTGGTACAGGAGGCTTTGAGTCCAGCTAGAGAAACCTAGGAAGAGAACGGCTAACCTTGGCAGCAGAGGACGAATTAAACATCAGAATTAACGTTCCTGCCCAGCGAGGGTAATATTCCATCTAGTTGACGGACAGTCAAATTGCCTAATCCTGATCAAGGAATTCCATAATAGGGTTCATATTCTTAAATAAAAAAAATAAAAAATCGCCACAATTTCAAGTTATAAATGATGAAAATAAACAGACGCAGTGTTGGCGTCTGTCTAATAATATAAAAGTTTAACCTAGGCTCATCTGTCACCAACATCGTTAACATCAAAAATGAAAATGGTAGAATACTTAGGGGCGTAGAAATGAGGATAAGTACCGGGAGAACCATGGAAGAATTCGGATTCAGAATACGGAGCATTTAGGCGTCAGTAAGCGAGTTTCTCTGAATCACTCTGATTGGGGCACTGCGATCGTACCTAAAGTAAAATCGAGGAAAGATATTAGTGGAGACTGGGATTCTACTCATCTAATGCAGTGACGCTGAATCACTCTTCGAAAAAATTCACATTATCACCACGGGTGATTAAATAGCCTAGAAGAAAATCAGATTTATCACCTATTAAGCGCGCATGTCCGACAATCCCATCATGGATATCTGTAGCAATGTCATGGCAGCCTAATAAGCCCCGGGGCGTTACACAGGATGCCTACCACGAAAGACGCGATCCTTCACCATCACATTGAACGCTGCAGAGACGTTGATTATCGATAAACCTAAACCCCGGCTACCCGTAAAGCGGTGACTTGCAAAGCTTAAAATACTCAGTGGACAGCGAATATGATAAAAAGAAGAGTTCACCTAGTGACTTGACGACTTTTTCAGGCTGCTGCTGGAATCTGAGGAGTATGACTGCTCACGACTGCACAACCTCGGGGACAATGTCAATAGTACGTGTCAGGAGACATTCAACGAATTCGTCATCATATCTTACTTAAAACATCCTTGCTGACCGAACACGTTAACTTTCCATCTGCTTTGAGAAAGCGCTGAACTCAAATTATTTGTCCATGCACAACATAAAGGGCTAACCGACCCTAATGGTGATCGGCTAGATTGATCTTTCGACGCCACAAGTTACCATCTTTTGTCCATGAGGTATTGCAAAAAGAGGTAAAGTGGTCATATCAGCAAACGACATGGGTGAGATTGGCTCCGTCGTCCTTTGCTGATCGTGTAGAGCACAGGAATAATCATGGGCCTAAACGTAAAACAGTGTGAGAACCATTGCAGCATTAACCACTGTTACTACTTACCATGTGACGACAAATGAAGAATTTCAGGATTTGCATCTAAGCGGTACTCGCCGCGTCCGGGAAACGGAAATAACAAATGAAGTCATGGTAAGGGCCGAAGAGCGAATTGCCCCTTTTGAGAGAACTTCGAATAACCAGAGTAAAAAGGTACGGTTTGTTAGCCAAGCCTAGTCAGGTGCATTCCGTCGATGAGACGTTGCAGAAGAGCCCAAAGGATTGTACAGGATTGTACACATGCATACGAAAATCGAAGCCGAAACCTACAAATAGAGATAGCAGCCTTACCTCGTGCAGTGACTTACTTAGGCCTAGGCACGACGGACTTCAGGCAACCGCACGGAGTGATGGCATGGAATGGCTTTGTACCTAGACGGACAGGCCCTGGTGCCTTATTTTCGGAGGAAGATATACCTAGGGGACTTCTAGGGTGATTGTAGGATTGCATGGGAACCATCTAGGAACAGTAGACTTCTTTAGAGATAGGTGATGATCCAAGGACGCTTCTACGGCACCAACTATGATATTGTGTCATTGGAAGAAGATCTTGAGTGCGCTTGGATGTCGTTTGCTATGTTCTTTGCACGTATTTGACGGAGAAAAGCTGCATTTGTGAGATAACAAATTGCAGTGGAATCGATTAATCAGGAACATGACATATCAGCGAAATTGGCGCGGAACTCATGTGCGTGAGAAAACCATGGGACTTGACATGGGTGGCACCAACATCAGCGCTACATCTAGTTACTACAGCTTGTTGGGTTATTGATGGGCTCTTACTCTTTCCCTCTATCTTCTTTCTGAGTCGCAGTGGTAGTGAATGATGCCCGTTCGCACAGATGGCTCTAACGAGGATCCGTTGACCCGAGCTCTACTGGAGGAAATCGGGGAGGAGACAGAAGCGGAACAGCAGCTGCGGCTGAAGAAGGAGAAGGAGGCCCGGCGTGTCTCGGAATCCATCGACGAGCTACTCAAGCAAGACAAGGCTGCTCTGAAGAAGACACGTCCAGTCAAGATACTGCTACTAGGTACGGAGCGATAATTTGCCTCGTAGTGTGCGACGACCCTAATGTCTACAACTATTTACAGGGCAATCTGAATCTGGCACGTGAACGTACTTTCAGGCTCTCCTCCGCTGCTCTGATACTTGTTTTAATGCAGGCAAGTCTACGGCTCTCAAGAATTTCCAAATCATGCATACCCCTCAGGTGAGCACTTTCTTATCAGCTGTAGCCTACTCCTTTTAACAATGCACCCACTAGGCTTGGGAGGCCGAACGACCCTCGTGGCGTGGCGTCATTCAGCTTAACCTCATTCGCTCTGTGAGAATGATACTAGAGGCGATGACGGATGCCGCTATTCATTCGTCCTCACGGAACAGTCGCATCTGGGCTGACCGCAGTCAGAGTCCCGATCAAGAGCCTCTTTCAGCCAAGAGCAGCGATCTCCTGTCTCGATGTCATTATTTAGAAGAACGGCTGCGCCCTTTACTAGAAGTCGAAGAAACCCTGATCCAACGGCTGGCTATAGATACCGAATCAGGCGACCCCACGACTACTGGACTGGGGCCTCAACCCAAGTTTCGTGAAATCTCTGTGAACGCTCATTCATGGAAGAGCTCGCTGCACAAGTTAGTTCAAGGAACTTCGAAGGACGGAACATTACCAAGCACCAATGAGGAGGAGGACGGAATTTCGCAGGTTATTGCATCGTGTAAAGAGGACATCCATGCATTGTGGACCGATCCAAATATTGATGCCATTCTTAAGAAGCGTAAATTACGGGTAGATGATTTACCAGGATTGTATGTTATTATTTCTTAGACTTTTTTTGCAGCCAGCTAACGCCACTTTAGCTTCTTGAATGATCTAGACCGTATCGCCAACGTCAATTATGTTCCTTCAGATGATGATGTGCTACGTGCTCGTTTGAAGACCGTTGGTGTTACAGAATATCGCTTTACTCGGGAGACTCCGAATACTATGGGCGCGGACTGGCGGATATATGACGTTGGAGGTAGTCGGACACAGCGGGCTGCCTGGGCCCCCTACTTCCAGGATGTGGATGCGATTATCTTCCTTGCACCGATCAGCTGTTTTGACCAGGCCCTGGTAGAGGATCCTAACGTCAACAGGTTGGAAGATACTGTTCTTTTATGGAAACAAGTTTGCAGGAACCCACTTTTGGCGAAATGTCACATTGTTTTGTTCATGAACAAGACAGATTTGATGGATAAAAAATTGCGTTCAGGTGTCCGTTTAAATCGATATATTCCTTCGTACGCCAATCGAGAAAATGACTTCGCGACTGCTTCCGCATGTGAGTATTAGTTTACCGTTTATTTTCGATGATAATCTTACTGAAATTGGCCCTACAGATTTACAACGCAAATTTCAAGTCATATTCCACGAGCATTCTCCTCAGCGTCGTACGTTTTATTGTCATCTGACGGCTCTTACCGTAAGTTCCTATCGAGTCATAAGGACATAAGGTGTTTACTCTGGCTCATATTATAGGATATGCAAGCGTCAGGGAAGCTTCTGGCGTCAGGTAAGCCAAACACATTCCAAAAATACTATTTTTATGTTGACGCATGACATATTTGCGCAGTCGCTGACATGGTCTTCCAAGCATACTTGCGAGATAACGACCTAATTTAACATTGAGAATGGAACGACCCTGCCATTGATTTTTGAAAGGCTCTATGATATTGGATGTTCGGATTTAGCTTGGTCTTATTGGTTATTTGGACTACGCGTGCTGCATATGTTTTCGGTCTTCTCTGTAAAGTTTCCCTGATATATGGGGCTGTAGGTTAGCTGGTAGGGCTGATTCAGTGGAGCATCAACACCTTGATGTATCTAAGTATGTTAGTATTACTCGGATATATTGAAATTGTATTGGAACCGGGATGCAATGTATTGTTATACACTTTTTCACATTGCAAGATGCCAGTTCTTGGCGCGTCACGCGCACTATTCATTTCTTCCTTCTGTCGCGTCAACGCGTCATTCCTTGCTATGCCACCTCGCAAAGCTAAGCCCAAGACTCAAGCCGTTGTGCAAGACTACCTCGAAGATGATATACCACCAGGTTCTCAAGCATCGAGTGACGATGGGTATGTCAAGAAGTTGGTTTACGCGTCTTGACGGGACCAGACGCATTTCATACTCTTTAGAATAGAGGCAGCTCTTGCTCAGAAGATTCAAGGTACCTAATATGTTCCCTTTATGCTGGATTGATTCGAACGATTGCCTTTCAGCTGGGATGGAGAAGAAACGCAAAGAGAAGGAAACGCGGTTCTTAGTAACCTTCAAGAAAGAGTTGAATGAAACAGCTAGTGTCCTTTAACCATTATTTCTTCGCTATATTGATTATCTTCCATTCTGGGTATACTAACTATAGAACATACGCGCTGCACGCGAATTTGATGACTACCGCGCCCAGATGTACTCGTCTTCGTCCCCCAGTTCCAATACTATTGCGACTGACGCGTCTTTTCGTTCAGTGACAAGGCTTTTGAAGAATTTACGTTCGATTATGCGAAGATTGAAGATGAAATACGCGCTATTTGGGTCAAGATTGTCAAGGCTCATGCTGAATTTATCGTATGCTATTTTCTTTCCATCAGTATATGCGCATTTTTTTTTAACCTGAAAACCCTATTTTTAGGTTGAAACTAAGCAGCAAATAGAGACAGAGCTCCAAGATGAGAAAGAGAGAGAAGGCGAGCAACTTCTTGGGATTGCATATCATAAGAAGGCTGATGAAGGTCGGTGAGATTCTTTTTAATAATAGTTTTGGGTACTTACGCGTCTTACAGCAATCGAGGGCATCATTTATGAACTGCTGCAGACAGAAATCAAATAAGGTTGGAAGACTATGACTGGGTCTGGGTTAAGGTGCCGTTTCTATAGGATTTTCTCGCGATCGTAAGTGGACGAGCTGTATTTCTTTGCTGTTTCCGCTCCTGTATTTTAATTATATCCCGCTACAAAAGGAGGCAAATTATTTCCTGTACGTATAGGTACTAGATATGGGTTTTAAGGTTGATTTCACAAGAAGACTATGAAACATCGTTCCGTTCAGCGAGCAAATTAGGATGGGAATATTATCCGGACCAAACTAGGTCAAAGCGACATTTGCCTTCTTCATTTCCTTGGTTTGCACAATACGCAACTCTTGACCAGGCGGGATAATTGCGTCGACATGTTGGACACCTCCCCTGAGCACACCTACGCGCAACATTGATAAAATCTGAAGAGCCAGGTCCATTACGACTCATCTTTATTGAAGGCAGAAATTCACTTACGTTGTGAGCAGCGTTGGAATGATTATAGATGCCACCAAAGAAGGAAGTAGTGACATCTTTACCGATATTGCCTGCTAGCATATCGCGACCGCCCGGATGTTGATCCATAAAGGAAGAGACATCATGAATAAATCCCGCAATCAAAACTAATGGTCTATTCATGCTTTCTTCCTGGACTGATGCATAGTTTTGTTATATATGAAAAACCATCAATAGGAAAACAAGTCCACTCACATTTTTCCCAATCAACAACTGGCAAGTCCTCCGGGTCAGTGGCCCATTTAATGCGATCTTGCACGGTACGCAACTTCTTTAGCTCCATAGAGAGTTCGGCTTTCTTTATTTCGTTCTCAGGAGCACGGTTGATCTGCGTTACAAGTCCAATGCAGTAACAGGCATAAAGGAACCATTTAGCAGGATCGAACTGCCACCATTCAATACCAACACGATAGTCCATGGGGAATTGGTGATGATAATTGTGGTAACCTTCGCCGAATGTTACGATATTGGTAAAAAAGAAGTCCTTCGGGCTGGTCCTATCGTCAAAGTGTTGGTCACCGACCCAATGCGCCAGACTATTGGCGAAGAGGGTTCCCTGATGTCCCAAAAGGAAGGCGTCAGAATCACAAATAAATAAAAATCTTGAAAGGGTACTAACATGATGCATAATATTGACCCGCAAAAAACCTGCATAGAAAAGTCCTCCCCACCAGTCACCCCAGCCTAATCCCGCAACGAGCATAGGTAACAGGAAGCTCGAGAATATGCTCATGGGCCAGATCCATTTCAGTTGCCACTGGACAACAGGATTACTGAAAAGATCGGAGAGATCCACAGGCGCGACATATGACTGCCTCACGGTGAACCAGCCAAAATGCCTCCAGAAGAAATTATGCTTCGGCATACAAGGATCCAATTCCGAGTCTATGTAACGATGGTGCGCGCGGTGATCCCGAGCCCACCATACCATTGTTCGCATAAATGCAGCGGAAGCAAAGAAGGCAAGAGTGTATTCCAGTGGCTTTGTGGGGACGAAAGCACGGTGTGACCACAGGCGGTGGTAGCCAGCAACGAAGGCTATCAGACAGCAATCGTCAATAAATTTGAAACCCTTGACGTTTTCAAAAGCTCTTACCTGTAGAAGTAACATAGAGATATACACAGAAAAAGATAAAAGTCTTCCATTCCCACGAAGTTATCCAGCACCCCGCGAAAGTGATAAGATGCGGTATCACAAAGATGCCAGTGTTTATCGGGTCCAACCTCTTTATGAGAGCCCACCACGTAGGCGGGATAATAGGCAGTTCTCTTTCCTTCTCCTTTTCTGCAGTCATAAGGGTGGTAGGCAGAAGGTGATGCTCCCAGGTTGATTCGCAGGTTGTTTATGAATGCCCTAGTTTTTACCAATTCTAGACAGACTAGATCATGATGCGTACGTGTCATTCAGGACATTGTACCAAGGCTGACCGAAAGGCGTAGGTCAATCAATATCGAAATAGATCAAGGCAGGTTGGATAATAAAGCGAGGTTTAGTTCAATAGCAAAGTTAGGGTCGAGTGTAAAGCATGACAGGTCTGGTAGTAGAGCTGTCATCGGCACGTCAAGGTGTCCAGTAGAATTGAAATACGCGGCGCTCAAGGTGATGCTCGGGGAATGATCTGAGGCGATCCGCATTCAGATTGTGTATAGGAGATAAGAGTGTCTTGAAGAAAGATGTACACTAGAGTATAGAAGTAATAGTTGAAGTGTCAGTGACAATCCAAATGTTTATCCGATGACTTGACTTTTGAGGACTTCTTTGCGATAAATACAGTTGGTCGTTAGTATTATTTATATCTAAATGGCCGAGATAGTTTACCGAGAGTTCCATGGGGAAGTGTCGGTAAAAGTGAAGCTCCATGTCAAGCGGTGGCGCGACAGTCTCGCTCCCAGACTATTTGGTACACTTACTTTCCATTATACTTGAGCACAAACTTCTTGAACTTGAACTTAAACGTCGTTGCATTGTGACCAGAGCAAACACAATTTATCCCCGACTCAGTGATTCCTTTCAATGATGTGAATACGCAGAGCGTAAAGGCATGGTCGTGGAGGGACTACTAGTAGGAGGTTGACGTGGGCATGCCAAGGTGTCCAGTACATAGAACTGAATGAACGCGGCACTCGAGGCGATGATTCAAGAATTTAATTGGGCGTTCAGGTTTGTTATGGGGCGAGCAGCTTCCAGATATTGTGGTAGATAAGAGCAACCCGGAGTGGGAGTGGAGAGAAAGGCAGCAAAGATGACAATACAGAGTTCAGAAGTACTGCTTGAAGTCTTGCGCAGTGACTAAATTTGCTTAATCGATATCCTGACTTCTGACGACTGCCGACTGTGAAGGAGATCCAAATTATCATTGGCATGGTGAACAAACATACCTCGAAATTCCATCGATATCTCTGCAAGGCCTCAGGCTGACCGTTCTGAATGAGTACTTGAACTCGGCTGTGTGATAGGATTGGAGTTCCTGCCATTGACAATAATCTTCAATCCCTTTCAAGTTAGTAATCACTGAAAAGAATTAAGGAACTGACCACAGACTGAAGCTGAAGTTTTATCTAGTGGATTAAGTATTGATATTGGATCTATCCCAAAAATGCCTATAAAGGTATAGAAATGCATCATAAATCAGGACACCTACCTCAAAGGAGCTCAAAGATCAGAATTATGATGCTTACTTCGACTATCATCTGAACTCGACCGTCGACAGCAGCCACGTACTGCCCCTCACGAACAACATCGAATGGCAGCCTAAGCCCCTGACGGCTACCAAACATTCCTGCCTTGGATACAACGTGGTCGCGTGACAGTCCTAACACCGGGTTTGACGTTAATCATAATTATAATGTTAATTAACGTGGCGATCCGTACGTGCACATGCGTTCCCAGGATCTGCATTCACCACTCGGAATCCACGTCAAAGATTTAAAATAAAAATCCCAAATCAGAATTTCTAGTCGGACTTGGACTCCGGCGTTGGGTGGAAAGACTCAGGCTAGAAGTAAGTATGCTAGTATACCTCGTGTCCGATACGGATTACTATTCCTACACCTGGCAAAACATTCTCCTGCTGCTGCCATAATATTTAATCCATCCTCGCCTAATTATTATATTAAAGAAACCCGCGTACCTCACTGACAGGCTATCCACCCCACCAGAACCCTTAGAATTACCCCAGACCCTATCCAATCCAATCAGATAAGATAACCCTAACCCTCCCCCCTCCCCCTCCTTGCTCCTCCATCCCTATTGCTATAAATCCAACCCTGGCCCCAACCCCACATCAAAAAAAAGCCCCTACCGATTTCCAACAAAATCACGGACCCCTCGCCCTCCGGCGACTCCGCGCCCGGTAAGTCCGCACAAAGGAAGGGGTGCCCACACAAAATTCCTTGGGGCTGGCCTGCCATGTGATTATTCATTACATAAGCATAGGCGAGCCCAAACCTTAAATTCAATTTGACCTTTCATTCAGGGTCAGTGGCGGTGCGATAAGATTGTAAGTTGGGCTTGGCTGGGGTTTTAACCCTTTTTTAACGTTCAGCTAACCTTGGTGTAGTTAGACTTTGGGACATGTGATTGTGAATGAAAGGTGCGAGCGAGAACAATGTTTTTTAACATGTCTATTTCGTTTGTTTCTATGTATGTGGAGTCGCGGGAGGTATGTATGTACGAATAAATAAAATAAAACAATACAGTGTTTTTAGACCCGGAACCCAGACCGAGGCGTATCCATCTCCTTGGCACGACTGCACGTGGAATGAATGAATGAATAGCGACGATCTACTATCTACTATCTAGTTTCTGGGTGGGTGGAGGATGGAGGGAGGTTAAGGGGTGATGTGGTAAAGTTCGTTACTATTTATGACATGGACATTGATTGTGGGGCGTATTCGTGAGGTGGAGGAAGCCAAGGCGACCAGGTAAAAGAAAAGAAAAATGCAAAATGGTGAGGAAGAAAATGAGGAGGAAGAAGGGGTGAGATGGTGAGGACACCTAAAAACACATAAGTAGGGTGGGGAGGGAAGAAGAGGCATGACGCCAACGTCGAATAATATGGAATATAAAGAAAGAAAAGAAAAAGACATTCTATCCCTTTTTGCAAAAACCGCAACGCCAACTCAATCGACGTTTCAAAAACTCCTCTAAAAGAACTTAATCTTTAATCTCAAACTCAATTCGACCTCCTCTCCTTAAGCTTGCTCTCGCCCGCAGCAGCCCCCGCATAATTCAACAGATTGTCGCCCTCCGTCTCCGACATCGCGGAACTCGAACACGTCGAGGCAAACTCTGTAGCACGGACGATACGCAGTTTCTGAGAGGGTGGAATGGCCTTTTCTGACGCGTGTTCCGCACCGCCATGGAGGACGCCGACGCGCATCATTGCGAGCAACTGTGAATTCATGTTAAATTAGTTTTGTTGAAAGAATGGGTGGAAGGGGGAAACGCACGTTATGAGCCGCATTCGAGTGATCATACACGCCGCCGAAGAACGCCGTTGTTGCGTCCTTGCCGATGTTCTTCGCGAGGAGGTGACGGCCGCCGGGGTGTTCGTCCATGAATGAGGAGACGTCGTGAATGAAACCGGAGATGAGGACAAGAGGGCGTTTCGTCGACTGTTCTTGGACTGTAAAGCGCAAAAAATCAATAAGGGTGCAATAATTCGCAAACGAAAGTAAGACGCACAACTCTCCCAACTAATAACAGGCAAATCATTCGAATCCGATGGCCACCTCAAATCATCCTGCGTCTGGCGCAGTTTCTTCAATTCCATGGTCAGCTGACCCTTCTTGACTTCGTTATCGGGGAACGCCTTCAGGTGTGACGCAAGACCGAGCTTCTGGCATACGGTGATGAACCATTTCGTGGGGTCATATTGGTACCATCTGATCGCGTTGCGGTAGTCCATGGGGAACTGGTGGTGGAAGTTGTGGTAGCCCTCGCCGATGGTCACGAGCGCGGTGATGAAGTGGTCCCTGGGGGTGTGCTTGTCATCGAAGGGGGTCTCACCGAGGTAATGCGCAAGGGAGTTGACGCAGAATGTGGACTGTATGGATTGTTAGGAATTAAATAAATTGGAGATATTGATTCGACGTACGTGGTGGACAAACATCAACCTCGTTGCACCCGCATAGAAAAAGCCACCCTTCCAGTCGCCCCATCCGAGACCCGCAATCAGGGTGGGCAAGCCCAGCGCCATGATCAGGATCAACTGCAAGTAATACTTGTGCTGCCACCTAATAACCGAGTTCTTGCTGAGGTCAGAAACGTCGGCCACACCAGGCTTGCGACGGGGCTTGACGATCATCCAGCCCATATGCGACCAGAAGAGGCCGTGGTGCGCGCCGTAGGGGTCGAGGTCGGTGTCGGTGTAGCGATGGTGCGCACGGTGGCCACGACACCACCACTTAATCGAGCCTTGGACGGCGCCTGCGCCTGCGGCGGCGAGGAAGTACTGGAGGGGCTTGGATGCGTTGTAGGATCTGTGGGACCAGAGGCGGTGATAGCCTGCCGTAATACCTATGAAACACATGAGACCTTGTCCAGATGGCGCATATAGTGAGGCTGCGACGTACCGAGACCGGTGAAGAAGTAGTAGAGGATCGCGAAGAAGAAGGTCTTGTACTGGACAGAAACGGTGAAGAGACCCCAGATGGTGAGGATAGGGGTGATGCTCAGAATGGTGACGTTGAGCCAGTTAAGCTCAGTCCAGAAGTTCTGCCATGTGACCGGGGGCAGAGGCTTCGTGTTGCGAAGGGTGTAGTCGACGTAGTTATCGGGGATGTCGATGTCGACGGGAATGTTATCCTCGAAGAGGTCGGAGGTCTTCGACGGGGGAGTGAGTGGGGGCGTAATGGCAATGATCTCTGGAGGCGGGGTCTTTCGTGAGGGGCGGATGTCGGTCATGATGAGGAGGGGGACGGAGAGGAAATAAGGATGGGAATGCAAAGACGGACCGGCTGGGTTTTATACGGAAAAGTGAGGAGCGAATAAGAGCAGGCGAAAGGCGGCGAGGATTGGGGCGCCGGCGCTTGTTGCACCCCAGCGTATTCGTGTCTCGCCTCGGGTGCAGAGTCAATCATCTCCGGTCCATATTCAGCTGCGTGGAGTGCATGTGCCCTCGGTCGTCCTCGTTCTAGTAGTAGTCGTTGTCCAACGAACACGTCTGGAGTCCCTGGCACACGCTATCAATAACACGCGCATCTCTTCTACAGGCCCCAGCGTCACCGACCCTAGCATTCATTATTATTCTCCACCCCACCACGGCAATGGCTATCGTGCAATGCGTCACTCTTAGTTGTCTCATCTTGGGGCAGATCCTCTTTCTCTCTATAACCTGCTCCTTCCGTCCATTCCGCTGGCGGCTCCGTCGCATGATTAATCATTTCTGGAAAGCTCCAGAAAGCTTATTTCCTGTGTAGCCTCCCTCTTCCCTTTGTCACTTCATTGCCTCGACGCGCTTGGGAGCCATGGCACCTTCTGTATTACCTCTTCATCCATTATAGCACAGTACTTTCTTATCATTTATGCTGTACGTATAAAATTTGCGTGTTACGTTGAGAACTCATTACACGGCACTGCTTCTTGGGTTAACCGTAGATGCCAGTCTCTCCTCTATCGGCCCCAAACCCCAGTGTCTTCGTCAACTATCGCCCCGACTACGGGCCTATGCAGCTTTCCGTTACGGTACCTGCGCTCATTGTCCGGTTTCTACCAAATCCCTGTGCAATGTGATGCCGCGCAAAGATTTTCATCGCGTGGTGCCATCCTCCATCAACTCAGAAGCCAACAAGGATTCTGTAACCTCCACAGCTATTGTCCCCAATTGTTATACAGATTGACTTTCCCATCCACCAGCGTCTTCATGCCCACTTCTACCTCTCCCGGGCATCAACCTGACACGGCATCCACGTCGATCCACCTGTCACCGACGTCTTCCACATCAATCATCACTGGCACTTTCCCACCACCACGACCTCGTCGCTGATTAACGCCAGAGTTTTCCCTCAAAGGGAAACTGATTATTCTGATGGCATTACGGATCTCATTTTCAAGCATTCTAATTTATTTCAGAACACCAGTTTAGATTAATATAATTTCTATGCTTAAGGTAATCGAGACGGCCGCTTTCCCTCCACGGAGCTTCATACCCCTTCCTCCCCGTCGACGGCCGCTGTTTCCTATATATTTATACAGGCACCTAAAAATCTAGATAATTTTAATTAATTATTATATCGCATTAAATAGAGTTTTATGCTATGAAAAATGGCAGGGACATTTTAACAGCTAGGTCAATGCGTATATTCAAGCTAACCGGGCCTACCTCCTCCCCTATATTATCTGCTAAAATAGTCCCGGAGCATGGTATCGGTGCGACTTATGCTATAGCCAGAATAGATATAGACACTAATTTAACGCATCCTCTTCGATTCAAGGTGATTTAAAGAATAAAATAAAATAAAATAAAATAAAGATAATTAAAACCTTAATTCCTCTTGCTGTCCCTGTCCCGGAAGGCTGAGCTTTCGCTCTATAGATTTTATACATATACATCGAAATTATAACTCATTCAAGAGGCTCGTTCCAAGGTCCAACATGCATGGGGTAGACTCAGGTTGGATCAGTGGGCGCTTGTGTGACGGAAGCAGAACTTAACTCGACCTCGCCACTCACTTCTTTGCTCTCGTTCGGTTTCCTTCCCTTCGCGAATCCCCATACAAGCTCATATATTTATACTATCATTGCGCAGAGGTGTGAGGCTAGATTCGAACACTCACGTTCTTCTTTTCTTCGGTCTACCGGTGGAGGGATACCAGCTAATGAGAGCGTGGGCCGGTCCGTTCTTGATCCAGAAGAGTACATACACCTTATGTTTTCGACATGTCAGTTCCGAAAGACGTCGTTGAAATGGTTAGTGAACAACCTATCGACGAATCCAACCTGTAACGTGCAGATATCTGCGGACCGCAATACATACATATGGAGAATTTTCGTCGCCTCAACCTTGAACCATTAAGACATCACGGGATGCCATGCGAAGAATATCAGTTTTTTACCATAGCGTGCTTTAAAACGCCAAACTACCTATCCTCCCCAATCCCACCCAGAGACTCGTACTCCTCGTCGTTATTGAAGATGTCGTCGTTCCCTCCTCCTTCTGCTCCCCCTCCTAGTACACCTCGCTTTATCCCAAACATACAGTTCCCCACCCTGCTCCCAGGCTTCGACTATGGAAACTCCACCGCAGCCGTGACGTTCGACCGACATCCTGTTCCTCGATAATAAGCGACATTTCGTGTTTAGTGGCGAATTTCATCCGTGAAGGCTGCCTAGCGGCCCAGAAGCGTGGCGAGATGTTTTGGAGAAGATAAAGATACGCAGTGCTTTCTTGATTTAATTTAATTTTGTTGGACTTATTTTTATTTTTCAGGCGGCGGGATTCAATGCTGTATCGGTGTATCACCATTAGGGCGTGACGGAACCTAAACAGGGGTCCTTGAACTTTAACTATCATAGGTCTCATAGTGACTTTTATCAAGCTACGAAGGAGGTGGGGATTTTGGTTATGGCGAGACCGGGGGTAAGTACTATCTACTATCCTGTGTTTTCATTCGATGGGAATTTATTTTTTAGCCATATATTAATGTAGGCTCCCTTATTGAATTCGACTTTAAATGATCCCAACGACCGACCCTATTAAAATTCTATAGGCAGAAACCAGTCAGTAATCAATCTCTTCCATTCCTTTCTTCCCATACACCATCCATACTTAATCGCACCCAGCTTCCCCGGCTGGACAACCAACCTCGCCTCCGCCGCCCAATTCACCTCCACCGCCCAATTAGCCACCCCCTTCCAATACCCCTCCAGCCCCATCCTCGCCGTGCAAGCCGAAAACGAATTCACCACCTCCCCGTCCGACCGCTCCGCCTACATGCTCCTCGTCGAGTCCACCCTCCGCAACAACGGTATCGCCAAGGTCCCCATAACGCATAATGACCCCGACACGAGCGGGCGGTATGCGGCCGAGACGGGGACGGAGACGGGGACGGGGACGGGGACGGGGACGGGGACGGGGACGGGGACGGAGATGGTGGGATGGTGGGTATTCCCGCGACCAGTCTGACCGATGTTGACCGCCGGTGACCGACGATGGGTACCACCGGAACCTACTGGGCTCTAATGTAACATATTTCAGGGACATGTCGGTCGGCCAGCAAGTGACCGTTGGTTTGACTGAATTTTTGATCGAGAATTTATTTACTAACCGGCAAGCCCAACAGTCTTATATGGAATATTTTACGAAAATAACAGCCTGTTGGATGACAGTGTCCGGAGACTGATATGAAAAATTCCATTGGTCACTTTGAATTTGAGTGTGATCAATGGTATACTACTATTCAATAAGCTCATAAAAATTTATTTACAAGCCTGTAAGCTCAGCAGACCACGTAGAGAATCTTTTGTGAAAATATACTGTTGGTAGTCAGTGTCCGAGAGACTGAGACTGTTGTAGTCAAAGTTACTGTCAAACTAATTATACATACCATTGATTTCCTATCCAGTATCATTGTTGCGGCAAAATGGAGTTATAGCAGATTCTTTGCACTAACAAATACATACATAAAGTATAGTTATATATAAAAACCCCTTGTTATCTACAGCTAAGTCCGGAGCTTGTTGCATAGCATAAATTCATGTCGAAATACACTTCCAATTATATCGCATCTGGAATTATTAGGAAGTTGAAAGTCTAGTGTACTTCAGTCACTCTCTTCTCGATATTCTGAACCGGATTGCATTCTTGCAAATTTTTAGAAAAGAATGGAGCGAATAGCGGATATCGCCGAACTGGTGGTCCGCAGCGCACACCACAGCCTTGGCACAGTCACGCCCCGCTGGGCTCTTGAGGACACATGGTCTTATGAATGCAATAGAGAACTCCCATGTATTCTCTCTCTCCAGGTGAGACCGTATTCATCTCTCTCATACGTCTATTGCAGCTGACTCGAAGCCAGCATGTTTTAGTCCTGCATCTCAACTACTGTTTACTACAACGCTTCCTTCTGAGCTGTGGCTCATCGTTGTCCAATTTCTCAATAGCCCAGGTTCTAGGGTGGATATCCTCAATTTTGGACGAACATGCAAGCTCTTTCATGATAATGCGAATCGTGTCCTGTACCGCCATGTTCTTTGGAGACACATTCCTGAAAAGCCAGAAATCCTCCCACAACTCTACAAAACCCTTCAGGATAATCAAGAGCTGATACGTCGCGTTCGCACCATGTGTCTCTACTCCGCATGGAAGTTCTCATTTTCTAGTACCATGGCAATTATCCCTGGATAAATTTGTCTCTCTAACGAGGATCGAGTTAGAGCATATGCCTCTAACGAATGATCTTTATTCCACATTAGCTTCATTCCCTGCTCTCAAAGAAGTTAAAGTAATATCCCCTAGGCCATCTTCTAACTCACAGCCGTTGGCGCCACTGCCTCAATCCGCTACGCTCAAGAAGTTTGAAATATGTCAATCTCTCGAGGCGTCTGCCACGATTACATATCTTGCTCTTTTTAATCAGTTACGGTCCTTAATTGTGCCTCGGGTAGATATCAAAGTCTTACACTCCATCAAGAAATGCAATTTGGCACGTGGATTAACCTCGCTCAAAATTCTCCTTGGAAATGGACTCGAC
>KN837155.1:251134-279312 GCA_000827215.1 Sphaerobolus stellatus SS14
ATTCTTTGTTTTGTAAGCTGTCTGTCTGATTTAATTTTGCGTGAGATTTATGACATATTTATACAGGTATCACGATGGGTATGTTCGCCTTTCTTCGTGCTATCATTATCTTATCGTTCGACAGTCGCGTTGCGTACTCTCACCACGAGGCGAGAAGAACTTGAAGAGGACCCAAAGCTTTACGAGAAGCTCTTCATCAGCGCTATTAAGTGCCAAGGTATTTATTCTTTATATTATCCTCCCCAATGTCTCTAATTTAATTCCTATTAGCATTCACCGATACCCAACGTGCCACCATTATTTCAAAAAACCGACCTCAAGTTTCTCAACTTCGCGAACTCGCCATGATGGAATGCTTCTAATGACGTGTATATTCTGTAGCTGCTATCGACTGCCTAGGACTAGGACTTTGGACCCTAATGCTGATGATTCTCCTTTCTCTACTGAACTGTCCGAGACTCTGGGTCTCTACCACAGTGTATTTAGCTCTATCAATTGTTACGTTATGCGTGCTCAAGCTCAAGGTTCTGAAATTATATGCGTTTGTCTTTTGATCTTAAAAGCTTCTTAAAGAAAATATTGGCCCGAGTGCCCTCTACATATTGTAAATGACATATGTCGGGGTGTTCCGGCATGCAACCGGCACTCGACAAATTAAGTATTTAATTCTCACGGCGATTTCTCCATGATTAGCTCTCATGTCGACCTACCTTTCCAACTTTCCAACCGAGGTCCTCGAGTACATTGTCGAAGATATTGGCAATGTTAGTGATTTATTATTCCTTGCATTAACATCCCGAGCTGAATATTCCCTGGCATATCGAGTATCGATGGATCTGTTGCGATCTGGGAAGGAGGAACATATAGGCAACCTTATCCACCAAACCGCACTTGGCAGCGCGGCTCCAAGTACTGGAAATCAGAGAACGAAGAGACGGCCCTGCTTACCCCAAATCCCTTTCGAGATTCTCCGAACACGAAGAAATGTCAGTCTTAGAGGATGATGATGTTGAACTCTGCAGTGTCATCTTGCCTCTCTTGGCGGTGGTCATAGAGCTCAATAGTCTAACTCGTTTCTTTTGCACCCATCCTGCCGCGAATATCAGCTGGATTAGCTCTGTCACCAATATTTTCGCAAAGCTTTTCGAACACTCGCCAGGGCTTCAAGAACTTGACATTTCAATTGCGCTTTCGGGCCATAGCCCTCATACGGACGATCATTTATTGAATCTAAACGGTCTAAACCTTGAAGTTAGTATTCTCTTTCTGAATGAGAATTCATATATCGGTATATCTGGATTATGAACTAACTAACCCATCGTCTGCAGAAAATAATAATGCGTCATCTTCAGGAAGTTTATATGCATCTCAGTTCCCGTCAAACAGTTCTGAAATTTCATGTCAAAATTGTGGATCTTCTCATCCATTCATGCCCTTCAATTGTGGATCTCAGCCTCCTGTTCGTCACTCGGAAATCCTTTCTCACTATTGATGTTCTTCAATTCCTGCTGCAAGGGAACTGGCCGAAATTGGTCCTATTGAGTTTGGAAGGGCGCGGATTTTATTCCAAAGGTTTACCGGATCTGGAGAAAACGCTGATCATGCGCCATTCTCTTTTGCGTCATCCAACTCTCAAAAAGCTATCATTTACCGGAGAGAACTTAATCTTTCAAGATTGCATTGCAGAAGCTTCTCTTCTTAACTATCATTTGATAAATTACTCATCTTATCTCTTGTCGCTATCTTGCTCGTGACGATGGCAAGAAATATTCGACATCTAGGAATGAAAAACCTGGTCACCGCCTTTTCTCTCCCTATAATAAGGCTGATGACGTCTCTTCAAAGCGTCTGTTTAACTTGCCCTGAGAATGCGCTTGTGACACTGCTAGATGCGTTAGCAGTACCGGTGGAGAAAATGCACATAACCATATGAGAAGGTTCCGGAGACGCTGAGGTAGTGATGATCACCTATTATTGTCCTGCTTAAAATGCTAATACTAATTTATGTTCTATCCTCCACCGTTTGCACAAATATTCCCGCGTGCGCAACAGGAACGGCACAGCTGCTACCGCGCAACACGAATGGGGTCATTGTGAAAAGAATTCGATAAAAAATATTTTAAAAATCAGAAAAATCAGAAAAATCAAAAGAAAAATATTACTATAGTACTAGAGGCAGATATCTGCTAGAGCTCCTCCTGCAGTGGCGTCGAGGAGGACATAGATCGTGGGAAGAAAGGTAATAACACCATATGTAAGAGTCTTCCATAACCTCCCCCAGTGCCACAATGCTAAGTACTCAGGTCAGAGAACGTACTTTCCCCAGGGGGTAACCCCTCTGCTTATCTATGTGTGCAATAATTTAACCATATTGTTTTCTAGATCCATAGCCGTGTATAGGATTGCAGGAAGCGTCAAACGAATGTTACCAGAAGACATTCAACCAGGTGCGGACATACCGAAACTGTTCATATTCTCATAATGTAATGTAGACCAAGGAAATGTGGTACTATCGGCTACCTCAAAGAACATATAGATAATCCAATTGGGAATGGACGATGCTGGGATAGGGATACCTGATAAGTGGATTACGGGACTCTGATGTGCACTGTCCGTGTTGGTACATGGTTATGGGCATTACAGGTAAGTATAATAAGTTTTCGTGTTCAAAACCCTCCTAACATAGTGAGCATACTCTAGTTCTGTAACAATGGATTGCCGGCGCCATTCCACTCCCTCTCAACTATCTGCATTAAGTGAGCTGTGCAGTGATCTTCGCAGCTCCGTTTGCACCATAAGTCGATCAATTACACACGGAGTTGAATATTCTCCTCCGCCAGCAAATGACATTCTCATGCCGTAGCAGTGGAGGAGATGCGCAGATATCCAGACAACCAAGCATGACGGATTTCCACTATGACGGAGACGAGCTGCATGTAGACACAAAGGACTTCTACGGTCCCAGCCGGAAGAAGTGGAACAGGAAGGGAGGTAGATCTTCTAAGTGCCATAGTGCAAGATCTAGACTCATGTGTCTTTCGAGTAGATACAACTCATAAGCATTTGTACATTGTTGTACTCAATCATACTTTGGGATATGTTCTCGCTGAAGTGGTCTTTTGGTCTTTTGATAGCACAGTCAGTATACATTAGAAAGGTGTTTATTATAGCTGCAGACTTGAAAGCGTATTGTCCATGATAAAAGCTAATTTATTATATGGTTAGTGGTGTATCTAAGCCCTTACAAGGTAAGAAGAATATCTGCTGAAGATATCTGCTCGTGGAAGCCTGGAAGGGAGCCGAGACCCTTAGATAAGGCGTTAATATTTTCTTCCCACGGGGCATGTCCTCCTCGAGGCCCGCTGCAGGAGCTCTAGCAGATATCTGCCTCTAATACTATGGTAACGTTTTTCTTTTGATTTTTCTGATTTTTCTGATTTTTTTAAATATTTTTTATCGAATTCTTTTCACAATGACCCCATTCGTGTTGCGCGCGAGAATCCTGTTGCGCGCGCGGGAATATTTGTGCAAACGGTGGAGGATAATGTTCAAGGCCTGTCTCCGCGCAATAGAATTAAGGGAACCTTCCCTTCGCCGACTCGAAAATGTGACCCATATAGGGGTGTGTTCGCCGGCATAGATATCGAAACAACGGCGGGCATGGATCTGATGCGCTGGCTCTGTTCACTGTTGCTTGGAGTGTTATATGTAGAAGTAGAGCATGATTGGATTATGATGTAGGTAATCAGAGAAGATGTGAGCTACGAATTGTCTAATGCAGCTGAGATTTCTGTGCCGCACCGGGGAGACCTTGACGGTATTATGGATCAACTAAAGATAAAAACATAATTTGGCTGTAATTCGACGTGTTTATGATGCATATTGGGACTATTCTAAATCTAATAAACTGCATTTACATCAAAGACGTTCGTTTATTTTGTTATCTCTACGTAGTTTGTCTTTCGTTAGAACAGGCTCCATAAGCTTTATCTGGGCATTATCTGCAAGCAGGACGATATAGTGGATGAGTCCAAAGTTTGACTTGTGATAGTATGGGACATTCAAACCTCACAATTTTCATCGGGACGTCAAAATATTCAGAAACCCGATTTCCGTTGGAGTTAGATGTCGCGGAATCCCAGCAGAGTGTGCGCCGCGCTGACTTCGAAACCTCGGTTATTATTAGCTTGCTGGATCGCCCGCCCGCGATATTTCACCCTAATTCTTCACCCTTTTACTACTTACGACTCTACGAGAATTCACGTTGCATCTCATTCTAAAGTCAACTGGCTATTATATCCTCGGTGATATTCGTTACTTTCCCTTTTCGCATCCTACCAATTTCCTATCACTGGTTAGCGTTGCCCACGGCTTGAGCCGATCCATTTTTACACGACCACTACTCACGGAATATTGACCGCATCTCCTAAAAACTTGTGGCTTTTGAATAACTTTACTATATAATCTTTAAGCTTAAAAGTCTCTCGGATCGACTGGAGCAGTCAATTCAGTGGAAGCCGCAGGAGCCAGCCGGTTTTAGCCAGCCGTGGGCAACACTATCACTGGTATATCGCGATCCGGGTGTACCGTTAGCCGTTGGCCTACTAGATGTGGTACTTCAAGTTTGACTTCTCTATGAGTTATAAAGTGTGTATAAACCTTTTATTGTCATATTATTATTATGAGCTGATAACGCTGCACTGCTTTATTGGGGTAGATGTCAGCTGACAGTTGTCCCTTGTCGGCCTAAAACCTAGTAGCTACTAGCATCGGTTTACCTCTTAAGTACATATGCCAGTTTCGGACGACGGTTCATACGGTTTTCCGTCTTTGCACTGGCAGCTCTAAACTGAGCTGACTTCCCGGTTTGATTCAAATCCATATGTTGAAGACATTAGTTGCCAGAAGGTTGGGAAAAGATCTCATGACATGGTCTACCTACCCATTCTAGGCCAGAAGTCGACAATCGTTCCAGCTATTCTCCTCAGCTGTTATACATATGCTTCCCATCAACATCAGCGTCTTCAAGTCCGCATCCATCCCTGGACGGTAACCTGACACGATTATGACGCTCCAGCCCCTCCCAGCGGCCCACGTCGATCCATTCATAAGTTGAAGTAGGGCTTTCACATCAATCATCTAGCTTCCTATCACCATGAAATGATATTACTGATTCGCTCTTAGCTGATTTTCGGTCCTTCCAATTCGCGAAGCCTTCCCTCTCCCGTTGCCTTCTCTCTATCTTCAGTCTACCGGCGGCGACGGAGTATCAGCTAATGAGAGCATGATCCAGTCCGTTCACAAAGGCAGAAGGCCACACTCTCTCATTCATTCGCTTGGTATTCGACATGTTAAGCCCGAAAGACGTTCTTGAAATGGTTAGGCAAAATGGTGAACAACTTAGCAGCGGACCGGCAACCAGTGAGTCATTCAACGTGAAATTTTACGCGGACCTTAATACATACTTATGGGGAATTGTAGCCGCCTTTTATTCATTAATACAATTAGGGGATATTCATGTGAAGAGAGCAATTTGTTTAAAAGTTGTGGAGGTGCTTTAAAAAGACATAGAGTCCTCCTTAGATTTCAGCCAGAGATCCCCCTCTGAGACTCTTCAAAGATGGATTGTCTACGTTCTCTCCTATTCTTCCTCCCTCTCCTACACCTCGCGGCGATCCAAACCTACACTTCTCCACCGGGTTCACCAGGGTTTTTACCAGGGAAATTCTACAGCGGCTGTAACGTTTGACCAACATTCGCTTTTCTTAGACAACAAGCGGCTTTCGTGCCCAGTGGCGAATTTCATCCATGGAGATTGCCTAGTGGGCCCCAGGCGTGGAAGGACGTTTTGGAGAGGATGAAGGTAATTCAATGGACTTCGGAATTTGATTTAATTTTTGTTGAATTTATTTTTTGGATTAATAGGCAGCGGGATTCAATGCCGCCTCGGTATATCACCATTGGGGAGTGACAGAACCCAAGCAAGGTTCTTTGAACTTTGATTACTACAGGTCTCATAGCGACTTTTATGAAGCTGCTAAGGAGGTGGGAATTTTTGTTATGGCGAAACCAGGGGTGAGTACTTTTCGTGGTTTTATCGAGTGGGAGATTGATGTCATCTTAATTTATCTAGCTATACATTAATGTAGGTTTATTACTATTTAAATTTGGGTATAGAACACTCCTATAATGATCTTATTAAAACTCTGTATAGGCGGAAACTAGTCAGCTTTTAACTCTTTCTCCCCCTTCTTCCCATAATAAACCTCCCTTCCAGCTGCCGGCGGCTTCCCCGGCTGGACAACCAATCTCGCCGCCAAAGCCCGCACCAACGCTACTGAATGGACAAACGCTTGGACCCCCTACCTCACCGCTGCTGCCAAAGCCGTTGCGCCTTTCCAATATTCATCCGGCCCTATAATTACCGTTCAAGCAGAAAATGAATTCGTCGTCACTTCGTCCTCCAATCCCGGCCGGTCCGAAGCCATGGTCCTCGCCGAAAACACTTTGCGCAATAATGACATTACTAAAGTCCCTATCACGCATAATGATCCCGGTACAAACGGGAGGTTTGCCTCGGGGTTGGGAATGGTCGATTGGTACATGTGGGATGGGTACCCTAACGGGTTTCAGTGCTCGAATACCGAGTTGTGGGGTGAGGTTAGTTAACTCTAGTTCAGCGGCGAAACATGCGTCTATAGATCCCACGGAGCCTTAGGCGGCGGGAGAGTCCAAGGAGGAAGCTTTGATCCGTGGGGAGGGCGTGGGTATCAGCAACGTTATCAGCTAGCTGGGGAGGAGTTTGCGAATGTGTATTATAAGAGTAATTATGCGTCTGGGGTGGTTTATCAGGTGAGCAAGATTTATATTTTATTATTGGCAATTTTTATTGAGGATTTCTTTTTTAGAATTTGTACATGACGTTCGGCGGCATTAACTGGGGTAACTTTGCTGAACTTACCGTCTATACGTCGTACGTTCCTAACCTCCAAAATTTTCAATTACTCTCTCCTCACTATTTTAAATTTCAGATACGACTACGTTGCCCCCATAAAAGAAGATCGCACCCTCATGCCTAAATATTCAGAAATCAAACTCCAATCCCACTTCTCACATACCTCACCTGATATCCTCGTTTCGACCTCTTCCACCGCCGGAACTACCTTCACGAATAACACGAACGTGTATACCACCTTGCTGACGGGTGCCCCCAGCGGGTCGAACTTATATGTTGTTAGGCAGACAACCAACAAGTGAGTTTATTTTCCTCGTCGTCCCTAACTATTTCTAATAATGTACTTTATTCAGGAATACAAGTCCCGTTACTTTCAATTTGAATATCGATACAACTCAAGGTGCTTTGACTATACCATAATTTGGGGGAAGTATTACCCTTGTCGGACGCGAGAGTAAGATTTTGGTGTCGAACTATAAGTTGGCTCTAATCAATTGTTGTATTCTACTGCTGAGGTTAGATATCCTTTTAAAGATTATACGAATCCACTCGCATATTATCTTTTTATTTCAGATCTTCACCTGGTTCACAATCGACAAGACCGACACAATTGTGTTTTATGCTCTTCCAGGCCAACAAACAAATCGAAGCTGTCCTCTCTAACATCGCCTCCACCTCCGTTACTTCGCAAGGATCTCCCTCCGTCACCGCAAAGATCTCCAACAAATCCCTCGTCATTTCCGGCTCTCCTTCCGGGACGACATTTATCAAAGCAGGCTCCACGTCCTTCATCATCGCCGACAAAGTCACCGCCAGGCGCATTCTGGAACCCCAAAGTCGACACAAAGGCATCCCACTACGATGTTGTCACCAGAAGTCACATCCGTCTTCGTATCAGGACCTTACTTCGTCCGCAATGCAGCCATCTCCGGATCCGTCCTCGCTCTCCACGGCGACTTTAACTAGATCACCACTCTCCAAGTTCTCGCTCCTGTTGTCATCACAAGTCTCACATGGAACGGCGCGGCTGTCACTGCGTCGGCGACTGCGCAGGGAACGTTGAAAGGTACTCTGAGCTTTACATTGCAGCAGCCTACTTTGCCCAACTTGAAGACGCAGGCGTGGAATTGTACGGATTCATTGCCCGAGGTAGTCTGGATTCAATGATAGTACGTGGGTGGTTGCGAATAAGATGACAACAAATAGACCTTCACAATATCAGCCGTCTGGTGGGAAGGTAAGTGGCATGTTAGAAATTTTGGGAATGATTTTTATTTATTTATTTATTTATTAGTTCGTTTTATAGGTCGATGAGTATGAATTCCATCAAGGAAATACATTGTATCGTGGATATTTCAAGGGAATAAATGCGACTGGCGTAAATTTAGCTATTCAAGGGTAAGCCTTTTTCCTTGGCGCATATATTCTAAATGCCTATTTTTTCTTTTCGTTAGTGGCTTACACTTCGGCTAAAGTGCATGGATCAATTCAAAATTCCTATTCTCCAACAACGGCACGAATCAGTATTCAAGCAATGGAGGAACGAATATTGTCAATGATACCTTGACCTTCCTCGCTGGGTCTTTGACGTCAGGTGATAATATCTTGACTGTTATTCTCGATCCTACCGGTACGTCTCCATTCTCGTTGTGGTTCAATTAAAGGTTTCTAATATTTCTGGACTCCTAGGTCTCGAGGAAGACTTTGACGGACAGGACAAGTTCAAGACCCCCAGAGGTATCCGAGGATACAATCTATTGGGCGGCGTCGATTTTGACACCTGGAGGATTATTGGTAACTTTGGTGGAGAGTCTGGACCTGATACAGTTTGTGGTAATCTCAACGAAGGTGGTCTGTTCGTTGAGCGTACAGGTAATTATTAAGTTTCGAACTGGTAATATATTACTTAATGTGGTTGTTTGTTGCAGGTGCCCACCTTGTTGGTTACTCAACTCAAGATAATTCATGGGCTACCGGAGCGTCATGCAACCCTCTAACTCGCACAGGCCTTTCTGCAGCCGGAATCAAAGCCTTCCGTACCAGCTTCAACCTCAACTTCCCGGCTGGATCAGATATTCCTGTCGCGTTGAACATCACTAGGATGTCTAGTAGCAGACATAGGAGCGTGATCTATGTCAACGGATGGCAGCTCGGAAGGTTTAGTTCCGCCGACGGACCACAAACCTTGTTCCCGGTATGTCTTTTATATCGAGCCATAACGTTATTTTATTTATCCCATGATAGCTTTCGGACGGAATTTTGAATTCGAGTGGAAATAACAACATACTGATTACCTTGTGGTCTTTGGGTACGTTCTACTCTTTATTATTTATTCATAAACTAACTTTTTGTTATGTCTCGATCAGATGTGCAAAGGTGCCAAATTTAGAGACATTGAGCTTGTTTCCACGGCTTTGCTGCAATCAAGCAAGACTCCCATTTCAGGAGGTCTTGTAGCATCTCCATCTCTTCAGCAATTACGTTGAAAGGAGGCAGAACCAGGGTTAACTATCCTGGAAAGGAAACTGAGTCCAATTATTTTGTATTAGCTATCAATGAAACTTAAAGATGATTATTATTAAACCGATTTCCTTGAATCTTCTCAATTTCGCAAACCTACCTTGAGGAATGGGTCTAATGACTTGTGTATTCTATAGTTGTCATGGACGGGCTGGACTGCCAAACACTTTGGACTCGAACACCTGTGATGCGTCTTTCTCTGCTGAATTGATTCTGGATATCTATTGCGTATCTTGCTCTATCACTTGCTGCCTCATGTGTGCTCAAGCTTATATATATGTATTTGCCTCTTATCCTTAACGCTTAATCATTGAGAATTGGCTACGCCCGAGTGCTAGCACCTATCATCAACTGATGGGAATGATGGGGTTTATAGAATTAGAAAGCCAGACGGCAATATTCATATTAAATCAAGGGGTATACCTCTAAACAAGCCTCCGACGTCTATTACAACAGAGTAATGAACCGAATAAACAGCATTGCAATGCAGCCTTATTTGAAGAAAATCCACATCGATGGCAGATAAGAGGTGATCAAGCTCGATAGGACGTAAAAGACACGTTCATCCTTAGAGCTACCCCTACTTTGCCAACTCTTGTTTCGCTTTCGCCAAGACCTGGTCAACCTCCTTTATCCGGTTATCTACAAGTTTTTGGAACTGCAAAATATTCAGCAGGCGAGTCCAAAACCCAGTTTACGCTAGTAGGGAACGTACCTGTTCGAGTTCGACTTCGTCGGTGCGTGGCTTCCATTTGTACTTCCGGACAACAGCATCACGAGTCTTTCGTATCTGGATTCTAGCCTCCTCCGCAATCTTGGCTGCGCCCACTGCTAGTTGCGTACGAGCCTCCATCGTCGGCCTGAAAGGGTATGAGATGGAGGTAATAGCGTGCTTGTTTCAGAAAGGAACGAACTTCGGAATCACTACTTTGATTGTTCGTGCATCCACTTTCTGTGGCACCACGTTCGGGATCTTTGCAGCATAAACTGCTTTCTCCACATGCTTCACATACTGGAATAGCAGCTTAATCGGGGCACACAGACGGAATGGAGAATGGACGCACATGGTCCTCGAACAATGTAATAATGAGGTTGTTCCCTTCTCGCATACCGATGGTGCCCAGCTCTTGTATACGGGAATCTTTATCTGCATCTGGAAGCGATACACGCACTGAGTCCAAGATCGAAGGAGTCACAAGACCGACGCCTCGGGCTGTCAGCGCCGCGGCTTCCTTTCGCGACCACTCGACAGAGAGACCCATTTTGGTTGAGGCATTGTCATATTCGGCCTGTGTCAAATCATCTTGGAAAGCTCTTTTCGAAGAGGGGATTAGATTGGCTGTAGAAGTTGCATGGGATCCTTTCGGCCCCACTTTTTCAGGACGAACTGGTGGCTCCTCCTTCTCCTTCTTGTTGTTCTTGTTCTTCGAAGCCTTCGCATAAGCGCGGACAAGAGCTAGTGATAGCCCTGAATTGCTAGTGCCCTGTGCTGCCCGAAGGCTTGTTCGTACAAAGGCAGTTCTGGAGAGAGCAAGTGTGGACAACATAAGGAAATCGTGACGCGTGACGCCTAGCCAATCACGGTTTGTTGGTACCAAGCGCTTGTGTCACAAACGCGGTACTTAAGCAACGCGCCCGGACGCGATTTTTGCCTCCATTCCATGCCCTCTTACCACTAACTGCAAAGCTAATTGACGCATATTAATCACTGTAAACCCCCGTCTAGTTCGTTAGACGGACCTCGTAGCGTCTACGATGTCCTCCACTATAAATACAGACGTCCTTGCCATCGCAAGGAAGACTCTCGGAATAACTCCTTCGGTGATACGAGCTGTCACTTGTGCTCGCTCATTTGCTGACTATTTTATTCGCTCCATAGACTGTCGTTCCTCCTGGATACCTTGAGGAGCTTATCAACCACATCAGGCTTGCCAAGGATGATACACATTTTCGCGTCCATCCCCACCCAGGCTATGGCTGTGAGTATCGACGCGTCTGATCCCTAATATAGCCGACAATTCTCTTCAGATGGTACTATTCAATGCTTAGAGGTTGGATGCGAAGCTGTCCCCATCCCTTTAACGCGCAGGCTCGCCCTGGGATCCGGCGACGGTATGAACGAGGGGATTGGCGCACTCACCGCGTATCGCGTATGTCCTTATGCGATTCTAAACTTGACGGTCTGATACATAGTTTCTTAGGAACATGTTAGAATGCATCCAACCCATAGGGATAACCGCTTCGAACGCGTCCAGGCTGAGGTACATATACCTGACACACGTCGACGCGTCTCTTTGCTCACGTATCTCTATAGAAAAGTGGCAAGCCATATCCTCCGCCTGCAGCCAAGCCTTTCGTCCAAGTAAGTCTATAAAAAGAACGCGCATGAAAGCGCGTTTTCTCTGCAATGACTCACTGGTAATATTATTTATATAACAGACAAGGCTTCCCGTCAATGCTGCACAGACCAGTTCTCCCACTGCAAATGTTTTATCAAATAGGTACCACCCTGGTCCCTGGGATGTCAGCTCCGCTTCCTCAAGCTCGTTCGCGGGGTCCTCTCCAACCATTCCTCGCAAGAGACCCTCCCTCAGAAGCGAAGAAAATAATACCGATATTACGGTTCCTGCAAGCAGTTCCCCGGTTTCGCTCAAGAAAGCGAGAGTCGGGCCTTCGACATCACATGCCCTTGGGACTATCAATAATAATTCGCCAAGTCAACAACCTAAGGCTAGCGTATCGACCGTCGCCGATACTCTTGATCCGGCATCTGCACGCGTCCTACTGGCGACAATTATAGAAAGTATCAGCAGGCAGAGGGATGCCATTGCATCATTCAGACGCAAAGGTAGGAAGTCCGCGTACGACTTGGTGAAGCTTGCTCGTCATGAATCCCAATTGGAGAAGGATCTTCTCACCAAAGACCGTTGTGAGAAGATCCTTCAACCTCACAACCGATTCGTTCCGCAGAACAACATCGTTCGTGTCAAGAAGGAGGAAGATACCGAAATGGCTCCTGCCTTCCCTGCCTACAAACCCGCACTTCCCGCTGCCAGGGTTCCTCAGCAGCTCTTCGTCCCTAAGAAAGAAGAACCCAATGATAACAAGCCAGTTCCTGGTCCTTCGAGCGCTAGACCTTCATACCGGTCATTTGGAGGCGCCATACCTAACATCCCAGCAGGGCCTACTAATGTTCCCAGGTTCCCAGTCGGAGCGTATCCCGCGATTCCGGCTCAGGCTGTCGCCAACCTTCATGGCGCGATTGTGCCCTTTGTGGGTATTGCACGACCCAATTACGGTGATGTGGCTAATGACATTGATGACTTGGCTATCTACAATCGTTATGCGCCTGCTAACCCGGAAGAGTACGCATGAAGGTCTTTATTTATTATTGCTCGAAGCTGATATGCGCTACAGTGTTAACAAATTCCTCTTGGATGCCGGCAATGCTGAACTATTCGATGGCAACGCCTCCGTCGACAAGGCTCTTGAGAAGTTGGGCCTTCGTAAGCTCGGCGAGAATTTACCATTCATGAATATCTCTTTGATGCCGCATCAAGTCATCGGTAAGTATATGGCTTTACGCATATATTCTCAATCTGACCTCATGAATAGGCGTCGCATGGATGCTCGAACAAGAGAAAGGCAAAAATCAGGGTGGTATTCTGGCGGACGAGATGGGTCTCGGAAAGACGTGAGCTCCCTCTGACTATATCTCTACATCGTGACCTGACTGCATTTACAGCGTACAGATGATTTCTACAATTCTCCAGCATCGTTCAGATGACCCAGCTCGAAAGTCTACCCTCATATGCGCCCCCTTGTCCCTTTTGGAACAATGGAAATTCGAAGTCGAGACTAAGACAGATATGACATTGTCCTGCTTGATTTATCATGGTAAGATCCCCAAGTGTATGATTCGCTTTGAAGCATTTCTAATACCATTTGATATTCTAGGAAGCAGGAAGGTGAAGAACATCAATGAGCTCAGGAAGTATGACGTTGTTTTAACTACGTACGGAGTGAGTAGATACAACATTTCGATGTCATTAACAATGTTGAATGACCATCTTCCTAGACTTTGTCCCAAGAGTGGGCTGATGAAGATGGCACCATGGCAAAGCACAAGAGGCGGCAGTCGAAGAAGATAGCTGAGGACGACGACTTCATTGAGGATGATGAAGACAAGAAACCGAAGAAAAAGAAGAAAGAGGTAACTCTAGCGCTGCTTGTATTGATTTCGGTCTGGTATTCATTGGTATACTTAGGGTTTATTGATGCAAGTCCAGTGGTTCCGGATCGTTCTTGACGAAGCTCAGAACATCCGGAACAGGCAAACACGTATGCTTATCCTTAATCCATGACATCTTATTTATTGAAACATTTCCGTTCTTAGGTTCTTCGAATGCGGTGACCGCTTTGAAATCCGACCATCGTTGGTGCTTGACGGGTACACCTATCATCAATGGCTTATCAGATGCTTATGGGTTGTTCCGGTTCGGTAAGCTTCTTACACTCTTGAGCGTAATGAAGCTGATCACTGGCATTACCAGTGAAACTTCGTCCTTGGTGGGGTAAGTACATGCTCAGCGTTTGCGTATTTCATGAATATTAATTCGTCTATAGACTGGGATGACTTCAACAAGCACATTGGGCTTTTAGAAAAGAAGAATCGTGAGTTGCCTAATACATATATATATATAGTATCAATCTGAATCGTTGCCTTCAGCTGATGTTGCGAGCAGGAGGTTACAGGCGATCCTTAACACCTGTTTGCTTCGCAGAAAGAAAGACTCGCTTCTCGATGGAAGAAAGCTTATTGAGCTCCCACCCAAAGTAGTTGAGCTTCATGCGCTTGAATTCAGCAAGGAAGAACGCGAAATTTATGACGTTGTAAGTAAAACCGCGGGTTGTTTTCACTGAGGCTAACAGGCTGCACAGGTCGAAAAGCGCAGTCAGGCGACTTTTAACAAGTTTTTGAGGGCGGGAACAGTGCTAAAGGTTTGTGTGCTGGTCTATATTTGTTCAATATTTTCCGACGTCTCTTCAGAACTATCAGACCGTCTTCGTCTTGCTACTCCGCCTCCGCCAGATCTGCTCCCATCCTTGCCTTATCCAAGAGGGCGGAGATGCGTTTGTCCGTCCTGGAGATAATAATATGAACCAGGAAGATCAGAACGAAATACATCGTGCCGTTACGTTGGTCGGTCAACAATGGGTTGACGATATGCGTCAGAAGATGAAGGATCTTGCCCGAGAACGCATGGAGAACGAAAAGTTATCAAAGGATGCCGCCGTAGAGGCAGAAAATTGCCCAGTATGTATACATATCGACCATTTGCACGCTGAAGTCCGACACTGTCTTTAGATCTGCTTCGATGCCATCAACAATGCCGTTGTGACTAGGTGCAAACACTCTTTCTGCAGCGAGTGCTTAGGTGTGTACATCTATTACTTTTCGAATTTTACACTTGCTCATTCCTCTATAGACAACGTTTTCAACCAAGCTGAAGTTGAGGAAGGTTATGCGTCTACGGAACGTCCCTGCCCTAGCTGTCGCACGCCCGTTTCAAAAGAAATGTTGTTCAAGAGGTCCGCGTTCGAACCTTCTGATGCCGAGTTGAAGCCGGCCGGTGCGCCAGCCATGGATGAAGACGACGATGATGACGGAATGCCGATCGACGCGAGTGTCATGAAGGTCGCGAAGCCACAAGAGTCTGAGGCTGAATCCGAGCCCGTCTATAAGCCTCGTCCTGCAAGGAAGGCCAAAGGAAAAGCTAGACAACGCTTTTCCAAATACATGTCCGGCGACGATGACAACTCGGATGACTTGAGCGATTTCATTGTTGAATCCGACGAAGACGAGGAAGAGAAGAACGAGCGTCGCGAGCTTAAGACTAAGTTTGCCAAGACGAAGTGCATTGTACTCGACTCTGACGACGAGGCATCTGACCATGATGTCGAACTCCTTCCCCCCAAGTTGGTCAAGAAGAAGAGAGGCAAGAAGACTGAACGCTTCCTTCCGTCCACCAAAATGAAGGTTCGTAAACATTCTTCTACGCTCAGTGACTTGCTGATAGTAATTCTATAGGAGATGATGAAATTCCTCAAGTTATGGGCAGAGGATGAGCAGACCAAGAACGAAAAGGTACGGTGTTTCTTCTGTAGTCTTCCATCCCGACTGATATCCCCTTGCAGACCATGGTGATCTCCCAATGGACTAGCTGTCTTGATCTTTTGGCCGATTATCTGGAAGAAAATGGGTTCTCGTTCGTCCGGTAAAGTTGATTATTTTAGATTCACAACAGGGTCTTAACGCGCATTGCTTGTAGATACCAGGGCGATATGTCCACAAAAGCACGCGATCAAGCTGTTCGTATGTTCATGTCGCAAGGAAAGGTATAGCTATCGGCCTCGTTGATTTACATCCATTATTAACGGTTGTCCTGCCAGGCCCGCATTATGCTCATGTCTTTGAAGTGTGGAGGTGTTGGCTTGGTAAGTAGTGCTATCTATGATAAAGACTATTCTGAATTCTAATCGATGCATTGCAGAACTTGACCAGGGCTAACCGCGTTATCGCCATTGACCTTGGATGGTCTTCGGCAGTCGAGAATCAAGCCTTTGACCGCGTCCATCGCCTTGGTCAGACTCGACCTGTCCATGTTGAACGACTCGTCATCGCAAACACTGTCGAAGCTCGTATCCTCGCCCTTCAAGACCGCAAAGTAAATGCTGATAGTCTCTGTCCAAAATCACCATCTCTAACTGTTATGCTTTTCTAGCAAAACCTTGCAGACGGATCCCTCGGAGAAGGCACGGGCAAGAAATTGGGACGCCTCTCCGTTGCTGATCTTGCTGCCTGTAAGTGCACTTGCATATTTAGCATGTTCATATATTGACCATCTGCCTAAACAGTGTTTGGCTTGGATACCCGCGGCAGAATCCTCAACGCCGATTAGACTTCTAGAAGAATGCTAAACTTCGCAAATGATTGCTTTAATCCTTGTGTATATCGTTATTCCGGGTTGTATCTTCCATCATTTTTCCTTTAGATGCATCCCTTGTGTCATAAATTTCCTTTCGCTGTAGATGTAATCTGTATACTGTTTATAATTGGGCTTCGATTGCTTTTATTGACTAGTACTGTTCTGTTCCCACTTATCGCTCGATACCCTTATACACATCATTATAATTAAATTGAAATAGCTGTAACAGTCTGATTTATCGTCTATCATCATGGATGTGAAAGTACTGTAGCAACTCGATCGATTCTAATGTCATGTGTCGCGGCATGCCCATTCGATTCGAATTTTCACCCTGCTGTCACGCGTCACGAAGGTATCATCCGAATCGTCCGAACGGTTCATCAAAATGGGTTGGGAGGGCTCCGGAGGTGCAATGCGTACAAATCGTACCACGTCTGAATTTTTACATCTTGTCACGCATCACAGCAAGCATTTCCGAATGGTCCCGGCGGTCCAAATGTGTCACGTTGAAAATGCTCTTCGAATTGATCGATTTGCTACAGTGCTATAACAAGCATGAGGCTATGGCGCCGTAAGGCTACTACTAGCCGGACTTGACCATGTCTGTTCTTCATCTTCCTCTATGCTTTCATCCTTCCTCTCGGTTTCGAGGCCATCGATAACGCGCCACCTAGGATGTCCTTCGTATCGCAGAAAGCTTTCAAAGAGCTCAACCACTAATCCTCTGCCAGCAACCTTCATTCGTGGAGGTACTTCCAAGGGCATATTTATCAATGCAGCACATCTTCCACCTTCACGTGCGGAATGGCCAAACATCTTCCTAGGCATAATGGGCTCTCCAGACCCAGAGCATGGGCGACAGCTGAACGGAATGGGCGGTGGTGTCTCCTCCTTATCGAAGATTATGGTGGTTGGCCCACCTTCGCCTGATCGAGCGGCTCAAGGGATCGACGCGGAATACACTTTTGCGCAAGTTGGAATCCGTGATTCTGAGATTGACTATTCAGGCAATTGCGGGAACTTGTCCAGCGTGGTTGGCGTTTTTGCGGTGGACGAGGGTATATGTTCTGCTCAGCAGTCAGTCTCGCCCATAACATGGGGGACCCTGGGCACTGTCCGTCTATGGAATACAAATACAAATAAAGTCATTCATACAACATTCCCTTTGACCGGTAGTTCGCAACCCAAACTGGATACGGAAGAAGTCAGCATTGCTGGCGTACCTGGCCAGGCATCCAAGATTGTGTTGGATTTCGTTAATCCAGCAGGTGCTAGGACGGGTAAACTCCTTCCTACTGGTACTGCAACACATCAAGCATCTGTAAAATTGGAAACTGGCGAGACATTGGAATGCACAATTTCGTTGGTCGACGCAACTAACCCGACAGTGTTCGTCTCGTCTCAAGATATATTTGGTACCGAACATCTACCATCAGAGACGCTTTATAAAGATGAAGCTCTGCTACGGAAGATAGAGAGTATTCGCCGGGCAGGAGCGGAAGCCATGGGCCTTGACCCCTCTGCCCAAGCTCAACCAAAGATAGCCGTTCTGGGCGTCCCATCGCAAGAACCCACACCAGATGGCATCCCCGTTGATATTGACGTTCAAGCCATGTCCATGGGTGTTCTCCATCGGGCCGTTCCAATGACACTGGGTCTCTGTCTTGGTGTTGCTGCTTCGGTTGAAGGAAGCATAGCGAATCGTATTTCGGCACAAGCTCGTTCAAACCGATTCAAACCTGATGCCGAAAGAGCACAACAGGGTTTGGTTCGTTTGAGACATCCTAGTGGTATCGTTGACGTAGGAGCGGAATTTGGGCCTGATGGTACTGTTAAGAGTGCCAAGGTCATTCGTACTGGACGCAGGCTCATGAAGGGAGATGTTTGGTGGTGAAGCGTCATCAATATGCCGTCGTTTAATTATGCGATGTGGACAGGAAGCCACTCGTTGACCCACATGTACCGTGAAAAGAGGACGTAGAGCCAGCGGAACCATACGAGTTGAGACCAATGTTGGTACATTGCCTGGAGAGCAGTGCGATACCCTTTAAACCCAGCAACGAACACTGGCTGTCGTGGCTTGACAACGAAGGAATACCAAATATGTGTTACTATAGGTGAAAATAAACCTGTATATTTAGGAAGTGTAGGCACCGTCTTCAGAGATAGCAACCGTATTGATATGTTTGGCATGCTGCGTAGCAGGTGCACAGCTCCCAGAGGAAGTGAGTAATGGTTTGGATGGTTGGAAACGCCACGTTCATCGAAGGTTAGGATCTGGGGAGAAATGTTCGAATCCAACGATTGAACCCAGTGAACATAAGAACATACTGTGGTGATATTATGAACTTCCACAAATGGCTTTAACACGTCTGCTATGATCTCTGGATCCCATGATTGATGTATATTATCTTGAAGAGCTCTGCGTAATTTTGCCAATCAGCCATGGTTTGCGACAATAATGAATGCAGCGTACGTGTGGTTGACGACCTCTGAGTGATCTGCAGGAACACCAAGTACTGCGAGACTCCTTTTCAGCTCCAAAGGTCGAACATCCCCAAGACCATCAGCATTTCCTAAATATGGGCATATGTAAAGCACATTTAAGTATGAAATTAAATAGACATACCGATTGAAAGACACAACGAGAACACCTTGATCCCGTTCTGGACCAATGCTGCTATGGTGGGAGCGAAGAACATGCATTCATCATCCGGATGGGCAGTGAGTAGAAGGATCCTATCATCCTTATCGAATAAAGAAGAGGCAAGGTAAGTTTGTTGTCCGCTGAGAATGTAGATGATCCATGCAACGAAAAGAACGAGCAAGTAGTGACGACTACGTCGAATCATAACCGGACCGAAGATTATAATTATGTCTTTGAAGCAGAACTATTGATTTGACTCTGTGTGTGAAGTCCTATACTTACAGTCTTTACAGCAGAGAACGTTCGTTCAACGTTCCATGAGTTCGGTACCGACTCGGATCGGTTCTGTACTGGCAAGCGCCCCGAGTCGCCACTCGTGCGTCTTCCCAAGTAAGACCACCGCCGGAAACAGCCGCGATTTGCGCGCCCATCGTACCTGAGACGCGCAACTTGGTAAAAGAGATTTTTTATTCTAGTCCCTGCATTCTAAGTACACTATTCCATTAAACCCTCATTTTATATAATGGTAGACCATTAGAGGGAATGTCCGTATGAATTCCACGGTTGTCAGGGGCGGATTGGGTCAGGGCTGCTAGGCTACTTACAATATTATGATGCACTTGGTGTAGTGGTATGCGGTAGTGGCTTGCTTTCTCTTGGGTTGTGCGTTCAAGGCTGACTTGTCCCTTTTTTAAAATTATTTCCCAACTTCCGAATCAACTATATCTTTCGAAAGCTATGACGTTTTTGCCCAGGATCAGATGAATTTGTGGACTATTTGGACCACAAAGGTCGGTAAAGACCTAAAATTAATGTATGCATACTAAAAGGAATAAAGCATAGTGTGTAGGCGAGTTTTGCGGGTTCAAAAGACTCAGTATTGTAAGGGCCAAAGTATTAATATACATTATTCTCTATTAGTTATTTGCTTCCATATATTCTATAATGCTTTAAGTGACTATATAGCATCATTGAACATTTTTTCTAATGGCCAACTAAGAACAACACCTTGACTTCGCTGAACTTTGCCTCCCTTGCCGTATTTGGCGAGTTTATGTCATCACCGGCTGTTTCCGGCGGTGGTCTTACTGGGGGTGTTCACTCGTGCGCTCCAATACGTAGCGAAATTCAATATTCCCGCTGTGGACCATTACCGGGACACATCTAGGAATTAAGTTGTAGACGAGGTCCACCTACTTATATGAGCCCAAAGCCAGCAACTCGACGTCCTAGCAAATCCTGCTTGTACCGATCTTTTCGTGGCACCTCCTTCGAGTCTTCATCCTCAAGTTGACATCCGAAATCAACTCACACAAACCTCTGACTCACTAAAGCCTGACTCCTATTACTAAACACTAACTCTTCAAACTGGTACGAAGTAACACCGAGCGCGGGCCCTTCCTTTCCTGTGGTGGTGGTGGTCTGTTCGCGATTTCAGCCTAATAGCGATGTGATGTCATCTTCAAATTCCTTCAATGCGCTAGATCGACAAAACAAAGTAATGCCCATCGAATAGATTGGCGATTTCTATGGATATATAATAAAGAGACAGTAGCCTGATGTTTCAAGTATTGATAACAATCGTATCCTTTACAGATTAATATCTTCTACACGATGCGCAATCACAGCTTCCTATCCTTATAGTCGTTGCTAGCGTCGCTGGTACTGCTTTAGCCATCGGTTTGTAACGAAAGGGATACAAGATCGTCCTGTTCGGAAATATAAGGGTCTAGGCATTTATTTTCATTATCCCGTTATACTGGATAATTTCCAAAAATTATTCTTCAGCTCCTGGGGGTGTTTCCCTTTTTCTTGCGCCAAATCGGTATGTTTCCTTAGTTTCCAACGACCTATCTGACTCATCGTCTCCCTCAAGCTTACAGATCTTCGAAAGCATCGGGCTCTTTGAATCTATGCTGACAGATGGAATTATCATGCCTACCGAAGGTCTTGTCCACAGTGATGAAAATAGATGTATCGTCACCAGTAACGGCCCCTCTCTTGCTTTAAAGAGCTTTGGCCTCCCTTTTGCTGGGGTAAAAAGGAGCGTTCTATTAGAGTTGGTTTTCTAAAACGGACGCTTACCTTCAATATCACTTACATTCTATAGGTATCTCTTTGAATCCGCTCAGAAGCAGGATGTTGTCTTCCATTTCAATCATTCGCTCGTCACTATTGAGAAAAGCGAGGATTCAGTCACAGCGATATCCGAAAATGGAGAAAAGATAAACAGCTCTATCTTGGTCGGTTGTGATGGCTTGCATTCCAGAACTTGCATCATTCTATTCGGAACGGAAACGGCAGAATACACTGGATTGATTCATGTATGTAGGAGCTCCTAGTTTGAGGTATTAGAAACTATAGAACTGAAGATGACTCTAATCCTCGTTATCTCGTATAGAGAGGCGGATTGGCATTGGTTCCTGGGCGGATTCGGTATCAGAATATTTTTTCTGGCGATAGAATGCACGTTAATGCTTACTCCGTTGCACGTGGCTTTTTGCACGGTAACACATCGGGAGTTGATGACAATGTTACATTGCTTTCATGGACCTGCACATATCCGGAGGAAGAGGCAAGGGAACTTGGAAGTAGAAGCAGGAGATGAACTCCGGCTCAAGCTACTCTCGCCAAGCAATCTTGGCTTCCAATAGACGGATAATCTTACTATGAAAGATATCATATCCAATACACCAGCTATTGTGAAGACAAGTGATAAATCTATATGATCAAATGCTTTATTTGAAAAGTATTTGAAAATTATGGCCTGTATAATCGCAAAGAACTACAGACATGGCATAAAGGAAGAGTGGTATTGATAGGAGATGCTGCGTATCCAACAGGACCGGTATGGTTTAACCTCAGATTTCTATCTTTCTTTATTCAAGTTATTCATTGTCATTCTTATCTTCAACATAGCATATCGGTCAAGGTGCTAATCAAGCCCTAGAAGACGTGGAGATTCTAACAAACCTTCTGTCAAAGCATATCCCACCCACTGAAATATCGACCACCTCGTTGGATACCTTTAATTCGGTTTTCGACCATATGGATGCAATTCGGATTTCCAAGACATCCATGTTGGTAAAAGCTGCAAGACAGATGGGAAAAATAAGAGTGCTTCCGAATGACTCCCCGGATGCTCGGGAAAGGGCTCGAAAGTTGAGGGAAGACTGGGAACCACCTGATGACGCTATTGTAAGAAAGTTGTGCCAATTTTTAGGTCTTCAAGTTCAGAAGTAGCTCAGTACATATCGGTTGATCAGCTTTGATTTTCTTTTGTCAATATGATTCCATCGATCCCATTGTTCTTCGGTTGCTCGATACTTCGTAACCAGGGTCCTTCAGATCTGCTTTCTGGGGATGCACGCGGTAAAGTCGAGGCTACAAGATCTTATGAGACTAGTAGTACTGAAGTGGAATAGATCGGCGCTGTATTTCACCAATCAAATCCGGACTTAAATTACTTGAGAAGAACTTATCCTTGTTCTTAGTTTCGAGCCTCCTAATGACGCTGTGAGCATGAGGTAACTTGCAGTGAATTATTTATTTCCATCATTAAATTTTGATAACCGATTTAAGCCGGAAGAACAGAATGGAAACGGAGCACTGGTGAGTTGCAAAGAGGATAAGCATTTTGGCAATGCCGATAGCGCCGTTCGTTTGAAAAGCAGTTGTCAACGCGAGTGACATATTGTGCGCTCTTTAAAGGATAGTATGCCATTTTAAACCAGTAATTACTGCATTATAGCTCACCAGATAGGCCGAGAAGGCCCTACACGAGACTCGGACTGTCAATAGCAACATTGATTATCTCGGCCGTGCTCTCATCATGACTAGTATACAGTGCCCATTGAGTTTTCCTCCTAAGATCGAAAGATGTAAGTTTATTGTATCAACTTAACCAGGATTATCTACATGTAGATGGTTGCTATTTATTACCCTGCTAAAGTGTACAACATTTACGAAAATACAACAAGGTAGGATTGACTTTCACATTCAAAAAAGGCATTCATGTCTCTCCTAAAGATCGCTAAGGTGTTAAATATATAATAATAACAGCATGGCTTACCAAAATGTCCAATCAATTTGTTCAGTAATGACTTCAACGGTCTCCGTTTGGGACGGGGCTCCCTTCGTCGCTTATTTCGCTCTCCCATATATACGTCTTCGTGACGCCATACCTCAGTATTCAAATCATCAGGTGACAAAGTACTAATTAGCTTCAGAAAATGTTCTAATACTCCCGAGGCGTCCGGACGCTCAGTCGGATCTGTCTGCCTCATGGATACCACTAAGGGATGGAGAAAGTCCAGACCAACATACTCCTGTAACGAATGTATAAACAAAGACCCAAATAAATTCAGATATCACTCACGGATTCTATTTCAGCAAAAACACCTCCTAACTGATATATGTCGACTTTAAAGGGATCCCAAGGGACTGTCTCTGAAAATTCTGGAACCGTTCGGTCCTGTCCGACTCGTCCAGTAAAGACACCGCGTTTCTCGAAACTCGCGAATCGAGATGAAAGGCCAAAATCAATAAAATAGTAAGGAACCGGTGCAACGTCCCTACGGTCCTTGAATTCAAATACTCCTCCGGTGACACCATCGTGGGTAAATTGACTAGCAAAGTGAAAGCTCCGAGGAATCAGTTGTGAAGCATCCATCATAATATTAAGGAGACAGGCATCCCTGTAATCTGCGTCAGTACTTAAGACCCATCATCATTATGTTTTCTCGTACATGTGTGACACATTGTGCTCATGCATGAACACCAATCCCTGTAAACTGGTATAAGGTGGCGTAAAAGTGTATATAACATACACTAACCTCCAGGAGCTGATTTACTGCTTCGATATACTCGCTTTTATATTCAAAAGGTGGGAGATAAAAACGTCTAAGGAAGGGCATAACTATTAACGCCTCGTCATCGTTATCTGGGAGGGGAATCACGTCGAGGATTTGCACGCAGTGATTTCGCGGGTTCTTCCTGAGCAAATCAGAAGAGAAATAACATCCGATTGGAATCTCTTCCGTATTGGCTTTGACCCTCTTGATGATTACTTTCATTTTGTCGCAGGTACGAACGGCATCCAACACCTTTCTTGCATTCTAGGAGATGTGTTAATGGGGAATAAAAGACATCCGATAAATAAAAAATCACCATAACGGGACGATAGTCTTCGCATTTAATTAGTTTCTTTCGCTTTCCAATCCATGATGGCACCCACTGAGGATGATACCTGGGCCGAAGCATGTAACCGCGGTTCTGCAGCAAGGCTTGGTGATCCCTCCAAAACAGCTCCGAGTCCAGAAGCTTGGAAGGATCGTATATTGGAATGAGGTCGGGCATTGAATATGACTTAACTCGACGAGCAGACGAAGTAAGTATGCCACACGGTGTTTGCGAGAGTGGAAACTTTGATTGAACCTCGATCGTGTCACACGGTCACCAGTCATAGCTCGGCAACTTGTCATGGAACTTGTGATGCCGCTACAACTAAGGGGTAGTGACTAAAGTACAATTACAAGTCCTCGAAGTCCTAACCATCTGAACCTAAGATCTCGCGACGTATTGTGGAGATATAAGCGATTCCTGGCGATTAGTGGTGATTAGGTAAGAGCACTGTGGGATATGTAAGATAAGTACAGTACCTGTGTGTGCTTTTCATAAGTTGAGAATCCAGAGTGGATTATCATCATGCTGGGCGTTGAAACGTTGACAGCAAGCGCTCGGCCTGTACTGGGAAGGAGAGGAAGCATTAGGCAGCTAGGCTTTACGAGGCTTTGCGCTCCAGATAAGTAGTTGGCCATCATTACTTAGCCTTAATTTAATCTTAAATAAAATTGTAGATAAGTGCATAAGTATAAGTGTTAGCAGTTTTTCTGGGAAAGGCACCAAATCGAATGCGATTTAGCTTCTCGAAATTCTTGAATTCGCATATCACTGAGCGCTAGAGTCATGAACCTGAGAATTAAAAAAAAATGATGATCAGGGCTTCTCAATTCTGTCCCTAGCCGGCAACGGTCTTGAGAGGAAGTAGTAGCTGTTGTTGTCTTCCTTGTCTTCACAAGCGCCGGAGCCGTCGCCTAAGACGAGTAGCCCCTTCTGTAAAGATTCAAGAATTCGGACCCTTGATCGTTTCAGTGAGACGTGAAGGCTGCTAATCTCCCCGAAAAAGTGTATAAGGATTAAACTCGGCCGAGTTCTTCGAAGCTGCGCATTTTATGCTGAAAGAGAAAGGATAGCAACCTATTACAAAGGACTCATTAGCTGTTCTCAATTCTGTCCCGTTCGGTGAGGTGTCATAGCGTGTCACGCGTGAAGACAGGGCAAGGTCGCGTGAGATCTTCCAGGGTTGTGGAGCCACACAGTCGGATTCGGGGTGCATCGGATCACTCCTTGAGCATGTCGGCGTATTTGATGCCAAGGCGAGTGGGTTTTCCTCATAACGAGGTAAATTACATGGCAATGCAATGGCATAGTAGCTCTTCTCAATTCTGTCCTGTCCCGTTGTCCTTGATGGACCTTCGGCACAATCTGTAAGGTTGGCGTCCTAACTACTGGTTGCTTAGGGACACTGTAGAATTGAGATAGCTTGTCCCGCGCGTTTTACCGCTATTGTACAGTTGCATATGTAAGCCCGACAAGAACCGCAGAAGCCCTGACGTAATATGGCGGGCCCGCCTCACGTGTGCCTGGGCATTACTCTACCCTCTCTAGTCGCTATATATACACTCCCATGTAAACCGTCATCCTCATTTTCAGCTTGGGTTAGGAGCAGAACAACCGGGCGCAGTGAGCGGCGACACCGAGCGTGATCTGGGCGAACGGCGGGCCATGCGTAACACACAGCCACAGCGACGGTGTCACGGATCCCGATGTGGGTGTTCATGGGGAGTAAGAGGGAGTAAGGTGAAGTATCAACCAAAACTTTCCAAAGCGTCCAGATCAAGTGCCAATAATACCACGGGACAAAAGAAACAGCTCGAGAGGTGTTTCTTTTGTCCCGCAAGTTGAGAGCCCGACAGAATGGATCACGCTATCTCAGCCGATCGTCCGGATCGATTGGCGTTCCCCACTAACGGGTTGCCGAGTACGGGACAACGCTCGTGTGCCACATTCAAGTTATTTTTAATTTAAACTCAGATCTTGTACATCCGCATCCTTGTTACCCACCAGCATCATGTTCTGGGTACGCAAGCTGTTGAATCATGAACCTGTAAGTAATTTCATGGACTTTATGCAGTGTCTTTAAAATCTGTTTTCACTAGCAACCCTCTGAGTCCAACGATGATGACAGCGCAGCTTGGGACGCCCAAAACGTTCAAGTAATAGACTTTTGGGAAAATTTGAGGGACTGGTTCTCTACAAAAGGATATACGCTTTACAAGTTGAGATACATAGGGTCTTGTATACCTTCATTACAAACTCCTACTGTTCAGGTTGTGGAGACCCCTGACTGGCCGTATGCTTTCTGGGGAGATGACATTCTATATGGCGACCTTGTTCCGTTGGAAGCCTTTCTTTCAGTAAGTATTGCGATCTCTCATCTCTTTTTTACCAAAATTCATGTGTCCTGCAAGAACAAAATCAGCTTTGCCCATGATCGTCAAGGTCAGCATGTAGCCATTAAGAGACTGGGTGTCCTCGATGGCTCCCAGGAATACGTCATCAACCGATTTTTGTACGAAAATAGGAAACAAGCAACAGAAAACTGCATCCTGCCCATTATTGAAATCCTCGAATATGAGGGGTATTCCTTCGCCGTTATGCCTCGGTAAGCAAGCAACGGCGCATCTATCTGACAAACCTAAATATTTTTTAGATGGGGCGAAGGTCCTTTAAGACCAGACTTTAGTTCTATAGGAGAAATTTTACATTATATTCATTGTCTCTTGAAGGTGTGATAATCATCGCGTTTGGTCGTGCCAGGTATCTGACAATGGTTGATAGGCTGTAAATTTCTTACATTTAAATTTCATTGTTCATCGGGTGCGTATTTGCATTCTCTTTACCATATATTCTAATGTGTATATCGGTAATATAGGATATTAAACCCGGAAATACGCTTGTAAATCATTTCGGAGCCTACCTGGTTGGCGACAACGAGAAACGTCGAAATTTGCGCTCCTCAGGAAAACTTACATATGCCCTATATGACTTTGATCTTTCCCTTATGCTTCCTTCAACATCATCGCAAGATGAATGTCGTTTACCTGCGTGGCGGTCTTTCGAAATTATCACCATAGAATCTCCTTATGACACCAGGCAAGCAGAAATGGATTATAATCCTTTCGTATTTGAAATGGGTTGCTTGGGTATTATGTTGTGCGAATAGTTTCAGGTGATATGTGTTGTTGAAATATCTAGAAATGGAGTGTCTGACAATCAATCATCTAGCATTGCACGCCATCTATCCCTCTCCTTGCACCTTTCCTCGATCGCCTAATAACTGACGACTTGCACGAGCGTTTTACATCCTCAGCGGCCCTTCGCTTTTTCGAAGACATACTCAGCCAACTCAGTCCCGCCCAACTTTCAATCCCGCCCCCTCCATCCCCTTCCCATTATACTCCTTGGGAACCGGCAAAATACAATCGATGGCGCGGGCTTCCGGAAGATTTTTTGAAACAATGGGCCCACTTTAGGGCTCCACTGCCATTGATGTATACTAAGGTTCTACGCCATATATGTTTAACTCTCTGGGGAATACGATGTGTAAGGGCTATCAGACATTTTAAAAGAGTTATTTTGCGCATTAGACAGTTTGCGCAGGAGCGACGGCGCTGAAATGTCGCTATTTTTAGTTGCGCGTCCGCCGCTCCACCTGGCGCTGTGACGTCGCTCTTGGTTTGCCCTTCCTTGCTCAAACTACCTTGCACAAGTTCCTCCACCTCCGAGCGGCAATTTTTTTCTATTATCAACTTTAGTTTCAATTTACATGCTATAATAAATCACCTAAATTGTTCTGCTAGGTGGTATCATCTAACTCATTCAGATCTAGCTTATCATCTGGCCAAATAACCTCAATTTATCATCTTCAGCTTTTAAAAGTTCC
>KN837155.1:288010-304670 GCA_000827215.1 Sphaerobolus stellatus SS14
AAATCAAAGATGAATAACAAATATAGCTGAAACGGAGTCCGAAGGAAAATGAAATAAAATCGAAATAAAACAAAATCGGGATCGGGACTTGATACCACCCCCAGGGGTTGGCCTGGGGGAATACCCACTAAAAACTCGATAACCTCTTCAAGGTTCCATCGCCAGAAGTTGTCTACACCAAGGAATTTCTCCCAGGTGGAGTCCACCATCTCCTTTTTTATGGCCTTTCTACCATAACGTGCTGTGTTAGCGGAGAGCACATCTTGTATGGTCCTGTGGCTGATGGTTTTGTACCAGCGGTGAGTCGCTTCATTGGGAGTTATGTGTTTCTCCGGCTGGCCTTCTCTACTGATTCGCCATTCGCACCTCATCCTCCATATAACGTGAGCACTTTCCGATATGAGTATGCGGTACAAGTGATTTGCTCCGCCATCAGGTTTCCCTGTGTTTGTTTTGAAGGGTGCTATTGCACATCCCAGAATAATACCGAGGGAGGGTTCTGGCCATTTTTTACCAGTCCGCTGTCATACTTTCATTGCTAGCTTCCAGACTGTGGATTGACCTGTTTCAGAGCATTCAGTCAGGACATGATCTAAGGTTTCTGTAGTCAGACAGACAGGGCAAAGGGCACGGTCCCCGAGGTCAGGGATATTTAACCAATATGCTCCTAGTTTATGAATTCTGTGAGTACCCTTCCACATAAACTCACGTATATTCCTGTTATGTCATGATGTTTCATAGAGTTCCATATACAACTCTCCATAGGGCATTTGCTGAATTCATCCTCCAAGCAATCTTGTATGGTTTCTATTATGGTACTTGTGGTCTTGCGTGGGCGGTGCTTTTTCTTTGACAGGAGGGCACGATACAGGGTTGCCTGCGAGGCATTTTGTAACTTTAGCCCATTGTGCAGTAGGAGTAGGCTGGTGTCGAGATTTAGAGGGGTCATGGCTTCTTGGTGTGCTCCCTCGTTGGCTAATTCGTCAGCCTTCTCATTTCCTGTATTTCCACTGTGTCCTTTCACTTTCATAAAGGTCGTTTTGGCATTTCTTAAGCAGAGCCTCGACACACAGGCTTTAAGCAGAGTTGCATTTGAGACGTTATACCATCCATGGTCTTCTGCCTGGGGAAGGTGCATATTGAGTCCACGCAGGGCATATTGAGAGTCTGTATAGACTATCAGATCAGTTGTGGGGGGTGTGTTCTGTAGGGCTAATAGGATGGCCGCCGTTTCACCAGCATTATTGGTGCTATATTCATTTGGCAGGCGGATTGAGATATTCCGTGTGTCATTTTCACCAAACCACACTCCACTCCCAGTGGGTGCACCCTCACATGCATTTTGTAGGCAGGATCCATCTGTGTAGGCTTCTACCAGGTTAGTGACCTGAGGTGGAGGAGGGCGAATGTGTGTGATATGCTGTGTCTCCACTTCTGTCAGCGCCCTGAACCCTCCATTTAGGGTAGAACAAGTGGAGCTTGGGTTGAAGATGACTCCACTGTCATCTATACCATCAGTTCCACCATCTCTATTCTCAGGGACTTGGCGTGCTAGTTTGGGAAGGGAGTCGTCGCTTCCAGCTGTTTTGGGGTGCCATTTTGATTGTAGCTTATTCAGGAGGCCTTTTGCCACTTCCATGCACTTTTCTGGGTGTTCACATCCTTTCCGTCGCATATGTGAGCATACTGAACATTCACATAGCCATGTCCTTGTATGAGTTCGAGGGAAAGTTGTGTCTGTGAATGTTTCAATGTCACCAACTGTGTGTATCTTATGGGTACGCCGTTGACATTTTTGCCATTTACTATTCCACTTGTAGCCTTTAAATTTTAAGCTGGGGTGGAACCATATGGGGAGAGCTCTTCTTACTTCTGCTGTGAATTCAGGTGCATCAGGTTTTACTCCTTCAGTTTCTGCTATTTTATTTCACGCAGACCTTCCGGCAGGGTGCTCCATTTCCCCCTACACTTTGGTTTCCAGCTTTGCATGAACGGGTTTACTGCAGAGAAATCACCTCCTGTTAATACTTTCTTTGGGGCATTTAGCTCGAAGAGCCTGTCAGTGATCAGGGTCCATCTGGGTCTTTCATCTCCATAGTTGAGGTAGCTCTTCAGTTTCATTAGGACTATAGCTTTATTCCTGACCTCCAAATCCAGGACTTTGTAGCCTCCTTCATCATGAGGACGTGACATCACTTCAAAGCTTACAGGTGCATATGAGTCATGGTTCCAGAGGAATCTTCTGATGATTTTCTGGATTTGTGACATAATCATGGTAGGCATAGTTTGGATTCTTGTAAGGTACTGTGTCCGGCTTCCTATTTCCATATTCAGGATGAGGCATTTACCTTCTAGGGTAGGTTTACTCTTTTTCCTGCGTGTTAGCTCTGACTCTAGTTTCTCGAGCATGGGAGACCAGATAGCAGTCTAGTCTATCCTGTTCCCAACAAAGGCACCTAGCACTCTTGTGGCTTCACCATCTCCGGCAATGTGGAGATCTCCTGGGATTGGCATTGTGTCAGGGTTCAGTTTCTGGTGTGCTACGAGTTGGTCTCTGTATCTATCTGAACCCACTGGAATAATTGCAGTCTTGTTAATGTTGAACTTTGCGCCCGATGCTGAGCACCAGTCTTCCAGTATTTTCTGGAGGTCAACAAAGGAGTCTGCAGAGGACAGGAACACTGTGGTGTCATCTGCGAAGAGATTTACAATAAGTCTTTCCATGTCTCCGGGGATCTGAAAGCCTTTTAATCTAGATTGTCTCAATTTCTCTGCTAGTGATTCAATTGCTATGTTAAAGAGCAGGCAGGAAAGTGGATCTCCTTGCCTCACTCCATGCCTGACAATGTAACTCAGACTTACCTCACCATTGAGGATAATGACTGTCTCAGCATTGCTATATAGCATGGCTACACATTTAACGAAGTGTTCCAGGAGGCCCATCTTCTCAAGGGAGGTGAGCAAGAAGTCATGTCTGATTTTATCATAGGCTTTCTCCTGATCTAAGCAGACTATGGCACCATTTTCTTCGATGGCTTCAGCATAGTTAATGAGGAAGTTTACAAGGTCTGTCTGATCACTAATTTGTCTGCCACACATAAACCCAGCTTGGTCTTTGTGGATGATATCTGGAACTGCTTTGGCTAATTTGAATGCAAGAATTCTGGTCATACATAATTCTATAGTCAGTGTTTAATACTGTTATTGGCCTGTAGTTGCTGATATCAGTTCTATCATTCTTCTTATATAGTGGGCACATCCAGCCTTTGTTGAAGCTGGTGCCCACTTCAATTCCATTCTTTTCTATGTCATTGTACACACTGGTTAGGAGTTTTATGACATCAAACCCTTTTTCAGTTGCTTTATGGTTGGGTGTGAACTGTCAGGCTAGAACTTTCCAGAACTCATAGGGGATTCCGTCGATGCCTGCAGCCGTTCCATTTTTAAGACCACCCATGGCTTCAATGAGCTCACTTGTGGAGATGGGGAGTTTAAGGTCCTGAGCGGCGTCTTCTGGTATTGTGCAGTGGAGGACACTGGTTTCATTTTGTATTATTTGTAATCTTTCTTGGATGGATTGGGCTGGCTCTACATCTGCGTTCTGGAGTTAGTCATGATGCCTTCGTGCTATCTCTGCCATTTCGGCTGATTTCTGTATAAATTCTGGACCAATATCCTGGTCATTTCGCAATGCGTAGATTGTTGAGTGTGGAGTTTTGGTCTTGTTAAGCTCAATCTAATATTTACTGATGGTTTCTCCTTCCAATTATTGCGGATAGCGATGTTCATTTTCTTCGTTTTATGACGCAATTGGACTAGGGACCTTAATTTGCCTTTCTGTATGGCTGATTGAATATTTCTGTCTATCGTTAGGTGCTCATTGTTGTTCAGAGTTTCTTCAAGCTGGGTCTCTTTTTCTTTGATTTTTTTATCCAACATTGAAGCCATTTTACAGGCATACTTCTTTGCTAGGGCTATTATGTCTGCTTTGAATTCTTTATACATCATTTGTAAGGACTGTCTTTCATTCAAAGGTGGTGTCAGTGCTTCCTGAAGCACGGTACCTCTGGATACAACATTCGTGATAAATTCCTTGTTTTCAATTACCATTCGTGGTATTGCCCACCGGCCTTTGCCTATATGGGGCTGCTCAGGATTTAGGATTGAGCACGAGACTATATTGTGATCAGTTGGGAATGGGGCAGGGTGTATTCTCCATTCAGTACTAAATTTCAATACCTCTTTTCGCATATATATGCGGTCTAACCGTGATTCAGTGGATCCACTAGTCCATGTAAAGAATTGCTTTGTTGGGAATGTTTGCTGCCATCCATCCATTAGTAGTGATGTTGCTTTAAACTCTTGTAGAGCTTCTACCGCCACTGTGGAATCAGCTCTCGGAGGTTTCCTATCTAATGCATCTTCGACCAGGTTGAAGTCTCCTAGCAAGATATCAATCTTCGGGAGGTTTCTTTCCCTCCATTGTTTTGTTAGTTCTCTCCATAATCGGGTGTTTTCACCTCCATCATTAGGAGCATATACAGCCAGAAAGACTAGGTCTCCTCTTTCTCCCCATGGGAGGTTTAGCATTAAGGCTCATCTCGGGATCAGATCAGTGAATGAAGCCCTTTGCCATAGCGTATAGCGTTTGTTTAATATAATTGATACTCCTTTTCCATTCAGGGTGCGTGGGTCATGAGAGTTACTTATTAGAATTTGCTTCTCAAATTGTTCAGCTATATGGGTGAGTCTATCAGGGTTTAGGTGAGTTTCTTGGGCCGACAAAATTGCAATATTGTTCTCTCTCATGAGACCATTAATATCCTGCCATTTTTGCTCTGAGGAAGGGGAGCCACCACCACGCATGTTTATTGAAGCAATTTTGATGCCTCCTTTAGCTTTCTTCTTAGACTGGAGAAGGGGGGGCAGTGTCACGAGTGGAGCTCTGATACTGTGTATCGGTATACTCCTATTTTGATGTCTACCAATCTCATCTCTTGGTAGTTGATTTCCCTCAGATTTGTCATCTGGGGCTCCTCCTCTAAGCCTTAGAGGCGTGTGGAGAGAGGTGGGTGTAAGCTTCCTGCTCACAGGGTTGAGCTTCCTGCTCAAAGGGTCAGGTATACCACTACTTGTAGGGGCGGATAATCTGTCCATAGAAGCGGACATTTGGTCCGCATCATGGCCGCTTCCTTCATGAAGCATCGACGGGGGAGTATCGTTCAGACGTTGAAGAGCGGCCAGGCTTCTAGACCATCTACTTCTGGTGCCGAGCTTTTTGTGCCTTGTATTCCGTATGTTCTGTTTCCTAAGTTTTTCTAAAGTTTGTCCTTTCGAATTTGTTAAACTCTCATGAGAGAGTCCGTATCGCAACCCACCTTCGAAGAGGGTTAGACTTGGGATCTTGGTCCGTTAGGACCCTGGATACACGGTGATAGCCACAGGTTCAGGTGGCTGAGCGTACGGCTTGAAGGCCTTGGCTATTGTACTCAGACCACTCAATTATTTATAGCTTAGGCGGTTTATATTTAAGTAGAACGACAATTGTGTATTGATATTGTAAAAGTGTAGGGTGTATAAACAGCGACAATTATTGTATAGAGCTGGTATGGCTAGGTTAGGAGGCTATAGAATCCTGTATTCTAGGCCCCACGTCCTCGCCTTCCGTGCCCTCCGTCTCGGGGAAATCCTCTACTACCTCTACCTCCTTGGTCATTGCAAGCTGGGACTTCCATTTGTCGCTTCGCAGGTTTTGGGATAGTTTTCGGCCATCCAGGGATGTTGGGGTATTGGCATTCAGCTGTAGGATGGTTGAGACCCTTGCAGACTAGGCAGGTGAAGCACCGACGGAGGACTTCGACCTTCCCCAGAATTTCCAAATCAAAGTACGCTGGTTTGGAGCCATCAGCGTTGAAGTGTTCAAACAGGTCCTTCCAGGTGTCAAACTTCTCAAGAAGATTGGTGGGGGAGTCAACATAGATGTTGTAATAGAACGTAGTCTTGTGGCCTGAGTCCATTAAGCTGAATCTCCTGATTTGCAGGGTGTCAAGAACTTTGTTTAGGTAGTACTTAGCGTCGGTTTTGCCTTTAACCTTGATCAACTCGTGATAGGCACCACAGAAGCTCAGGAGCTCTGGGTGATGGTTTCAGAGGTATTTCCAAACGAGTCCTGCCACCCAGTTACTGTTGATTGTAGCGTCCTCATTGAACGCAATGGACTTGACAAGCGTGGCAACATATGTGGGAGGGGGTATGGGGGATGGTACTGCAAAGAATTGAATCTCTTTGAAAATCCAGGCGAAGCGTGTCGTGAGGTGTATGACTTCATTTGGGTGGAGGTTGTTAATGTAGAATGGCCACATGTCACCCGATTTGGGGGGTGGTTTGGAGAGTGCAGAGAGTGCATTCAGGATGATACCTCTCCCAAGGATAGTCGAGAGGGTGGCAGCAAGGGTGACATGTGTAAATTCTTTGTCGACCTCACCATGGTAATTAGCCACCCAGACAAAGACCTCCTCCGGGACCCCTCCAGCATTTTTGTCTTTTGACCAGTGTAGCAGTGTCTCAGGGGTTGCGATGCTAAGAGCTCTGCTCTGATATATACCGTGGACTTTGGGGTAGCCGCCGGTTGGAAAGGGGAGGGGGTACGTGTACTCCGTGGTTGTGCTGGTTTCATCATTGGCTTCAGCTGAGCTTGCAGAGCTTACAGAGTTGGCATCATCATCTAGGGTTGTGGAGCTACCCAGCTTTGGTGTGGTAGTTGGGGTGTGACTGTGGTTGGTGTCCATGTCGTGGTCCTCATCGGTTCTGGTTCACTCTTCACCCTCGACATTGTTGCTCTTTGCTATATGCGTAGAGGTCTGGTCTCTGTCACTACCGTTGTGTGTTCCGCTAGGTGATGTAGTTTCTTGGGGGTTCGGGGCTTTTTGGCCAGTTTGGCGGGAGGAGGACTCTGACATAGTGTTTCAGGGGTGGCCTTTCTTTCGGAAGTGGAGTCCAGACAGGGGGTTGGTCTTGTTCATTGCCTCCATGGTGGCAGGCGTTGTCAATCCTAGACAGACTTTAAATGCTGCGGGGGCGCTTGGGGTAGGCGAGTCGAAGGGGTTGGGTTCGTCACTCCTGTCGTTCGTACACTTAGACGCTCTGAGCTGGCTAGGGGTCGTTGTGAGAGCGTCAGCTGTGCGCTTTTCAACTGTACGTTCAGAGGAGAATATTCTAGGAGGGGAGGGAGGAATAGGTCCTTCGTGGACCGAGGGTGCGGCCATGTGAGCCATCGTATCTATAGGTGTATGGTAGAGGTGTGCATAATTCAGTAGCTGTACAGTTTTATGTAATGTCAGATGATGTGTGTCTGGTCAGTTCTGTGTAGGCGAGAGGACATGCTCAAAGGGGTAATCATTTCCATATAGGCCGTGTGCAGGTTCGTACGACAGTAGTATGGGTATTTTAGGAACTGTACAGTTTTGCTAGTCGCTACACCTAATGGTGTTGTAGTGTGTCTGGTCGGTCCCATGTAAGCGAGAGGACTGACACAATGCGACAATGCTCGAGGCAGTCGTCGATGCTGTCTTCAGGGGGGCAAGCTGGTGCTCTAGTGCTGAAACTATGCTCTTACAGTGTTGTCACTGCTCGAGTCTGATAGAATCTGGTGTAGCAAAACCCTTGAGCTCATGACAAGACGCTTAGCGCCGTTCAACCTTGTGGTGGTCAGAGATCAAGGGGCCCCCCGCTAATAGATGTTCTACATATGTAGAACATCGGTCACACCCTGTTGGGTGGTAGATGAAGCAGGCACCAAGCACGGCGCCTACCTCTACACGATTTTCATCGTGCTTGGCTTGTTGGTCGCGAAATCGTGACAGGAGATCAGCAGTGTTACCGCTGCTGGATGCATGGCTCATTGAGAGTCAAGCAATGTTGTGGGAAGTGACTGGGTCACTACCTGTGCGATGGTTCTGGTCAAGTCATTAGACGCCAGGAACATGTGAGAAGTATTTTTATACTTCGACCAGCAGCCAACCGGCTGGCACTGATCACATCAGTGCTTATTGAGGCTACACATGCCTCTGATCAAACTATTCATAGTTTGATCTGATCTATGGCGACTCATAGGCAAGTTGTTCTATTATTACTTATATAGTAATAACTGTGCATATATGCACCGGATATAACAGTTGGTATATCTTACTTGTTCACACCTTAACTAACTGAACTCAAGTATATAGAGCTAAGTACTGTAGTACAATGGGTGTGGTAAAAAGATATATGCCGGCGCCTAATGCGCTGGCATGCTAAATACAGGGCAGTGTGAACACTTATGGTGTTCACACTAATAATAGCTACATCTCTGATGTAGCACATATAACTAATATCTATTAGTTATTAAGTATGTATTATAATATATATCTATATACATAGTAATATAACAACCTGTGGCTGTTACATCCTCCCTGGCTGACTGCTACTAGCAGTCACAATAAATATCTTCAACTATCTGATTGATATCCATAGTACTCTCATCTGGGAGAGTACTATTAGCACCAGCTGATGGTGGTGCGGTATACCCAGACTCGGGTTCACCACTGGGGGGTGCTTCCTCATAGGGAAGCACCAGTTCATGGACTTGTGTTACAGGCTGATCCTAATGAAGGGTTCCAAAGCGTGACTGAAGTAACGAATGAAGTCACATTAAAGAATGAAGGGTTAGAACCAAAGGACTTGGCTTCAACGTCGTAGGTTGCGCCGCCTCGAAATGTACGTGTCCTTAATTTGGAACAGATTAGAACCAAGAATATAAGAGCAGATTCGAATACCGAAGTTCCGAACGAAGTCCCGAACGAAGGTAAGACTTCGGAGTAGGATCAAAGGTTCAAGGTGAAGTTCGGAGTTGATCTCTGAAGGGCGTATTCGGTTCGGAGGTAATAGAGGTCTGAAGTATATAGAGGGAATGAGCACTAGGCTCGAGTTATAGGAATGATATACACTAAGGTCTATAAGGCTTAATGGGCTAATAGGCTAATTTCCGACTGGAGAAAACTAGCTAAGATACATGTACTTATATACTATAAGTCCATGGACGAAAGCGGAAGGAAGTCTTACAAACAAATAAGTCAAATGCGGAACATAACACAACATAAAGTGATAGAACAATGGGTATATGTGTATCATCGAATAGTGAAGATTCGGGGGAATGTATAAATGAATAATGTGAATGATTGAAAAGGTATGATGGACAAATATGCAATATGAATATAAGCAAACGGAGGACATGTCATGAGAACAAATAAGCAAACGGAAATATGCCATAAGAAAAGATAAGCGAACGGAAACAATACAAACGAACGTGACGAAGTGTCACCTGCCAGAATAGAAGAAGTGTCGAGGACCAATTGTGCCAGGTACAGGGAAGACCAATAATAGTCTTATGGAATAGTGGAGCGGATAGTGTGATAGAAGGAAGTAGGTGGGCAAAGGTGTTGCCCTCGGGATCAAGAAGAAGTCGGGATGTGGGCAAAGGGTTGTTGTGCGGATACAAAGATGAGGTGAGAAGCGAAGTCGAACAAAGTAAGATGGGAAGTCAAATGAAGTCCAAACGAAGCTCTCCGAAGGTATGTGACCTTCTCTGAAGCTTCATAGAGGTTAAACGAAGTCACGTGTTGTGACACTTAAGCATGGGGCTTAACAGAAAGCGAAGGTGGGTGGTGAGAGGCAAGTGATGATGGTGGTAAGAGTGAAAGAAGTGCACGTGACAAGTTCATCGACCAGGACTGATGAGCGCTTCTAACTTGTAATTCTCGCATCTTGAAGTCTACCCCCATGTATATAGATAGTCTTTATGGAACACATTAGATAGATAATAGATGTTATCTTTACATACTCATAATAACTTAAATTCAAAGGCATCTAAAATAATAGTGCATTAAACTTTGAGTCTTGTGATCGTCGAATGATGTGGGGAATAAGATTACTATTACTAGTATTAGTAGTAAGTAACTGTAATATACAGAGAATGTGATAAATAGATATGCTGCTGTTAAGTATTACAAATTATTAATTATATAATGTTTGTAAACTTGGAGATGGTTGGACACCCCCGGACTGATCATTGTATGTCCAGAAGCATCCAGGACATCGAGACCTTCCAGAAGCACATGGGATCAGAGCGCGCCGCTCCAGAAATTGCGCGGCTGTCCGGAGCTAAACTACCGTTACTGATGTGCCATTTCAAGCTTATCGGGCGCCCAGAGGCTTTCCAAAAAGGGGAATGTTCTGGGTGGATTTACAGGAACCCGTGGGAGTCTTACATAACTCACCATTCCTCTCGACCGTTCCACGCCAGCATGGATGCGAAACCGTATTCTGTCGTCAAATTCGTGTTCAGCTCTTTTAGCACGGACTCTGATTTAATGGTCATGTGCTATAATCAACGCTTCCATATAACCTTATTGGCTGATCATTTCGCGGCGGTGCCTGATATAGAGGAAACGTATCGCAGGTTCCTTCAAGTTGCGGAGGAAGGCGAACTCGACGAGGATTCCTACGAATGGATTCTCGATCCCTTTGTCCAACTCTTTGAGACGGTGGCATGCGACAGAAACGGCGGGCCCACCACTCTTCAAGAGTTTCTCTTCCCGAAGACTGTGGGTTATACACTAGTAGCCACGAAAGAAGGGCTTCAAGTTAAACCTCATCATAATGAAGCCCAATGCGACCAATGTGAACAGCCTCGTTTTGGTGATTATGATCATCTTTCTCAGGAACTCTGTTCATTCTGGCCCTCACTCCATCCAACTGATGTTCAAGTCGAAGATGTATCTGGTACTGCCGGGATAGTATATGTTGGGGACACAATCCACTTCCTCAAACGCATCCTTCCAGGAGATGCCCAATCTGTGCAACGTGAACTCAGCATATACAGGAGTATAGAAATTGCTGACCCAGGCAAGAGTTTACATGTTCCCCGGCTTCACGGTCTTGTCCGGGATAAAAGCCGTGGCTTAGTCTTTGGATTATTACTCTCTTATGTCGATGGCAGCACGTTATACAATAGTGTGGCATGCGATACAATGATATCGTTGCGACAGAAGTGGGGGAAACAAATCAAGGTTACGCTGGGCCATCTGCATGAGGCTGGTATTATCTGGGGAGATGCGAAACCAGACAACGTCCTAATCGACAAGCAAAATTATGATGCGTGTATTTGCGACTTTGGAGGTGGATACACGGCAGGCTGGGTAGAGAAGGAGAAGGCCGGAACGGTACAAGGTGACATGCAGGGTTTAGTAAAGATACTGGAATATATATATTTCGGTTCATTAGCTCTGGGAATATCCTAAAAGGGTTAGGTTACAAGTGGACCTTAATAAATGCTTTCGTTGTGTAGATTTAATTCCTTAGCTCACGTAAGGACATTATCGTCAAAATCCCGGGTATCTAACTCGAAGCTTGCAAATTTGATATTGATATTTAACATCCAATAAAAGCCAATCAATATAACTTCTGCCCTTTCATATGCAAACAACCCTAACTTGGATCCGACCTTTTATCTGGCTAGACTCCATGTCCGCCTCACGTGGTTCAGCTTGACGTTCTGGGATCGCATTTTGGAGCCCGTTTTGCCTCCACCTCCGGCCTCCAGAACTGACCAAAGGCCCGTTTTCGGACCCGGCGTTGACTATTATTATCTAGTGGTCCGCGGACCCCGGCTTCAAGCCCGAAGCCCGGCCTTGCCGAGCCTAGAAGCCGGGCCAAAGCCGGGTCAGGCCGCTGAAGCCGGAAGGCCAGGGCTCAGGCTGGAGGATAGTCGATGGGTACCATTCGGCACCTCGGCAACGGCGATCTGACAGATCCACACCGGTTACAATGCAAACCAAAGATATCGAGAGAACTAGGAGAGAACAGATCCCGGACTCCCTACCACATAGATTTGCCGGAGCGTATCACACAAATGGATAATAAATAGTCCTACATGCACTGAGAACAAATAGGGGGAAAAACAAGCAAACAATATAAGTAGTTAGCCATCATTACTTAGCCTTAATCTAATCTTAAATAAAATGATAAGTGCATAAGTATAAGTGTTAGCAGTTTTTCTGGAAAAGGCACCAAATCAAATGCGATTTAGCTTCTCGAAATTCTTGAATTCGCATATCACTGAGCGCTAGAGTCATGAACCTGAGAATCCAAAAAAAAAAAGATGATCAGGGCTTCTCAATTCTGTCCCTAGCCGGCAACGGTCTTGAGAGGAAGTAGCTGTCGTCTTCCTTGTCTTCACAAGCGCCGGAGCCGTCGCCTAAGACGAGTACCCCCTTCTGTAAAGATTCAAGAATTCGGACCCTTGATCGTTTCAGTGAGATGTGAAGGCTGCTAATCTCCCCGAAAAAGTGTATAAAGATTAAACTCGGCCGAGTTCTTCGAAGCTGCTCACCATCAGATTTTATGCTGAAAGAGAAAGGATAGCAACCTATTACAAAGGACTCACTAGCTGTTCTCAATCCTGTCCCGTTCGGTGAGGTGTCATAGCGTGTCACGCGTGAAGACAGGGCAAGGTTGTGTGAGATCTTCCAGGGTTGTGGAGCCACACAGTCGGATTCGAGATGTATCGGATCATTCCTTAAGCATGTCGGCGTATTTGATGCCAAGGCGAGTGGGTTTTCCTCTTAACGAGGTAAATTACATGGCAATGCAATGACATAGTAGTCCTTCTCAATTCTGTCCTGTCCCGTTGTCCTTGATGGACCTTCGGCACAATCTGTAAGGTTGGTGTCCTAACTACTGGTTACTTAGGGACACTGTAGAATTGAGATAGCTTGTCCCGCGCGTTTTACCGCTATTGTACAGTTGCATATGTAAGCCCGACAAGAACCAAAGAAGTCCTGGCGTAATATGGCAGGCCCGCCTCCCTCACGTGTGCCTGGGCATTACTCTACCCCCACTAGTCACTATATATACACTCCCATGTAAACCGTCATCCTCATTTTCAGCTTGGGTTAGGAGCAGAACACCGAGCGCAGTGAGCGGCGACACCGAGCGTGATCTGGGCGAACGGTGGGCCATGCATAACACAGCCACAGCGACGGTGTCACGGATCACGATGTGGATGTTCATGGGGAGTAAGAGGGAGTAAGGTGAAGTATCAACCAAAACTTCCCAAAGCGTCCAGATCAAATGCCAATAATACCACGGGACAAAAGAAACAGCTCGAGAGGTCTCTCTTTTGTCCCGCAAGTTGAGAGCCCGACAGAATGGATCACGCTATCTCAGCCGATCGTCCGGATCGATTGGCGTTCCCCATTAACGGGTTGCCGAGTGCAGGATAACGCTCGTGTGTCACATTTAAGTTATTTTTAATTTAAACTCAGATCTTGTACATCCGCATCCTTGTTACCCACCAGCATCATGTTCTGGGTACGCAAGCTGTTGAATCATGAACCTGTAAGTAATTTCATGGACTTTATGCAGTGTCTTTAAAATCTGTTTTCACTAGCAACCCTCTGAGTCCAACGATGATGACAGCGCAGCTTGGGACGCCCAAAACGCTCAAGTAATAGACTTTTGGGAAAATTTGAGGGACTGGTTCTCTACAAAAGGATATACGCTTTACAAGTTGAGATACATAGGGTCTTGCATACTTTCATTACAGACTCCTACTGTTCAGGTTGTGGAGACCCCCGACTGGCCGTATGCTTTCTGGGGAGATGACATTCTATATGGCGACCTTGTTCCGTTGGAAGCCTTTCTTTCAGTGAGTATTACGATCCTTTATCTCTTTTTTGCCAAAATTCATGTGTTCTGCAAGAACAAAATCTGCTTTGCCCATGATCGTCAAGGTCAGCATGTAGCCATTAAGAGACTGGGTGTCCTCGATGGCTCCCAGGAATACGTCATCAGCGGGTTTTTGTACGAAAATAGGAAACAAGCAACAGAAAACTGCATCCTGCCCATTATTGAAATCCTCGAATATGAGGGGTATTCCTTCGCCGTTATGCCTCGGTAAGCAAGCAACGGCGCATCTATCTGACAAACCTAAACATTTTTTAGATGGGGCGAAGGTCCTTTAATGCCAGACTTTAGTTCTATAGGAGAAATTTTGCATTATATTCATTGTCTCTTGAAGGTGTGATAATCATCTTCGCGTTTGGTCGTGCCAGGTATCTGACAATGGTTGATAGGCTATAAATTTCTTACATTTAAATTTCATTGTTCATCGGGTGCGTATTTGCATTCTTTTTACCATACATTCTAATGTGTATATCGGTAATATAGGATATTAACTGCAGAAATACGCTTGTAAATCATTTCGGAGCCTACCAGCTTGGCGACAACGAGAAACGTCGAAATTTGCGCTCCTCAGGAAAACTTACATATGCGCTATATGACTTTGATCTTTCCCTTATGCTTCCTTCAACATCATTGCAAGATGAATGTCGTTTACCTGCGTGGCGGTCTTTCGAAATTATCTCCACAGAATCTCCTTATAACACCAGGCAAGCAGAAGTGGATTATAATCCTTTCGTATTTGAAATGGGTTGCTTGGGTATTATGTTTTGCGAAGAATTTCAGGTGATGTGTTGTTGAAATGTCTAGAAATGGAGTGTCTGACAATCAATCATCTAGCATTGCACGCCATCTATCCCTCTCCTTGCACCTTTCCTCGATCGCCTAATAACAGACAACTTGCACGAGCGTTTTACATCCTCAGCGGCCCTTCGCTTTTTCGAAGAAATACTCACCCAACTCAGTCCCGCCCAACTTTCAATCCCGCCCCCTCCATCCCCTTCCCATTATGCTCCTTGGGAACCGGCAAAGTACAATCGATGGCGCGGGCTACCGGAAGATTTTTTGAAACAATGGGCCCACTTTAGGGCTCCACTGCCATCGATGTATACTAAGGTTCTACGCCGTATATGTTTAACTCTCTGGGGAATACGATGTGTAAGGGCTATCAGACATTTTAAAAGAGTTGTTTTACGCATTATTCGCTAATACGAGCTAAGCTTAAATCTTATGCCCTGTAAGTATAGCCAGCCATTGATTAACGGACCGGAAGGGATCTGAAATATGGCAACATCATGTTAATTGGTCATGTCCTTATTTAGAATGAAAGCACAAGACATAAGCGAGGCTTGTAACTGAAGTTCGTTATTAGGGGGGTCAGAGTGCTATCCCTGTTTCTGGCTTCGCCCGCGTTTAAGTGCACCTAAAGAGAATTGACGTTCATCCTAAGTTCCTAAATGATGGATACATACTTGGCAAGTTTCCAAAAAAAAAAAAAAAAACTCAAGATTTCAGAAGTCCTAATTCTATCCAATCCGAAATTCTAGAATTTTCGGCAGCGAGCTCAACTTACTTTTTGAAACCAGATCGGTTGGTGCACTCTGATTTCTCGAATAATTCGAGTAGATTTTAGCGAGAGGCTAGTTCTCTGAGTACTAGCATAAGTAAAAAAAGGGCATAAAACATTGTTTCACACTGTGCTTGGTGGTAGATTCAGTACGGAGCTGTCGGTATCTGTAGCATATTCGTGTCAATGGCTCTCCTGTTACTTAGCATCAATAATAGAGAGTTTGTGCAAAAAGCCACAGCGGCATCTGTGGCTCCACCGTGGCTAATCCAGCCCTCCTATTGGTCAATTTGAGCCACAGGTGGCACTGTGGCTTTTGCACAAACTCTCTAATATTCAATACATCATTATTTTAAAGATCCTTACAAGCTAAGACCGCTCCATCCTGATTGAGATCCCAAGTCCATGGCAAAAAGAGTATGAAAAGAAAAATTACATTACTTTCGTGATAGCTCCTTAGCCTATCCTCTGCTAAGAAACTTTCAGGTGAAAGCATCATTAAACTAGGTGCAGTGTTCCCGCGTGTCCGAGCCGATCCAGCGCTGTTCAGGGCGTCCGAAACGCCCCAAATGAATAGACAGTGTTCCCGGATCACTTAGGATCGGTCGGGACACGAAACCGACTTTACTGATGAGGTACATATTGAGGTCTAGATCTGACCACCTTAACGGCCTCATTTCTATACGTAAGGTACATCTATAATCAAACGATGCGCAATAAATCAAGAAACAGATTGCAATTTATTTATTATTATTATTATTATTATTATAGCTTATAATTATTTAGTGGTATTTTGCCTCTTCGGTTTTACCCTGGAATATGTACCTAACTCGGAGCCTGTAACCCAAATTAATAGTTAAAGCTAAGCATAATCCATAAGAATCTGTAAAAGATGCTGTAATTACTGCCTTCTATGTAATCATTTTCCCCATAACGTTGTAACCTGGAGTTGAGATCTATAAAAGCTGCCCACTTTTTCTCCTCTTTCACCAGCTTTTTCATCCCTTTTATCCACCATCTCCTAGATTCTGATTCAGTATGAGTTATCTGCCAGTTACACCCACCCGACCGATCCCGGGAAAGTTTGAGGTATGCAGTAGTAACCTTTCAAAGCTTCGATACCTATGTGCATGATATATCTTAGATGGGGAATAACGAAGATGGTAAAAGTAACATTAGACCCGGCGATCGGGGCCGTGATCCGGCGCAAACACTTCAGCTGCGGGGGACACGAAAACTTCATGAACACTTAGGGAATGTTGCGTTGGGGGGTCTTTTGGTTCTAATTCTGGAAAGATAATTGCTAGCAAAGTCAAC
>KN837155.1:324363-343665 GCA_000827215.1 Sphaerobolus stellatus SS14
TCGGGGGTGAAGATGCGGGTTTCTTTGTAGCCTGCTTCTTTGAGGAGGTCCTCGAGTGTCTCGTACGTGTGGTTGCCGCGGTGCTGGAGGAGGGGCCGAGCAGGTCTTTCGGAGGCAGTACGACGAGTGAGATGGGCGGGGTAGCGGGAGGTAGAAGGGGTACGGGGCGGGGTCGCGGGGGTCGGTGAGGACATAATCGGGACGACCTGAGCCATCTCTGGCAGGAAGTGGGAGAGTTGAAAAGATTATGGGTGGAGCGAGTGTACGGTAGGTAAATAAGAGGGAGAGTAGAGATAATATCACGGGAAGGAAAAGAGGGAACAACGGTGGGTCCAGGCTGAGCTTATGCCCTTAGCCGCTCGTGTTGCTCGCCGGCAGTGCCACCGCGGAATTTGAATCCACGCCCTGGACCGCTGACTAAGCATTGTATTACGCAGTGGACGATGTCACTGCCCCAGCCTGGACAACGGCCCCATAACGTCCCATATTCCAAACCCGATGCCGTGTCTCTTCGTCGCTGTCCATGTCGTCGAGCAGCACACGTCGAGCGCATCTGCGCGCATCGACTTTCGCCACATCACGCTGCGCATGCACAGGGCCATGCATTGCAAAAAAAGCGGTTGGTCCATCTCCCGCCCAACCCCGTCCCTTTTCGTCATCCTGCAGTCCCATTTCGTCCAGGAGCAGTCTCATTTCATCCAGGACCATTCCCTCACGCTCACGGCCCCGCTTCCTTGCCCACCTACATAGTACCCTGATTCTGCCACGCCGGAATGCTTCTAATTACCCCTTCCAGAATCGCATACACGGTACACGCTGTATCCGTCCATCGAGTCTAAGCATACTCTGGCTCACATGCAGCCAGCCGTATACGACACGTATACCACGTCTATAAACGTTGTATTCCGACACTAAGCATTCTAGTAAGCAAGTCTATTTTCTTTGTTTCTTAGATACCGCCGATATGATATCAACTCCGGTTACCCTGCTACTTTAAAATAAAATAAAGTAACGGCCGCGAAACAAAATTACCAAAGCTTATAGACGGTTACGCGATCACACGAGCAGGCCTGTGGATCCTGTCGCCGGGATCCATGTGTGATCGGAAACGGCGTTCGAATTCGAACTCCTGCTCCGTGGGCCCTGTTGCCCTTTCCTTGTCATAGACATAGACATACGACTCGCTTAAAGACAAGTCTGCAAATATTACATCTGACACTCCGAAGTATACAGGACAAACAAAAATGTCTTGACTCCACTCTAATTCTAAGTCTGTCTTACTATTCCCCCGCTCCCCGGCGTTCATTAAATAACGTGATCGCGTCGCCGCGATCGTGTCGCGTCATTACCGAGTAATTTATTGCTTTAAACCTGCCATCCAAATAGCCAAAGCATGCTCGTACGAGTACGAACAAGTTCACTGATTTTTGTTGTGATTTTGTTTAAACCGTACATGCGCTCCTTATTATCGGCAGCGGGCGACCCACAACCGGGGCAGACCCTTAAACATGTTCATCCTTGACATATGATCTATGGCCATGGAGCCCATATCAGACACGGATACAGATGCCGTGTGGTCGACGGATGAGCGTATGCGTCGAGAATCGAGAGACAGTTTCGCTATAATAGTATAACGTGCTGTGTCTCATACCGATACATGCTCGTACGAACATTATTCTTTTTGATGTGATTTGTTCTGAGGTTTCTTTCTTCTTTCTTCTTTATTACTTATTACTTATAACATTCAAGCCTAGCTTCAAGTTCGACTGCAAATAAAGAAATTGCACTCGTACGACGAAATAATTTATATTCCAGCGATCTATGGAGCTGATGCCAATCTCGACTCGCCCCAACTTGAAATAAATTCTGCAGTGGGTATATAGCCGGCTGTAAGAGGATAAGTTCGCTACCATCAGTAGACCTCGGTTCTAGATCTAGAAACTGTGATTGAGCAGTGATGCGGATGCCGTGACGTCGACGGGAGAAGGCCCTGGCAGAGAATCAGTATAAACAGCCACTTTCGCTCGTTATGTTATTGTCACGCTGCTTCCCCTCAGATCCAATTCTCATTCATCTTCGTTCCAAACTTCGTTCCTCATCAAATAAGCGTGGGACAAGAGATATCGTTATATTAAATATTATATTACATCGTACGTATATGCGCTCCCACGGCAAAACCATTCCAGCGGACGGCAGACTGGCGGCGCGCCGCCGACCAGATCATGGAGCCCTACCTGCCCGCCTCGAGGATCCGGAGCACCCTCGATATGAGACGTACGTACGCAGTGCAGCCCGGCCCACCCAGGCATATTCGGCCCACTCAGTCTGTCAATGTGAGTCACGGTGGAGCGGATGGATCATGTGTGCCTTGGTATAGTACGCCTGGTTACTATAGTCGCTAGAGAAGTCGCTCTGGCTGATGGAGAAGAGACCTTGAGTATGCACTCGATGCGTAGCTAAGTTGATCCTAAGGGTGTCTTCTCGAGTTCGGTACGAGGCTAATTAACACCCTTACTTTTTATTCTTCCTGATTCCGAGTCTGGCGCTTGGAGCTGGAGTCTGAATGGAATATACCCCTGCCAACCAGGTCGTTAAAAAATTCCTTCTCGTGATGATTGATCTTGAAGCCTGAGGCCTGAACTCAACCCACTTCACCATGCATATGAGTACGTTACCTCCTATATCTATCTATCCGTCCGAATCTCCGCAATAAAGCCAGATACTCACGTATGGTTTAATTATGCATTCTGCTCTAATAATAGCCGCAGACTCGGCCCATTGTCGAAGGTAATTATAAAACGGGGGGATGATGGACGAGGTGGTTATGACGCCTAGAGTCCAGCGGCCTAATGAAAATTCCTTAGACTCGATTCAGAGCCTCAGCCTGAGTACAGAGTACAATAGCTATTGATGGATAGATGTGCGGCAAATTCGCTGTGATACCGCTTGCGAACGTTTAATGTATATTTAGACCTGCAGTCCACTCACACCTGTTTGGGTAGATCGGGTAACGTTCCTTTCTTCCGAATGTGTGCAGCGTGCAGTCAGGTTACCCGCTGCAGTGCCACAAGAAGAGTGAGTGCGAGTCTAGTAAGCCCGGGCCTAAGTGCGAGTCTCAGGCTGGCTATGGCAATCGAAGAAAGAATATGCACGCAGCACCATACTCAGGCGATATGCGTCTCTTGAGATCTGAGGCCTCTTCGAATTTTGCTTCTTTACTCCGTATAGCATGTTTCTACGCCGTATAGCACACACTATGCATAAGTTTGCCGCTTACTAATCATAATATTCAGAAGAACTTCCGACCTCTCCGAGGCGCGAAGCAAGGAAGAAACTCAGGCTGTGCATCATCGTAAAAGTACTCAGGGGACTCTTCTGCAGCTCAGGCTTCTCACTTCGAATATTACCATGATTCTCTTCCCGAGCCCGAATTACTTCCAAGCCTCTTAGACTCCCTCGATCGCGAATGACTTCCAGAACTCCTTCCTTTTCATCTCGCAGCAAATATGGTAAGTAGTACCCAGCAGTGCCAGCATGGGCTATAGATGCTGGCACTCACTGTGGCTCGTGAGGCTGCGCGGTCCAAATTTCTCTGCCTAGCGTTATTGCCTCCATGCACGGTCAAATATCTCTGCCTAGCGTCATTGCCTCCACTTCACATTACGTTCTACTACTATCAGCCTTAGGAGTCATATTCGGGCCCATTAAGCCAGATCAACGTCAGTATGTCTGTCTACTTGTCTATACGTTTGCCTGATCTATCAATGCTATGTAGGCAGATTTCAGCCGACTGACGACTCAGAGAGTCATGTATGACGCGCCAAGCCGCCCAGACGGCGTAACAAAAATCCCTAAGCACTACCCCGCCGAAATGTTGCAAATTCCTCATCTATGGTCAGCTCATCTCGGTTCGAAAATACACGCCTTCTTTAGCACATGGCTCAACGGCCTCCCTCGCTTCCGACTCTTTGACCGAACAAAACCCTGAGCCTGGGTCCAACCCGCAGCGCGAGGAGCGAATCGCGTCATCGCGCCTTCATTAACCGCCATTCCTGATAGGTTGGATCCTGAGTCCTTATCTGCTGCTTTACGACAGACAGGGACTACCGGACATCACTCAATCATGTCATGAAGCAAATCCCTGACCCGCCTTCGCCTCTGAAGTCCGTCGAGGTACGCGACGTCGCCGCTCCTTGTATCTTCTTTTGGACCCTTCATGACCATTATATGCGGTCTTTTATCTCCTTAATTGTTTCAACAAAACACAAGAGAGAAAATACAAAGGAATCCTACATGCGTTGAATAATAAAGCCTACCGAGTCATCCACATTCAAAAGAATAAAGGATTTAAAAAACAAAGCATCAGTCCAATTAAACGAATAACGTCGGCTGCCCGTGTCCGTCATCTAATTACGGAGCAAAGTCAAAGCCGCGGAACAAACTGCATAAAATAATCCGAGTTAGTGGCTATTTTTTCCGTACTTTAAGCTTAATCGATAAATCAGCTGTCTGCTGCTGTCTCGTCTTCCTCTGGCACCTCGTGATGAGGCCGTCGCCATCATCATTCTGAGTCGGAAGCGCACGTTATGGGCGAGCCTGAGGTACTGTATTATATTAATGCTTCATGAAATAAAAACGCTTATTTTAATATACTTACTTGCTCGAAGGAATAACCGCGTCGTATATCCAGGATATATGCATGCCGAGTTGCTACTGCCAGTGATAAACTCGAATGGCGTAATAATTAAGCATCTGTTGCGGATTCTAAGTAAGCAAGGAATATATATGTAACTAGATTTGGTATTCAGGCTGCAGGGTGCTCCGCCGTGCTCTTATCGATTTGATTTAAAACTTCCCGCTGCAGGGTGGCGGGGTTGCATGATGCAGCCCGAAGCTCATCCGACGAATGAATATGGAGTAATTAGGAGAAATTGTTTCCCGCCGGGCTCTTAATTAATAATTATAACCCTTGTGAGAGCAATCGATTATCTGGTCCAATCTCCTTGTATGACCCGAATATTGTTCCCCGGCAACATTAGCATTGTTTTTGTTTTTGCCACGTACGGCCACATCGATACTCGAGACAAGTTGGTCTGAAAAGCCGAGCATATACCCGCATTACTTAATATGCATTCCTCACGATATTTTCCGACTGTCCACCTCGCGATTGATTTTCGAGGATTCCCGGACCCTGATTCACTCAGTTCCAAAACAAATATGGATACACAACTCATAACACCCGCCGGCGGGGGTCACAAAACCCTTAAAGTTCCCAACTCGCATCATTTCGAGTTCCTTCTATTTCGTCATGGATGTAAGTAGCAGGAGAATTCGGAAGGGTCGGCCAAGAGACTCATGGGAAGGACGTCGATGATAAGGTACGGCGAAGAAGAAATATATGAGCCTGTGAGAAGGACTTCACCTCAGGGATGCAATTAGTACCCTTGTTCCTTGGGCCTTGGCGGAGTGAGAGGAGGGGTTGGGATGTGATTTTGCTTGAGTTAGGAGGGAGATAAGGACAGGGTGAAGTGATGTGGCATTGATTTAATTCGCGGATGATGTGCTTTGGTTCTTGATCTCATTCTGTTTTCTTATCATGTTATCGCTTATCGGTAATCAGCACATCTCAAGATATAGTAAGTTTTATTCCCCTGATTCTTTAATCTTCAGCTTCAGCCCCCGACCTCTCAATCCCCCTCAGGCATAACCTCTCCTCCGGATCCTTTCAAATTTTCTCACCTAGTCCGCCCTCGGCCCTTTTCACTGCCATCAATATTACCCTTCTATCTTAAATTCCAATTGCCTCAATATTTCATCCTTTATCCAAATTCCTTCAAATCTTTCCCCCTCTCCGAGTCTACAGTTCCCGCCCTCGCCCCCTTCCACTGGTCCGACCAATCCCCCTCCCTTCTGCAAAGCCAAATCCATGTAATACGTAAGAATTTAAGAAGTCCTTCAAATTCAATGAATATTGACAGGCCAAGCAATTCGAAGCAAAGGGATCTGAGCTCGATTCAGATTCAAAAGAGTGCGTTCAACGGTCATACCGCTTTCCTGTGCCCCTGTATACACTGCCGTGGTCCGCTAGGGTTCCCTCTCCCCCCCTGCATACACCGCCGTTATTTGCTGCTATCCGACAATTAACCTCATGCAAGTATCAGTTTTTGTCATTTTGGATTGACGGTTGCGTGTTATGCTTTAGCACTCTTTAGTGGATTTCTTATTCGGCATGTAATTGTATGGCAATTGAGCCAGGTTTTCCATAAACGTCGAGTATGGGTATGTATGCAATGCAGATCCAGGATTTACCTTGTTCAATTTCACGTTTATCACTATTGATAGAGATCATTGATAGAGATGCACATAAGTATACCCATTCAGCTTAGACTATACTGAAGGGAAAATGGACATACGCGATATTGGATCGGAACCGTGGTCCGTGACCCATTATTTCCCCTACACGACTTATTCTTTGACTCTGTAAGTCTTCTCAAGTCTTCTCTCGTAAACAACTTGTAAATTCAATAGACACCTTTAGAATCTTATACTTCTAGAGTGAAATTTCCGAGCGTGCTCGGACTCCCAAATTCAATACAGGTCCCAGCGTAGGTGCCTGTCGCCTGAATACTTATGCTGCATGCTGCATATTCCGTCCACCCTCCGACTAAATTCCCTCCTCCCCTTTTACACGTATAACGATCCGAATTAAACCTCAAGCCAATCTAATCTGATCAAGGAACACGGACGGATTTTCTCCGTGCAGCCGCAGGCTCAAGTCACGCTACTAAAAAAACGCGGAAGCCTCGTTTTTCTTCCTTTTTGGGATCCGTATTGGGAGAAGAGCTTTGACAATGACAGGGCCTGAGACCGTAGGCCTCAGATGCCATGTGCACACAGCTGATCAAGTGTTTTTGGTAGTACTTCGATTTGGGTTTGTATTTTGTGGATCCGCGGAGCGGCTGTTCGGCTGTTCGGCGGTTTGATGAGATGTAGTGAGAGGTGAGATGCGTCTATGTCTTGGATTTGTTGGAGGGTTCATTTATTTTTCATGGCTAATTTGATTCTTAACCTAGTGAGGGAATATTAGATAACACAGATAATGAGTAATATATGATATTTTCTAAATCATCAGCCACGTACTCACTGACCCTGAGACCAACCCGAGACGCAAATGATCTTTTAAAGTTCCGCAAAAATAAACTTTAGCACGGTTTAATATAAACTCCCCTTCCACAGTGCCACCTGATATCTGATGACCCAAGCGGCCAGCCAGCTGAGTGTTGTCAGACTCAGAATATGGCATCATAAAGTTATTCCTGCCACGAGGTCCTCAAAACAGAAGTAGGATCTCAGGGTCCTGACAGTGAACCCAGCGTGTGTGATGTAACGGCGCATCTCCCCGCTCAGTCTGTCAGCTGTATGATCATGTCCTGCCATAGGGAGTATTAATTAATAGGTGTCCAGACCCGTTCGGACGATGTAGAGTCGGAATTCTCACCTTCGGTGGCTATGACGTGCGCCATTTGGGAAGGAAAGAAGGGAGATGCGCGCACCGTGAGAATGTGTGAGGGAGGTATACTGCTTTAGGCGTTAGGTAAGTTATGATGTCCATTGTTCAATCGGAAAAATATTATTGGAAGTGCGCAGGCAGGCTGAATGATTATCTGAAGGAAAGGACTAGAATCTAGTAGACTGTGGTTTAATGGGGAAAGTCTAACTAAATACTTACCTGCCAGATCGTCGAGAGGCTATTATCCTCGGGGCCCGACCATATTTCCTAATTAGAAAGGGCGCGACTAGTGCAATGCAGGGTATTTAGTCCCGGAATGCTGTAGGTATATAACACCGGATACGAAGCAATGAGTGGACTTCGTGGCGCCTCCAGAATTAATGGATACACACTTCTTCACGAAGCAGGCAATTCAGTTCTCAACAGCATGGCACTCACACAGCCCGTCTGACCTGATTCAGGCAAGAGTGCAGTTATGTACTATGCAGGAGAAGTTCTTCTCTCCCGTTTATCGGCAGTCGTCATTGCCAAACTTGATGAATACGCTGCATGTACATATATATAGCCCTAGAAATTGGATATATGGGGCTATTCTTGATCATCCGATGGATCTAACAAAATGTTAAGGTTTGCTTTACCCACTCACTGACTTGGCTGCGTATCAAATATGCCTTGCTGAGTATCGAAGACGATGGCCGGCAAGGGTTATAAAGCCAACTGACGGCCCACGACTGTTTTTTATTTATTGAACATTGGATAGTGCCTAGCATATAATGAATGAATAAACTTGAGAAAAGTGAGTCATTGAATGAATGAAGTTGTGAAAACATACGAGGCACCTTACATACGAAGTTATTCCTAGGCATTGAACCCTGACATCTATGCACATGCGCAGTCAATCAGTCAATCAGTCAATCAGTCAATCAAAAAGCTCATATTCAGGGAACCGGCATACCTTTAAGATAGACTTCATTTGATTCACTCTTACCTGAATTCCGTTGATACTCTGACCCTTAAAACCTCGAGGAAAATCACAACCAGAAGGTATCACGAGATCGAAATATTGTAATGCGTAGGCTAATACGAGCACTCAAGCGCATCGGAGTCAGCCTGACTAGTGAGTCAATTGCTTGAAGCGTATAGGGTCCAATCCGCGGCGGCAGTCCGACCTCGAACTCGAGACAACTGCATATACATGGCTTCCGGAATCGTATGCGGATCCGGACTTGCCTCTTTGTATGCAAAGCCTTTGTACCTTTGGGTTTGATGCGAGTCGCGGAACGCTTAGAGGTTCGCTGCCAAAGGCGACGAGTCCATTACCCGCCCATGAATTGCAGCGGTCTAGACGCTAGGATCCGACGTTGTCCAGTAGCAGCCTCGTGTGCATTCTGAATTTGTTGGAGAGTATCATGTGAGATGGGAAGCTGTCAGCTGGACCAACTCAGCGCTCTCCGAGTCCGGGCATTCATACAGCCTATTCTTTGTACATGGAAGTCGTCGAGCACTGGCAGGAGAATGCCCTTGATGTGGAATGTATGTTCCTAAAATTTCAGAAGGATCGGTCATCATGAGACTAGAAACCTATGAAATTACTCACTTAAAAACGAGAGTATAATTTCGAAATAAGCGTTATCACCTGCTGAGAAGAAAGGTTCGCTTATACATAGCTCTCAAGAAAGAAGGGATAATAAACTTTAACAATCATAATAACATGGAGAGTCAATACGATTTGAATTACGATATTTTTACTCTCATTCAATGACATTTAGGGTAATAATACAACGGAAAATACCATTGCTTCAAGTTATTTGCATCGAATAGTGGGGGTTTATTGGCCTAGTAAACATTTTATACACGCTACGAAAATACAAAACGAACCAATAAATACGATTCTCTGATATATCACAGCATTTTTTGGGACTTTGAAATCGGATAAATGTTGGCCATTGAGTATTGAATCGCCTTTCTAGCACACTGTGAATATTTCGAAAGCTAGAAATGTCTGAGCTAAGAAAGACTCACAGAGGGCTAAGGCAAAGGAAAGATTCAAGCACTTTGAGGTTTAATCACAATCCCTTTATTCCAAACGCCCTTCGGGTCATATTTGACTTTAATGGCTTCCAAGCGAGGCAAATTATCTCCAAAGATTTCTTCAGGCTTTTCATCTCCTTGAGATAAACTTATCCAATATCCGAGGTCTTTGCCCGAGATTTTTGTGTTTGTTTCTCGAGCGAAAGATACAACATCAGACGTAAATTCATCACAAAGTGCATCCGAGGCAGGATCACTACATCTAGAGAAACAATAAGTACACGGAAAGTAAAAGTAAAAAAAAACAGGAGTACACCCACTTTCCCTGAGCCGCGAACCAATAATGGGGTGAGCGTACATGCATAGCAGTGTCTGACTCGCCAATCTGTGTTATCTTATCCGGCTTTGTGAGGTCCCAAAACATTACAGAACCCCTAACGTCGGGACTCTTTTCGGTAAAATTGCACCAACGATCCCAGATGCCCAAGAATAATTCATCGTAGAAGTCGCTGAAGAGGGTACCTCTAATGGTCAATCGTTTAGGCCCGAATTTCCGTTGAGCGTCTGCAGAATGCGAAGTAGTGACTATGTCTGGAGCTGTACCAATTTTCTGTGAAAGTGGTTTAACGTCGCCTTGAGTAAATTTAGCAAGAGATTTTTCTGCGTCGACGCCGTCGGCAATCCAAGGTAAGATCATCACTTTGGGCTAGGACATAGTCATTGGATATTTAATTACGATTTTCTTTCATACTTACAGAGAAATCAGGTGGAGTGCGTAGAAAGATGATATTGAGTCTTTCCTTTCCGGTATGATTCTGCTTCCAGTCCTGTTCGCATGGTTTAATTTGAATATTATAGACAAAAGACGAAAGTCTAACCTGGATAGCCTTCAAGACCTTTGTTATCTCTTTTCCTGAATAGAGAATGGACCCCGTTGTATACGGTCCCAATGGTGGATAGGCTTTCAGAATAAATTCGATGACAATTCCAAATTGGTTCCCACCACCTAATCATTATTCAGCCAAATATGCATACGTATCGTCCAGAATCGAACGTACCTTTAATCGCCCAGAAGAGATCAGGTTCCTCTGTAGGACTCGTCTTGACTATCCTTCCATCAGCCAAAACCACTTTTGCCGACAACACGTTATCGACAGCAAGACCATGTTCACCAGACAGCGGGCTATAACCACCGCCAACCATAAAGCCTCCAACACCCACGTACCAAAGAGCACCACCAACAACTTCGATATTAGCTTCTTTGCAAACTTCATAGACGTCTCCCCAAAGAGCTCCACCTTGCACAGTGACGCTCTTCTTATCAGGGCTTACGACGACTTTATTGAGATGACCGAGATCAATGACGATTCCGCCCTCTGAAGTAGCCCATGGCGCAGCGTGTACTCCTCCACATTTCACAGCGATTTCGAGAGATTGGGATCTTGCGAAAGCGATTACCAGCGGGATACCTTCTGGAGTATCGGGAAAGACAATATACTTCGGTTTCTTCACCGCGACCTCTGAATTGCGTTGCGTTGCATTGATGTAGTCTTCACCAGATTCCGGAGTGAGTATCTGTCCTTTAATTCCAAGGGCTTCCATCGATGGTTTGGCCAGTTCGGAGAGCACTGAGATGAGAATGAGGAGTTTAAATACTCGAACGAAGAGCTTATTAACCCAGGTCATATTTCTCAGCGAGCACTGAACCTAGCCTTCTTAGCTATTTCAAATAAGAAGCGTCGTAGTGGGTTCAGAGCATTTCCGAAGGCGGTCATACATTGCGACCGGAGACATCATGGGCGCTCGCTCAGAATGCTGACTTGAAATATTATTATTATGCACGATCGTTCAAAGCATTTCCATATAGGTATAATTATACAGTGCATGTAGATATGATACAGTGTGATAAATAATGCCGACACATCTATAACAGCACGAGAGTATCAGATTATTCTAAAAGTAGGATGTACGCGAGGGCCGTCTACGGAGTTGGACCATCTCTGTTCAGGTATCGGACCTGTCTTCTTCAATCATCATCGCTATCCTGATCGTTCTTAACGCTTCCTTCCGGCACCAGAAATCCGACCATACATGCATCTAACATGAATTCCGCGTTCACCCATGCATGCGTTGACGCTAGATGGATACGGAGGAATCAGCAAACAGCTTAGAAGGCAGAATTAAGTAACCATGCTCACCAAACAATTTCGTTCCATCTCTTCCAGCGACTCGCATTAACTCCTTTACTCCGCCAGGATGATAGTCCATATACGATGACATATTGTACACCTTGCCATTGAGTGCCGTCCAGGCATCGTCGATAGTGTTGTGCTGTTTCAGCATGGATGGCATCACACGTAGGAGACCCATTGTTCCCTGTATAGAGATGAGCGAATTCATCATGGAGATGTAAAGAATAGTGGAGATAATGGGGTTATGAGAAAGACACAATACATACTCTCAGATCCGCTCCTGACGATTTCAATGCGGCCCAGTCAAGAGGACTATGTCCAGGAGCAAGCATGACTTTATTTCGCTTGTTCTTAACCCGTGTTGGAGCTGGTGGAGGTCGCGTGGTTGTGGGTGGGGGCATTAATAAAGAAGACGTCGAAGATACAGGTCTAGAAGATGTTGATGTAGGAAAACGCAAAGTAGCAGCGTGAGGTGTCGATGAAGTAGACATTGCTGGGAGACGAAGAGATGGGCCAGAAACAGTCGGAAGCTTCAGTGTTGAAGTAGAAGCGACTTTCCTATCGGGCGATGTCGAACCTATGCCAGGCTGTGCACGAACGGGTATGATTGCAGGTGGCGGCATGAGTTCGGCATCGGTCTTCTTCCTCTTGGTATCCTGAGAAGAATCAACTGAAGTTTCAGTGGAATTCGAACGTTGGATACTGTTGAGGCTAGGAAAGGCTGGAGGCGTGTCGTCATACCCATCCTGGGCAACGGTTCCCGCGCTTGTGGCGACTGATGAGGGCGGCAGAGGTTCCAAGACACCTTGCGTTGATTGTGAATGACTTCTGATATCTATCTCCTGACGAGATATAGAATATGGCATTCCGGAGGCCACAAATACGGGTTCAATGACAACCGGTTCGGCTTGACGGACTTTGCGCAAGCGATTCTCAGCTGCTTCATCTGCCAAATAATCCTCCAAACCATCATCTTCTGCCTCAATGTGTATATTTGGTGGGGTGATGGTCATCGCTGGTGTCTTCACATAGTCTGCTATACCATCGAGAGCTCCAGGCATCCTTCCGTTGGTCTCCGCCACTGCTGATTTCGCCTCGTCATTGTTCGTATCGGTGGTTCTGTACCACCAAGAGATAAGATAGGATGCCATAGAGCTGTAGTCGAACGATTTCTGGTCGTCCTTACAACTTGTGAATGGCCAGAGATGGCCAGGCGTGAGGGTTATGGGTTACGTAGTAGTCGTGACTCAGGATGTGACAAATATTCGGAAGCAAGCCAAATGCGGAAAGTCCAATACCTCCTCGTATTCCAGGAATTTGGCTTAAACCCTTGGAAACTCGTTGTTGTGGAGCCACTCCTTCGGTTCCGGGATGCATCGGATCATTTCCAGAGTATGCCGGCTTACTGATGCCAAAGCAAGTGGGTTTTGAGTTCACGGGAGCGGCGCCTTCAAGTATTTTCGACGCGAAACCCCGTCTAAAATTCAAAGCTTTGAGACAAATGTATAAACTACGATGAGTAATGAAACTCGAAATGTATTTTGCGGCATAAACGTGGGAACAACGGAATATTCTCTCCTATAAAAACTTAGAGTGCATTGGCCACTGAGTCATTACTTAAAACATTGACTGGGGATCTTAGTAAGCCATTTTCTTTCTTTCTTGTAGTATAAATTCGAGTGTTTTATTGATCGAGTTGTAAGCAAAATGCATTTCATGAATATTGTAGGGATTGGTTTCATTTGTTAACCTGAGGGTAGCGACAGCGTTGTTGTTGCTGTTGCTTTTTTCTTCTTTAGCACAGTTATCGTAAATATATATAAAATTCCACAATAATTTGAGGAGGATGATTGGAGATCACATGTACCATTATGCCAAAGTATGTTACATCAAAGGGTTTCCACATTATGAACAGAAAAGATTGGATACCGGTATTGTCAGCATATGTATCAGATATATCATACATGACCAGCATTGAGAGTAGATTTAGGGAGCATAATTTGAAGTGATACTGCTGCATATATCAAGAAAGAAGTATATATACATCCAAGAAAAGAGTGAAAGAGAGTGAAAGCCGTCTCGGTTGCGAAGGAATCCTTGAATCAAAGAGTATTCAGAAAACTGATTATCCCTTAAAGAAGAAAAAACCACATAAGGTACTGGAATTCCTCGACCTTACCCCCCGTAGCCGTATTGTTGACCTTGGGTACTATAGGTATGATGGTTAAGAATCCCTATAAACTGATGCAGAGTAGCACTAACCTAGTGCCATATGTTGTTCTCCCGTGACCGCCTCCCCTCGAACCGGAAGACCTCTCGTTATCGTCATCGGGGTATCACTTTATACTAGTAGTATTAAATGTGTTTTCTGTATCCTTGCCTTTGCCTTTGTATTTTGCAGTTCTTTGTTAAAGATTAATTAGATTTTGGAGGACAAGGTCACTGAGTCAATGCTGCTCACCTGCCAAGAACACTGCGAGAGGATAAATTAGTATCATGCAACGATGAGATCAGTATATTCAGTAATGAATGTCCGCATACCGTTTTTCAACACTTCAAAAACAATCAAATAGTTAATAATGCGGGCAAATTGTAGATGTAGGATATCTAGTAGTACCTGTTTTGTGCATCTGAAGAGGATATAGTAGACCGTCTTGCTCCTCCAGAACCGGATGAGATACACTTTTCCTTTAATGAGCCGTATAACAGTCTACACATTAATATTACCGGTTTAAAGCCATTTGCCGGCTATCTTGACTGCGGATGCTAGGGATTGAATCCAAACTGAGTCTCTGAAAATCATCCATCGTTGTAGTAGTATATGGGGCTCTTTGGGATAGAACTGTCCATTTCAGCTCCTATGACGAAAAGAGAAGAAAGTACCTGTCACTGTCAAGTTAGAGTATTAGTAGATATCTTGATCTGACGCATTGAAAATAATACTCACAAACTCGGATAAGGGACATTGTGCGAGGTAGAAGTAGAGCCCCGGCCCGAGCCGCTGCGAGTTTCAACATTACTACGACCTTGGGTAATTCCTCCACCGGCAGTCGAATACACAGAATGACGGGGACTAATAACGAGTAAGCCTTTTAAGTCAATATCGAGGCGCCTCTCGATCTTCAACCACCACCCGCAAACTTTTTTCCCACGGTCCTTCAGCACTGAAAGGCCCTCTAGGATCGATTGCGGTAAGTCAAGACGGTCAACAACGCTAACAATTCGCTACTTTCAGATACCATCATAATCATCCAAACCTACATCCTCAAAACCTCCCACGGATGTCCCAAAAGACAGGCACAACGACATCCGGGCTGCAAGCGCCAGCCCCAAAACGACGCAATACACCCAACCCAGGCGATCCTATTGCAATCCTAGCATCCAAAGGCATAAACCAAGACAACTACACCGACCCTGCGACGCTGGCCACAACCATGGAGCAATGGGGTGACTTCAGAGTTACCGGGGGCGGAAAGACCCTAAGCCTTACAGTGGCTATGGCTAACGAACTTCAGGCCATCGCCAAACTCATGGGAGAACACGCCCGAACATACAAAAACGCAGACAAATCCGAAAATGTAACCAAATCCGACCTACAAAACACAATACAAGAAATCAAAGACTCAATCTCCCAAGGTAACAGTCCGAGATCCTATGCCCAAGTACTAGGAAACCACCAAGCAAAACCACCACCACCAATCAAACAGAACGTCAACCTCGAAATCAAAGAAAAACAAATATTCATATTGACCCAAGATGTAAAGAAGGACTCAGAACTCTTTTTCTACCCACTTCTGAAATCACTAAATGCTGCAATGATCTACTCTCAGAATTCTTTACTCTAATCCAAAATAGAGAAATTCCTATGCCACTTCCCTTACACAGTGTTTCAAGACCCAATGCCGGCAATCTCACTCTAACCTTCAAAATGACGGCCGACACCACAAGAGCAAGAATCCATGTCGATGAATGGATCAAGGCAATAGACCCCGAAGCCACCTCGCCGCAACTGATGTTCTCTGGTTCTCTGTTGTCGCTCACAACATACCAGCCTCGCCCTGGAACAGAGATGACCTTAACGACTTAGATGCTATATGACAGATTGAAAACAAGAACAGTGAAACAATGGCTGTCAGGGGACGCTCCTAGATTTCCGCCCGGAATATCACCTGGAATATTTCCGTGCGGAACTACCCCTTGCGTCAAGCACCCTCTGGAAGCGATTCTGTGCGGGATTCACCCTCAGCACATTCATCGACTCCTGTGGCCGGAGAGTGGGAGGTTTGGTTGGAGACAGTGGTCATCTGGTGGAGGGTATATGCACATGTAGTCATAGTGCATGAGTGATGGGTTGTTTAGCGCCGGTCGGCGATCGGGATCGTTTCGTTGTTTCTCCGTTCACTTCCTTTGTTTTCCTTTTTCATTGGTTCGTTCCCCTTTCCTTATTGTTTCCGAGTTCATCCAATCATTGTTCATTTCCTTTCGGGGTTTACGTTCCGTTTCCGGATGGTATATAGTGGGCTCACTCTGGCAGAGGCAATCCAAGTCTTTCTCTTTGGATTTCCCCTCTGCTAGGTGAGATTCCCGTCGCGTGTATATATTTCGTGCATTTATGTCTCTTTGGATTTCCCCTCTGCTAGCTCTGCGTGACGTCCGCTCGGCTTCGAGGGTTGCCCTTACAATGGCGATTGAATTCACCATCGCCAAAATACAATGGTTGAACAGGGGGGAAAATAGAGAGAAAACTAACTGTGGACCACTAATGATCAGCTTTAAAACAGGAAAGCGGCCAATGCCACCATCAATTTAAACATGGCATTCAACAGAGAAATTTGTAATATCAGCCTCCATATACCCAGAGCACCACAATGCTTCCAGTGCCAAGACTGGGGACACCGAGTGACAGAGTGCTCTGGGGAGTCACGATGTGGAGTATGTGCAGGAAATCATGAAATTAACAAACACAAGTATGCACACAATGGACCATGTGAAGAAGGTCAGCACTGCCCTATGAACAAGCTCAAATGCACCAATTGCAACGGAGATCATGCAAGCTGGATAAGAAGCTGCCCAGCTGCATGAGTATAACAGTTGGTATATCTTAAAGGTTCACACAAGACTAACTGAACTCTTCTGTATTAGAGTAAGGTAGTACACAGTGTGGTAAAAGATATATGCCAGTGCCTAATGTGCCAGCATGCTAAATACAAGCCAGTGTGGACACTTATGGTGTCCACACTAATAATAGCTACATCTCTGATCTAGCGCATATAACTAATATATATATATTAGTTATTAGTTATGTATTATAATACATGTATATACATAGAGATATAACTGCCTATAGCCGTTACAATGAGCCACTTTTGCAGGACAAATTCACAAGGACGAATACTGTACAGGACAATATGAAGCCAACACCCCTTTCTCTTTTGCTGACATCAAACCCAAGAGCCCCAAAATGAAGCCCCAATGAAAGCCCCAACCTCTTCCAAGCCAGAACCAAACACATGCCCACCCAGATTTTAATGTCATTCCACCCACCTCCCCCCCAGCTCCCAATTCCCATGACTGAAAAATACCAACACTTACAAATTAAACAGCAAAACTGCAAACACTCCAGAGTTGTACACGACACTCATCTCTGACACAAACCCTGAAGAATGGGACATCATTCTTATTCAAGAACCCTACATATACCCTAATTCACATCTCACCATTGCATCCGCTAAGTGGTTTCCCCTATACCCTCCACCACATATAGTCAACAAACCGAGATTGATCATACTCATATCCAACTCCATTTCATCCAACCTTTTTGAACAGATACAGATCCCCTCTGACTGCCTCACAGCAGTCTCCCTACACCTCCCAAATGTGGACACAATTGACATATACAACATCTACAATCCGCCCAACTCAAACGCAGCTCTATCAGCGCTCCAAAAATGGAGAATCACCCACCCACCAACAGATGACACCTCAATGATATGGGCTGGCGACTTCAACAAACACCACCCACTATGGACCAAGCTGGAACACAATCACTAATGTCACACCAGCAACACTGACTTACTAATGGAACTACTTACTGAACACCACATGATACTAACATTACCTGCAGGTACACTTATGTACAAATCGGAACACATAAACACCTAGTCGACCCTGGACCTCATCTTCTGCTCCTCACCCCTCATCGACCGCTTTCTTAACTGCGATGTCTGTAGTGAAGACCACATACCACATGCTGATCACCTGCCAGTACACTCTACATTTAACATCACCATCCTTAGGACCATCAGACCAGCAGGCAGAAACTATCACAACATCGACTGGAATAAATTTGGACTCACTCTCACCAACATACTAGACCATACCCTACCAAACACAGCGACCCCCCCAATGACAAACGTGGATCTAGACACTTTCGTATCCCACCTTACCATGGCCATCCAGACAGCAACTGAACTTCACCTGCCACATTGCAAAGCATCCCCCTATTCAAAACAATGGTGGACATTGGAGCTCAAAATCCTCTGCAAGAACTACTCCCTACTCGACCGCACCGCCTTCCACTCAAGAGGAACACCTCAGGAAGAAGACTGCCTGGAACGCTGCAAAGCTGCCCTAAACACTTACATGTCAGCAATCAAGAAAGTGAAATCAGAACACTGGAAGAACTGGATCGAAAATGTCAATGAACGAGATATATGGACAGCAGGAAAACTAGTGAAAAACCCTTTCTCCAACACAGGACGCACCCTCATACTGACATTATGCAAGACAGATACCAATGGAGATATCTCCTCCACTTGTCACACAGCAGACCTGAAAGCCGAAGCTTTCACTGACATATTCTTCCCCCCAAAACCACATGCACTTCCACCCATGCCAGACAACAACCTCCTGCCCTATCGTGAACCACTACCTTTTACTATGCCAAAAATCCACCAAATCATCAAGCAAATCACGATGGCACGACCCTTCAAAGCACCAGGAGATGATGGCATCCCAAATATAGTCTTGCAAAAGACTACAACAATAATCGCCCCACAACTACATATATGTCTTCAAGCCATGATCCATCTCAACTACTTCCTAAAAGCATGGCATACCTGGACAACAATCGTCCTTAGAAAGCCAAATTGACCCGACTATTCCATCCCCAAGGCCTACCGACTGATAGCGCTATACAACACTATGGGCAAGATAATATCAGGCATAATGACAGACATCACTATGTATCTTACCATGTGACACTCCATGCTGCCATCGCGACACTTCGGAGGTCTCCCAGGACGCACAATGACTGACTCCCTACTCTACCTCACACACAAGATCAAGGATTCTTGGTGAAAGAAGAAAGTAATCACCATCATCTTCCTAGACATTGCCAATGCTGTAAGGGCAACCCTCGAAGCCGAGCGGACGTCACGCAGAGCTAGCAGAGGGGAAATCCAAAGCTATATAAGTAAATGAAATATATACACGCGGAGGGAATCTCACCTAGCAGAGGGGAAATCCAAAGAGAAAGACTTGGATTGCCTCTGCCAGAGTGAGCCCACT
>KN837155.1:354686-372904 GCA_000827215.1 Sphaerobolus stellatus SS14
ACCCTCCACCAGACGACCACTGTCTCCAACCAAACCTCCCACTCTCTGGCCACAGGAGTCGACGAATGTGCTGAGGGTGAATCCCGTGCGGAATCACTTCCAGAGGGTGCTTGACGCGAGGGATGATTCCGAACGGAAAGGTTCCGGGCGGAAATCTGGAGGCGTCCCCTGACAAACGCATTCCCCAATGCCATCACAAACTGACTGCTCTTCAACATGCAGAAGCTAGGATACCCGACAGAAATCATTCAATTTTTTGTTGCCCTTTTAGATGACCACCAAAGACTGCACTTTGATAACTATACCGCAGACCCCATCAACATCAACAACAGAATCAGACAAGGAGAAGTTGCCTCAATGTTGCTATACCTCATATACAATCACGGCCTAGTATCAATCCCACAAGGATCCAATGAAAACGGAGGAGGATAAGTCGACCCCACTTTCTTTATGGCCATCAGTGATGACTTTGACGAATGTGACATCACGCTCAACGAAATGCTAGATAAGCAAAACATATGGTCCCAGGCACACAACTCTAAAGCTGAGACTTCGAAATTTCAATGCTTACAACTAACATGAAAAAAGCAATTTATCTGAACGGATTTCACAAGGACTATGGGACAAAAGATACAATGTGTCAAGGCAGCGAAACTCTTAGGTGTTCTTCTAGATGAGGAGCTGCGATGGCATCCTCAGGTTGTGTCAGCTGTCAAGAAGGGAACAGACCTCCTCCTAGCCATAACCTGACTGACAAGACCCTCTTTTGGCCTACCATACACGCAAGCACAATGTTTATTCATCTCCATGGTACTCCCCAAGATAGAGTATGCTCTCCCAGTATGGTACACCCCGATCACCAGGAATGAAGACACCAGATGCTGAACAGGATCAGTAGGTCACACAAAGGAACTAGCAAAAGTGCAAAGAATGGGATGCAAAATGCTAACAGGAGCATTCCACTGCACTGTGAACGATGCCCTAAATCTCCATGCCTTCCTCCCACCCACAGAAATTCGCCTCGATGCCACATGCTTCCGCGAGACCCTACACTTAGCATCACTCTCGAAGACACACCCTCTATACACTATAGCTAAGAATGGAGCTTGACGTCAACCCAAATTCCATCTCTCCCCCATACACAACCTCTTCTGATGCTTCCCCATTATCCCCCAAGACATTGAAACAATGGATCCCACAGGGAAACATCCCACATGGCAACCTGAATTCACCACACACATCGCAGATAGTAGGGAAGAGGCCACACTAATAATTCGACTATGTATGGATGACATCCAGGTATACTTGGACAGATCAGGATATGAAGGAAAAATAGGCTCAGCAGTGACAATACTGGAAACACTTCTAACCCTCCAACATCAAGCTGGTGATGATGACCACCACACAGTATTCGAAAGTGCAGTCATAGGCATACTCCTCGCACTTCAACTCCCTGACAAGTTCCCAAACACCTCCTCAATTCTCATAGCACTCAATAACCAGGCAGCGATAAGGGCCCTCACTAACAATGACAGACAACCAGGACAATACCTACTAGATGAGGTTCATGCAAGGATCAGACATCTGAAAAAAAGAAGATGGCACTTTAACATTCACCTCAAATGGGTCCCCGGTCACGAAGACATACCGGGAAAAGAAGCCACACAGACACCAGAGCAAAAGAGGCGAGCCAAGGTACTGTATCACTTACAGCAGAGCTCCCAGACATTCTACAACGTACACTGCCCCTAAGTGTGGCTGCCCTACACATGCAACATATAAAGACCATGATCCCAAGATGGGCTGTGGAATGGACAAAATCCCCAAGATTTGCAAAACTGTCCAGAATAGACAAGAACATGCCATCCTCAAAGACTTTCAAACTCTTCCAAAAGATGCCTAGATGCAATAGCAGCATCCTCACCCAGCTCCGGACAGGTCATGTCACACTTAATGCCTTCCTCAAGAAAACAAAGGCCATCATAACCCCATTATGTCTTACCTGCAAGATACCCGAGACCATCCCCCATTACCTCTTGCACTGTCACTGGTACGACACACCATGGAATACTGAAACAAGAAGTCAGCAAAGCAGCTAATTCCATCACAGACCTCTTAAGCAACCCAAGGATCATCAAAAGCACCCTGCACTACATTGCTGCGACAAAGAGGTTCAAAGACTATCTGGATGTAGGATCCACAGCAACGCAATGAAACCATTAGACAATGCCTCTATTCCACAAGAGCAATACAGATTCACAGATATGCAAGGTCTATGCAGACCACAGCTGGCACATGTGCTGTACACACACACACACACCCTCCAAATGCCCAGACGTCTGTGTGCCTCCCCAGCAAAAACACTCCAGTCGGCCTGCAGTAGATATCACATACTCGAAGACCCCTACTAGCTACCTTATCCTTTCATCATTTTCATTGTAACATCCACCAAACAGCCAGTGTGTCAGAAGCATGGGGAGTTTTGCCCTCGGGATCCCTACATACAGCAAGAGACAAAAGTCCATCCATCTTGCACCCTATCTTCTTGAAGGTCAACTACTAACTCCATATTACCGCCATATGATGCTCCTTGTCCGTATCATCAAAATGTGCCTCCAATTCACTATAACAATTGAAGAAGTTGACGCATTGGAGGAAATGATAATAGACTGGGTCACGAAATACAAGAGGTAAGTTCAAAGTTTGAATATACTTGAGATATGTCACTGACACTCTTAATAGGTACTATTATCAGTATGAACAAGATAGGCTGCCAATGTGTACATCTTGTATACATGCCCTTCTACATGTCGCTCAAGACATACGTGAAACAGGCCCTGGATGGATCAATTGGTGCTTCGGAATGGAACGTTTCTGTGGAACACTATTGAAAATGGTGAAATCACACTCGAAACCTTACACCTCCATGAGCAACTTTATGTTGTATAAAGCCCAGCCTGCTCAAATACAGCTCAAATATGATTTGAGTTCAATGTTAGAGTTCAATGAGTAGATGGATATCAGCAGTAAAGAGCTCATTTATCCAGAATGTAAGTGACACCCTTCTACTATTATACTATGGTCTCATTCTTCTCTAGATCCCTCTGTGATTCTTCGTTTTCCCCACAAAGCCTCATATCATCCTGATGGCTCACTCCGTTGGCTGATTGCCAGACACCTGACAACCATTTTCAGTGGAAATGTCATGCAAATGGAACATCTCCTTCCAGAGATAATGGAAACTTGGGGTAAAGTTCAAATTAAAGACAAGGGTGATTGTATAAGAACAGCTGCAGTTAGAGTGAATCAAACAGGGTGGGATCAATCATTCATAAAGGTAACTGACATTGTATCACCCTGCCCAATATTAATTTTGTTTTATAGTACAGACAATATGCTGATCTGAACTCTCGGTTTGCAAGACGAGATGAACAAATGGTTCCAAAATGGTATTATGGCCAGTTAATCCTCATCCTAGTGTGCACCCTTCCTGATCACCCATTATTCCGAAACCGCGCTCCAAGAAGGGCCTTTGCATTGGTAAAACCTTGTGTCATGAACAGACATGATGGAAATGTCTCTTACACCGAATTTCATCCACATTCTATCATTGACTTGGCTGCAATAAGTTGTGTAGTTGGCAGGGTACAGATTGGTAATAACAGGAGATGGTGTATTATTGACCGAAGTGAGCTCCATCAGGACCCATCTGGTGAGGAAGACCCGGAACTGATTGAGGGAATGATGGATGAAGGATTATTATGATTATTTTCTATGTACATATTATTAATGTTTGTAGTTATCAGAGCTATCTCCTGTCAAATATAGGTTAAAATCGAAATTTCTGGGTTACCCATGTAAAATACATAGGTTACCCACCAAAAGTGTCCGGAATATCCACCGAAAAATTTGGGGTTATTCACCGAAATTCTCTGAATATCCACCGAAAATCTGTGGGTTGTCCACCTAAAAAAAGATGGGTTTCCCACAGTAAACAAATGGATTTCCCATTGTTTTATTTGGGTGCCAACAACACCAAGCATTTCTGACCCACTAAAAATTTTCAGTGGGTAACCACCCACTGTATTTTATGGTGGGTCATCTGCCAACCCACCACTAAAATGTGGGTAACCCGCTTTTTTTCGGTGGGAACCTTTCCCACAGTGAGAGGTACGTGCCAACATATGTTCCCCCTAATCACCCTTCCTCATAGCCTTTTTACAGAACAATGTCAAACTGCCATCCGTCAAGATGATTCTCCTCCAAAGATCCCGAGAATGCACGACAGAGATTGTTAGTGGGTGTTCATCCGAGGCGACATAGATTGGGAAGAGACCCCCACTTCAGAGCATTATGCAGGCGGGACAGGAAACAAAAAGCAGCAGATATATGGGTCTTACGACACACCTCTAGCAGGTGCAGAGAGAATGCGTGGATAGATTGTCTATGAAGAAAATCATAGCTGGGACCAAAATGAAAATGGTATTGCCGAAATTCCTTATGGTGATTAGGAGGCAACTGATGTGGATAAAGATACTGAAGGAGAAGAGGATGGTAAAATTGATGAAGGAGAAGCACCTAATGCCGAGGACAATAAAGGTAAAGGTCCCTCGGCGCCTCCCGAACGAATACCGACCCCTAGAATTATGGCCCTTCTGGATCAGGTTAGTTCTTTTATATTCTACTGTTCATCAGCTAATATATATATTCAACAAAAAATAACTCTACACCTCATAAAATATTTCATCCAATGGATTCAAGCCCACTTTAATGCCGTCTCAATGGTCCCTCCTCTTCCTAATGCACCGCTGGCAGACAAACTGGTCCCCAGTTTCACCTCAAATCATGGCCGATGGATATTTACTCTTTTCACCAGACTTGATATACATTTATCCGGCGACGAAATCAGTATTCTCCGCAACTTAGCACGAGAAATTTTACGTCTAATTAAAGAAGAGCGAGCCCATCGCAATGTTGAAACAAATAAGGATTCTAGTGATGTGAGCATATCAGTTTCCTGAAACTTCCGTTTGTTTACTAATAAAGATGTATATCTGTTTAGGTGACCTTCATGGGTGAGATCGGGTGTTGGATGATCGTAGCAGCTATTACCGGTGTGTGGGGCCAGAGACCTGTGGACAGATGCTGTTGTTGCATTGCGATAATGCAGTATAAGTAACCCTTGCATCTGGCAAACGCTCGGAACGATCTTTGCTCCGCATGGTTTGACACCTTTTCGTGATGTATGGTGTAAGTATGGCCTCCAGACAATATACCTTTTGCGTGCTTTTTTTGTTTGATGGTACGGAAATGTCGAGTTGAGCGAATTCACAGAAGAAGGTTCAGCTTCCCCTTTTATATTCTTGGCATGGTGAGCATCATCCCCGCGTCACTTGCTCACCAGTTGTAGAAAATGTTCTACCCGATACTTACCTCCCATTTCAACAGGTCTTGAATGTCCATTGAGACTATTCTGACAGATCTCTCAATCATACTCAGATATGTATAAGAAGATGCTTCAGTGACCCTAGCCTTTATCTGGTGATATTGTTAGACAGACGCCTTGGAAGGCCGTCTCGGGTGCGCAGCATACCAAAGTTTCACTTGAACACATCGCGGATATGTCGTCTGTCAGACAAGGTTGTCCTCAAATAAGATTAAGTGTTTGCTTTATACTTAGGTAAACCAATTACCGAGATTTCTTTGCCGGACCTCTAATATCATTGGGTTATGGTTACGTCACTGCAAACTGGTCTGTGTTCTCCAATGTCATCCGTTTATCGAGCCTTTAAGAAAATTAAAATATTTAGGAAGACTCGGGTGCTATAGGTATTTACATCCCTGCGGGACTCCGATTGTGACTCCTTCCGAGTCCTTCGCAAACAACAACTCACTTTATTCCTGCTCTTCGGTTTCTCACTTTATCATTTATTAAAACCTCTTCAAAAGATGACATTAGACGCTTACTATTCTATCATTCGGCATACTATTCTCTCTGGCCTCGGCCTCCCCATTTTGGGCACCTCTCCAAACTGTGAACTACTTTACCTTCACTATACTACTACTTATAACCTTCGAAAACGGACGAAACATTAGAATAGACCTTAGGATAGTTGCTGCATAGGCCATTAAATGGCCTTAAGAGTGACTCTTAAAAATGGAACCAATTAATCAATCAATCAAACAATCAAACAACACACCGTGTCAAGCTTTTACGTGTGAAAGGCAAGTCTGTCCAGGAATGCATATCGTATGAACTCTCACTCCACCTCGGCCAGCCGGACAGCTATTATTGAATGCGGTTGAAAAATCGAGGACTGCACGTCTAGCCTATACGAAATACTGTCATATGTCAGACCCCACTATATATGTAAAGTTTGTTGTAACGGACTCCATTCCGGACCAAAAGCTTCAGAGCAGTAACAACACACAAGTCGTTGACCACCCAACGGGTCTATGACTGCTAGATGGATTCAGGGCCTTCACAATTGTTAATGCAAGTAGCTTTGTTTTGATTTGATTGTTTGCCGATTCTGATACGTAACGGCTCTGTTCAGCTTAGGCCCAATAGTAAGCCACGGTCCCAAATCTTGGCAAATCTTGAAAGCTACTAATTTATTGGCGCACCTAGTTACTCGGCGGGTTCTTTGGTTGGGGCTTATACGGAGCATTATGTCTACAGATCTGTGCGTTAGAAGCTTCTCTATTCCATAATCGATACTAATTGGAGAATGGCTGCATCTCTAGATCTTTATTATCGTTGGTATCCTGAGGATCGGCTAACGTTGAAGTTACTGGGTAGGAACACCTTTTGGAGGTTGAATGCTGGTTTGTTGACGTAGTCATACTAGTGCCATCGCTTCTCGTGCTTGAGACGGCGGAGACAGTCATCTCTACGTATATATCATGGGTATATATGGTTTCTGGGTGGGGAACACCGGGAGGCTTGTTTCCAGCTCCATGGCCATTCTGCATTGCTGTAATATTGACTGGCGTTAGTTAGTAATTTTATTCTATAACCGAAATATCTGTTTACTAATATTTAATCTTTTAATCAGTTGCGACGATGGCCCAGCTGTTCTTCGCCTATAGGGTCTGGATATTCAGTCATTCAATACCAATAATCGCAGCCATAGTCATTGTATGTCAATTTCTTTCTATTAAATTTACAGACTGAGAGAATTTCGAATTAAGCTTTCTTTGGCTCAATGCGGGAGTGCCATTGCCGGAGCGGCTCAGGTAAAATAATTTTGATGGTTTTCTCATTACAAAATACTCACCGAACACAAGATATTGACCATAGAAAATTCAGCAAATCTGAGTACATTCGATGTGTTTTCGGTAAGGATTTATAAGCTGAGGACAGCTTCGATGACACTAAGTAGTAATTTCTCCTAGATTTGGTTGGCATGCAGCGCGGCTTGCGATATTTTAATCGCCGTGAGCGTGGTTTACTTCGTAAGACTCTTCGATAAAAGATATGGCGGTCTTCTTTTTAATGACTTCAAAAAATAGCTTGCGAGGACTAGATCCACTCTAGGTTTGCAGTCTACGGATTTCATCGTTACTCGCATGATCAACTTCTCGGTTCAGACTGGAACGATTACTGCTGTTTTTGCAGTACTGACCCTGATTCTATTTCTTGCCTTTAAAGCCAATGATCTACAAGATGCACCGTATGTTGTCTACCTACCTTGAATGTAATACTTAGCTGACTCCGTACATTCCTTTTCAGGTTCCTCGCATTGGGAAGACTGTAAGATTTCTGTCATATTTAAAGTATATATTTTTATCTGATTTATTCTGATGACACTAGTTATTCCAACACTGTCCTTGCCAATCTCAATGCTCGAGACTACCTATTCTCAAGAATGGAAGTCCACGACGGTGACATGGTGGCCTTCGCCAGCCGTCCCGGGGTGTCAGTGATAAGAACCTCAAGAGCAGGGACTCAAACCGCTCAGATAGACCCGCTCACCTTCCATACTGGTAGTCTAACCTTGAAAAGCCAGGGAAGAGATGTGGTATGTTTCGAATGTTCCATTTATCGCCAAAGGAACGTCTCTCACATTGATTCCGAAATGCAGGGATGTCAAACACGGATATCACTAGAGGAATTGTCGCATAGGTTCAACCAGGTTGATGTGCAGACCCCGTAAAATTCCATTTTGTGCACCACGTCTACTAATACCCTCACTGGACTTGTTTGCATTTCACCACATTACTAATGTACCATACTGGCAAAGCATGTGTTCCGAATAACCCGTCGCAATGCTGTGCAACGTTTCACCTTGTTTTTTTTTTTTTTTTTCCTTGTAGTATTTGTGTAACGAGGACTATCTATGTATGAGGTATGAAAGTAAGAGCAGAGTCAAGGACAGGCGGAGTACACAATAGTCCATAAATGACGCACTTGCGTCCAAATTTTGGAGGAGTAAGATGGCTAAAGTTTATTAGTACTTATCTGGACAAAGTAAAAGCATAAACCATCATGACTCACTGAAAGGCCTCAGCTATCTTTAGTCTGAAAATGGAGTTCAACAGATCTGCGATAAATTCGGAAAATTGTGCCTCGCTTGTAGCTTGCTGTATCCTATGGCATTCCATACTGCTCTTAAGTCTTAACGTGTAATACGATCATAAAGCAGAAGTCATTCTCCCTATCAAAGGTATTAATCGCTCCGCAACAAGTTGAAGAGTTAGTACTTACAATGTACATACTCTTGTCGTACCAAGCCTCAAGCGCCAGCGCTTGCACCGAGCCTACTAATGATTGCCGGCACGATGTATGACATGGCGTGACGCTCCCCGAAGTCAATCAAAGTTTCCACGCAACACTCTGGCATACTTACTAGTTCACACTGCAGCTGCTCCCCTGCCTTAGTTCTCTTAAATGAGTAAAACCATTTCAATATACGACCCTTCGAAACTTCTAGACTCAGAGCTATTTTGGAGCGACCACCAGGCCTTCCTGCAGAACCGCGGCTACACGCTTCGGTTCAGGTATCATCCTCAGTGGGTGCCATCATGGATTGGAAAGCGTAAGAAACCATTTAAATGCGAAGACTATCTTCCTCTTACGGTGACTCTTTATTTATCGGATACCTTTATTTCCACATTAACAAATATTCCTACAGTGCAAGAAAAGTGTTAGATGCCATTCGTACATCCGACAAAGTGAAAGTAATCATCAAGCGAGTCAAAACAAATACGGAAGAAATTCCAATAGGATGTTATTTGTCCTCTGATTTACTCAGCAAGGACCCGCGAAATCACTGCGTACATATCCTCGACGTGATTCCCCTCCCAGATAACGATGACGAGGCTTTAATAGTTATGCCCTTCCTCAGATCCTTTCACGAACCACCTTTTGAATTCAAAAGCGAATATGTTGAAGCATCGAATCAGCTTCTCGAGGTTAGTATATGTTATATCCACCTTTTGCACAGCCTGATCCCAGTTTACAGGGATTGCACGAGCATAATGTGTCGCACATATACGAGAGGACATTAATCACACTGTGATTTACTGAACACAGTCTATAAGGATGTTTGTTTCTTTAATATCATGATGGATTCTTCGCAACTGATCCCTCGGGGGTTCCACTTTGCGAATGAAAATACCCACGACGGTGTCACTAATGGCAAATTTGATTTCAAGGACCGTAGGGATGTTGCACCAGTTTCTTACTATTTTATTGATTTTGGCCTTTCGTCTCGATCCCCGAGTTTCGAGAAACGCGGTAACTTCACTGGACGAGTCGGACAGGATCGAACGGTTCCAAAAATTTCAGATACAATCGCCTGGGATCCCTTTAAAGTTGACATATATCAATTGGGAAGCGTTTTTGCTCTGATAGAATCTGTGGGTGATATCTAAATTATTCAAGTATATATTTATATATTGCTCCCAGGATTATATTGGCCTAGACTTCCTTCATCCCTTAGTGGAGTCCATGAGGCAGACAGATCCGAGTCAGCGTCCTGACGCTTCGGGGGCATTGGAACATCTCCAGATCATCAGCACTTTATCACCTGATGATCTGAATACTGAAGTGTGGCGTCATGCAGACGTGTATATGGGAGATAAACGGCGGGGGAGGCCAGTTCCCAAACGCAGACCGCTGAGGTCATTACTGAACAAATTGATCGGGCATTTCGGTAAGCTAAGTTCGTATGATTATGTATTTGAAACCTTCAATGATATTTAAGAGAAACATAACTGCGCCTTTGGTTTCGTTTGTTAACCTGAGGGTAGCAACAGCGTTGTTGTTGCTGTTGCTTTTTTCTTTCATTAGTACAGTTATCCTAAATATAAAGAATTCACCATAATTATTTGAGAAGAATGATTGGAAATCACACGTAACGTTATGCCAAAGTATGTTACATCAAAAGGTTTCCGCATAATGAACAAAAAAGATTGGATACCGGTATCGCCAGCATATGCATCCGAGGACCTATCATACATGACCAGCATTGAGAGTAAATTTAGGGAGCATAATTTGAAATGTCACTGCTGCACACGTCAAGAACGAAGTATAAAGATTCAAGAAGAAAGAGAAAGAGAGAGAAAGTCGTGTCCTAATGGTTGTGAAGAAATCCTTGAATCAAAGATTATTCGGGAATTGATGATGCCTTAAGAAAAAACCCACATAAGGTACTGAAATTCTTCGACCTTATTCCCTGTATTGGTCCTGGCTACTATAGGCATGACGTTTAAAAATCCCTATAAACTGATACAGAGTAACACTAACCTAGTGTTATATGCAATTGTTCTCCCGTGACCGCCTCCCCTCGAACCGGAAGACCTATCATTATCGTCGTCAGGGTACCGCTTTGTACTAGTAATATTGAATGTGCTTTCTGGCTCCTTGCCTTTGCCTTTGTCTTTGCGCTTTTGGGGAGCTCTTTGTTAAAGGTTACTTAGACTTCGGAGGACAAGATCACTGAGACAGTATTGCTCACCTGCCAGAATCACTGCGAGAGAATAAATTAGTATATCATGTGAGGAAACAGTATGAATGCTAGCATACCGTTTCTCAACACTTCGAAAACAATCAGATAATTAATAAGCGACTAATAGGAGTAGGATATCTAGTACCTGCTTTGCGCACCTGAAGAGGATGTAGACCGTCTCGCCCCTCCAGAACCGGCCGAGCTATACTTTTCCTTTAATGAGCCGTATAACTGTTTAAACATTAATATTACCGGTTTAATGTCAGATCGACGACCCTTTGCTGGCTATCTTGACTGCGGATGCTGGGATTCGAATCCAAACTGAGCCTCTGGAAATCATCCATCGTTGTTGTATAAGAGGCTCTTTGCGATAGAAACTGTCTATTTCAGCTCCCATGACGAAAAGAGAAGAAATTACTGTCACTGTCAAATTAGACTATTAGTGAATATCTTGATCCGAAGCATTGAAAACAATACGCACGAACTCGGATAAGGCACATTGTGAGGTAGAAGTAGAGCCCCAGCCCGAGCTTCTGCGAGTTTCAACATTGGTGTGACTTTGGGTGATTCCTCTGCCGACGGTCGAATACACAGAATGACGGGGACTAATAACGAATAAGCCTCTCAAGTCAATATCACTATTTGAAATTTTAATACTTGTTGATGGAGCTATGGCCAGCTTCTGAATCATAGTTCGAGCTATGCCTCCCGGTGTCATAGGAGCGTCGTGTGCTAGTATTTGAATTGGAGCGCTCTTCTGTATATATCGTGGAAGTCGTCATTTGAGAGGGACTGCGTTGATGGTTTGTTGCAGGCGGTATAACTCTTGGAACACGCCCAGGACGGGGAGACAGTTGGGTAAACTCAGGGGAAGGGCTGTTCGCGAATTGTCGGGGACTTTCCGAGTCACGTACGGCGTTAGTTTGATCTACGGTCTTCCTTAAATAATACGAATCAAACATAAAGGGAAGAAATACGTACTGTTTCCTTGTAGCTTTGCCTCTTCAGAGGACCTCTAGATTTATAAGTGAATCTATGATTATTCCGAAGGATAGTTGTATAGGAAGGATATTACCAAGTAGTCTTTACGAACTTCACGTATCTCGGATATCGCTCCATCGATCATCGGTAGACGTCTACTTTCAGCCTCCTCTCGTGAGAACCTTTCTTTCCAAGTTAGCCTCTCTGGTGGAAGCATAGCGTCTACACTGTGAATGCAAGGGATTACAGATAGGTATTGGCATACAATGTGTACACCTACAGCTCCCTATTCGCGTAGAACTCGTGTCTTGGTTGCGCTACAAGATGGCTTATATTTGTGTCGTCGTAATCTCTATCTACTTCGTCTGAAGCTATATTGCGTTGGGTCTGGTACGTTTGTCTTTTGGCTCGTTCCTCTCGACTGAGACCAAATCTAGGCGGTTTGCTAGAGGGCATGGGAGGTTGTTCTATGGATCTAGTAGACATGTGGCCCCTTTTATTTCAGGAAATTGGACAGATAACAGTCTGTCTCATGAGTTTCTTCGCAGATCAGAGGCAAACGTTGTGACAGAATTTTGTATCTTAAATCTGAAGTTCCATCGGGACTATATTCTTCATAAATGCATACCTTACGCTAGGTACCCTACGCCCTTCAGATAGAGCATATATTCTCTTCTATACAAGATTACTAATTATAGCGTCCATCTTGCTAACCGAAAGAGTTTGATGGGAATTAATTTCCCTGAAATGTGTCGGCATCTCGGAACGGCGGCGATTTTCTCAAGTCCTCCTCCTAATGTTATACCATTTCCCCTCCCCTTCTACCTGGCACAGACCATCATAAAAGGCTCTATAAACATTTACTAATATCCAATAATCGCCGTCATTCCGAGATGCCGACACATTTCAGGGAAATTAATTCCCATCAAACTCTTTCGGTTAGCAAGATGGATGCTATAATTAGTAATATTGTATAGAAGAGAATATATGCTCTACCTGAAGGGCGTAGGATACCTAGCGTAAGGTATGCATTTATGAAGAACATAGTCCCGATGGAACTTCAGATTTAAGATACAAAATTCTGTCACAACGTCTGCCTCAATAACTCAGTAAAATAGATGTGTCTATTTATGTCAACGAGACCCGTCGAGACCCTTCGGAACCGTGAATAATTCACCTAAGTACTCCTCCTACCTATATGCCTTCTTTTTTACCTCTCTGACTGCTGTAAATATTTTAAATGCATTTCTATATATTTTCTAATACAAATATCAATCTCTAGTAGCTCCTAATATACCGTCTAGAAACATCCTTAGTGCAAGTTGCATTTCAACTTGCAATAATCAACAATCAATGATCAAAACAGTAACCTGGCGACGCTCGCCCACCGTACTGCATAAAGGTCCGTGAAATTACTTACAGATTCAGGATTCAACTGCTTGCATAGAACATGATGATGGTGGGCAACAAGGATGCGGGTGTACAAGATCTGAGTTTTATTAAAAACAACTTGAATGTGGCACACGAACAGTGACGTGTCACAGCGTGTCACGCGTGAAGACAGGACAATGAAGGTCGCGTGGGATCTTCCAGGGTTATGGAGCCACACAGTCGGATTCGGGATGCATCGGATCATTCCTAGAGCATGTCGGCGCATTTGATGCCAAGGCGAGTGGGTTTTCCTCTTAACGAGGTAAATTACATGGCAGTGCAATGGCAGTGAGTCCTTTGCAACAGGTTGCCATCCTTTCTCTTTCAGCATAAAATCTGATGGTGCGCAGCTTCGAAGAACTCAGTCGAGTTTAATCTTTATACACTTTTGTGAGGAGATTAGCAGCCATCACGTCTCACTGAACCGATCAAGGGTCCGAATTCTTGAATCTTTACAGAAGGGGCTATATGTACAAAATGACTCGGGAGAAACGCAATAGGTCCCAGCGCAAAGCCGATCACCGCATTCGTCTTACTTAGGCGACGGCTTCGGCGCTTCGTTTATTGTTGACTTTTAATATTTACCTCCTGACGAGATGTCCGAAGTTAAGTACAGGTTTAATGATAACTGATTCGGCTTGAGGGACTTTCCGCACATGATTCTCAGCTACTCCATTTTGATTCCACTTGGAGTACATCCGGATCCTCAGCCAGGCCTGCAATTGCAACAAAGGAAGCGATTCCTATTTTCGTTACTCTATAGCTTCTTTTCATGGATTATGGTGGATTTTCTAACCGATTTAAATCGTACGGGATCACATAAAATGACTGATAACACAATTGCATGTGTGCTTGAGTCACTTATACAACAGGGCTAGGGAAAAGCTGGTGCTCGTTAGAACTTTTGCTTCTATCAGAAAACTTAATCAGTAGTTCTTTGATCTAACCTCCTTGCAGGAGCTCACAGACCCTGATTTTTCCTACTTAAGGGTGATATCCTGCGATATCCTTAGAAAACCAATGTCGCACGAACGAAAAAAAAAGTGCCTCGTTGTGGTTGTTGCGTTTTTTTTTTTTTTGAATAGCTTCAACAACGTCCCTGTAATGGGGATTGGCTAAATGGGACATGCGACTCAAACTCAGACCGCTGCTGAAGTGAACAAACTGCTTGGATATGGTAAATCCTTGAAACCCTTATAGTTATAGATGGAAATCAACTTGAAACCTCAGTAAGTAACGAGTCTAATATACGAAACTTTCGCCTTTTTTTATTTTTTTATATTCCATTTTTTGTCTATTTGGGGCGTTGCCCTATGTAAGACATTTATCGGCGCAATTACATGCTCTGTTGTTACTCTAACTTATCCCTGCCTATCCCTGCACACACCACATAGCACGCCCTGAGGCATTGTGCTAGAGCTGGATCCGTGCCTGGTGGAGGTGAGGAGTTGGTTCTTACCCTTGCGGGCATGGGTGAGTGTTTTGCCGACTTTTCGCTTCGGATCTCGATTTTTGCTTCTTCATTCCTCTCTTCATCCCTATTCCCGACCCGTTTTCTGCCCTCTCCCACTTCTCTTCAACGCTCCTCTCTATGCCCTTCCGTTCTTTCCTTCCGCCTGTGTTTAGCTTTTCCGTGTTTTCCATCTATTTCCACTGCCGTCTTGTTTTCTTGTTTTCTTCCTGTGTTATTTTCAGTGGGCCCGTAATGTCCATGAATCTTCTTGTGCCGTTGATGTATCTAAATAAACAGTGCTGGAAGTGTGTCCGGATTGGATAATAAAAACTTATCTGATCTCTCATCATGTCCATGCTTTCAATAGATTTGTCTCCTTAATTTGACATATGCTTTGCATCTGAATAGATAATGGTGTACTGTTTCGGGCTCTCTCCTGCATGCTGGGCATATGTTAGTCTGAACATGTTTGATGTGATGTAAATGCTTGTTGAGCTGTGCGTGTCCTGTCCATAGTTGCACTAGTATTGCTAGATTCCATCTCGGTAGCTTCATGCACTGCTTCAAGAATTTTGGGGATGGTGCTGTGGTGTCGATTCTGCTCAGAGCAGCATGTCTTGTGGTACTTTCGAACATTTTTCTTGCAATCGCCTTTAGCCATGACATGTGCTGCTGTTTCATGGCCGAGATGCTTGCAGGGATTTGTCCTCATAGGATGTTCGGAAGTAGGTGTTCTGGTATCTCATTCTTGCCTTTCGCCGCCTTCTTCGTCTCAATGTTGCTCTCCTCATTGCCTGTGTGTCCTTCATGTCCGGGTATCCATCTGGTTGTGACTGCTGTTGGCTGGCATAGACATATTTGCTCGTTTAGCACGATCATGAGTGGCTGTCCTGGGTTGGCTTTATCTGCAATATATGCTCTGATTGCTGCCTGGTTGTCTAGCCCTATTGACGTCTTGCTTCCTGTCACGCCCGTCTTGAGCATGTGCACTGCCATCATTGCTCCTGCGAGCTCGGCTTCGAATACTGTGTGCTCCTCAATCAATCCCAGCTTCTTCTTTCTTGTAGCCACCTTCCTACTGTTCTCATACAGTACCGCCGCGGCCCCTATGTTTCCGTCGATGGCTGACCTTCACCTTTTAATCAGAAAGAACAGTCATACGCATGATAAGCTGGTCGAGAAAACAACGTTATCAGCCCGAGTTTCGCGACTTGGTCTTATCACGGTCACTTATTAATAATTCCGGGAGTGAACAATTATAGTCTTGTTCATCATAAGTAATTGTCAATTACTTAGCTCTCAAACGAAATGTGTAAAGGGCTTACCCGAGTTAGGCACTCGTTACACGTGCTTCTATCCGATCCATAACTGAAAATATGCCAGAAATGTAACAATACAAAATGAATAAATCAATGCGCCGAACAATTGATAATCAAGGATGAACAGGCTTAAAGGTACTTAAGTGGTATTTTAATTCCATATTTGATTGGTGAGGTACTACGTGGTAGATCTATCCCCTTATAATATTAGATTCCATTATATTCCACTTTAAGACTCTTCGATACTACTGCTGGTCCTTCCTTTAATGCACTGATTTCGATCAAGAAGTGGCTGAAAATCCTGAGGTAAATGCCAAGTACTATTGCAGCGCGTAAATTCCCTTCAAGGGTCAATTCTTCAATAATGTACCAAAGCTGGTTAATAGGCCCGGGTATATGGACGTACTTAACTCCTACAGACAATGCAATGTCGGTAATAATAAAAAATAAGAAGCATATCTGAAGAACCCTGCTCACGGAACCATAATTATCATGTGTCGCTCTGTTGCAGGCCTGTTGTAAGATTTTTCAAAAACGAAAAAATCCCGAATATGACCGATATTACAATAGGGAGATATGGGTAAGCCCTGCACGAAGATGCCATGAGATTACAAGGTGTACGATGCGAAGATAACGATTATATGATGATACTGAGAACAATAGGAACGGTAGAATTGCTATATGGACAAAATGGAAGCTCGTTTACCGATATTTACTGACTAATTCTCGAGGCCTAAGAATTGGATCAAATTCTTTATAATAACGTCATCAGGTTGTTCCCAGTCTTCCTTCAGCTTTCGAGCCCTTTCCCGCGCTTCCGGGGAGCCATTCGGAAGCACTCTCATTTTGCCCACCTCCCTCGCACCTTTTACCAATGTGGATGTCCTAGGAATCCGAATTGCATCCATCTGGTCGGCAACCAATTTAAAGGTATCCAACGAGACGCTCGATATTTCAGCGGGTGGAATATGCTTTGAGAGAAGATCCATTAGAAGCCTCACGTCTTCTAGGGCTTGATTAGCACCTTGACCGAGATGCTATATTGAAGAAACAACAATGAATTATTTGATCAATTCTAGATCCGAGTTGAAACCCGTACCGGTGCTGTTGGATGCGCAGCATCGCCTATCAACACCACTCTTCCTTTATGCCATGTCTGTAATTCTCTGCGATCATACAGCCCGTACTTTTCAAAGAATTAGAAAATAAAGCATTTAATATAAATTGCTAACTTGCCTTTACAATGGCTGGGGTATTGGATATGATGTCTTTCATAGTGACACTATCTGTCCATTGGAAGTCGAGATTGCTTTGCGAGAGTAACTCGAGCCGGAGTTCATCTCCTGCTTCAGCCTTCCAAGTTTCTCTAGCCTCTCCTTCCACAGATGTGCAAGCCCATGAAAGCAATGAGACATTGTCATCGGTTCTAGAGGTGCTACCGTGCAAAGAGTCACGGGCAACGGGGTAAGCAATGACGTGCATCTTATCGGCATAAACGTTCTTCTGAAAACGAATCCGGCCAGGAACCAACGCCAATCCGCCTCTCTATATGAGAATTCGAATCAAATTGGTTTCTAATTCATTAAACTCGTACTAACCTGTGTCAATCCAGTATATTCTGCAGTTTCCTTTCCAAATATAGCAATACGAGTCCTAGAGTGCAAGCCATCACAACCGACTAAGATTGAACCTTTGAACCTTTCTCCATTTTCGAATATCGCTGTGACTGAATCCTCGCTCTGCTCAATATCGGCGAGCGAATGATGGAAACGGATGTCAATGTCCTGCTTCTGAACGGATTCAATTAGATATCTATAGATTGTAAGTGATATTAAAGCGAAGCATCCACTTTTAGGAAACTTACTCTAATAGAACGCTCCTTTTCACCCCAGCATAAGGAAGGCCAAAGTTTTTCAAAGCCAGAGAGGGGGCGTTAGAATTAACAATGCATCCATTTTCATCACTGTGGACGAAAGTTTCGGTAGGCATAATAATTCCTTCTGACACCATAGATTCTAAGAGTCCGATGCTTTCGTAGACCCGTAAGCTTGATCAATCCAGTAAGTCAAATATATCATC
>KN837155.1:406927-419309 GCA_000827215.1 Sphaerobolus stellatus SS14
GGCATAATAATTCCTTCTGACACCATAGATTCTAAGAGTCCGATGCTTTCGTAGACCCGTAAGCTTGATCAATCCAGTAAGTCAAATATATCATCGGAATCAAACTAAGGGGGCATACCCATTTGGTGCAAGAAAGAGGGAAACGCCTCCAGGAGCTAAGTAAGTATTATTAGAAGTTATCCAGGTAATAACGAATAATAAATAGATACCTGGGCCGTCATATTTTTCGAACAGAACGACCTTGTATCCCTTTCGTTGCAAACCGATAGCTAAAGTAGGGCCAGCGACGCCAGCACCGACTATGAGAATGGGAAGTTGTGACTGTGACATTGTATGTAATACGGTCTGTGGAAGATGTTGTCGAAACTTAAAGCATTGGGCTGACTTATATACCTTAATCAGCCTTAATCCATTGTCCAAACCGGGTACTATTAATAGTTACCTGCTTTGATACCAGCTTGAAGCCGTCATGTTGAGTCAGTCATTCCAGTAACAGTCATAACTAATAAGTCAGATATACTTTTGCGGGCCAGTTGACTTCGGCTGTCAACTTGAGGAAGAAGTGAAGGAAAAGACCGGCCGCGTTGAACAGGATTCTGCTAGGAACGCGTTGGGGTTGCTGCCTATGCGGTCCTATGCGGCGCGCGCGCATTCATTAAGGAAAACAGTGCTCATCGTTTGCAACTTGGCGGCAGGCTACATCCTAACATATGCCGGTAATGGTCGACAGCGAACTTGAATTCCGCAGCACCGTGGAATGCACACACCTCGAGTCTTGGGCGCTTCACTGAACCAATCGGTCTCGAACTCAATGTGTTAGACTGCGTTCAGCACCAGGATCGTCAGAGAATCCTGTCACTCCGAAATCGTAACTCCGTGCGTTTGGCACCGAGATTGTCAGAGAATCCTGGAGTTTATGGTGGATTGATAACTCCGTGCGTTCGGCACCGAGATTGTCAGAGAATCCTGGAGTCACTCCGAATCGTAACTCCGTCCCTTGAAGTCACAACTTGGAAACATGGTTAGCGACTGTCCCTGATCATCCGACATAGGTTCCGAACAGGGCGAGACTTCCTCTGCTGCAGACGTAAGTATAGGACCCTGGTTTAAGTCATCTTCACATATCAAATCAAATCAATAGTTCTGCTTCACAGACACAATTAGAATCTTCGGGGCCGATTATGACTCGACGTAGTCGTCGCTATTTGCTCGTTCTTTTCGTTGCGTGGATCATCTACATTCTCAGCGGACAACGAACCTATCTTGTCTCTTCTTTGTTCAATAAAGATGATAGGATTCTTCTACTCACTGCTCACCCGGATGATGAATGCATGTTCTTCGCTCCCACTATCACAGCATTGGTCCAGAACGGGATCAAGATGTTCTCGTTGTGTCTTTCAATCGGTATGTCCATTCAATGTCTCCAATGCGCTTTACATATACCCAAATTTAGGAAATGCTGATGGTCTTGGAGTCGTTCGACCTTTGGAGCTTAAAAGGAGTCTCGCCGTACTTGGTGTTCCTGCAGATCACTCAGAGGTCGTCAACCACCCGTACGTTGCATATATTCACGTTGCAAACCATATCTCATTGATAAAATTACACAGGGCTCTCCAGGATAATATACATCAGTCATGGGATCCAGAGGTCATCGCAAACGTGTTGAAGCCATTTGTGGAAGTTCATAATATCACCACAGTTTGTTCCTACGTTTACTTGGTCTAACCGTCGGATACTTACGTTCTTCCCAGATCTTAACCTTCGATGAACGTGGTATTTCCAACCATCCAAATCACTATTCTCTTCCTCTGGGAGCTGCGCACCTGCTATACAATATGCCCAACATACCAATACGGCTGCTATCTCTGAAGACTGTGCCTACACTTCCTAAATATACAGGTTTCTTGTCGCCCATTATAACAAATATTTGGTATTCCTTCATTGTCAATCCACGACGACCAGTGTTCGTTGCCGGGTTCAAAGGATATCGTACTGCTCTCCAAGCAATGTACCAACATTGGTCTCAACTCGTATGGTTCCGCTGGCTCTACGTCCTCTTTTCACGATATATGTGGATCAACGAGTGGCTTCCTGTCCACATCGCGTAATCAAACGGCGAGGTATTGATGTCTCTTTACCACCAAACAACTCCACGTGCAGTACTGGCACTCTTAACATTACCATCAAGCCACCCAAATTCCACCCCTACGTCAACCATGCCACTAGGACATATCAAACGAACCAAACCCTGTTACGCTCCTTTGGCATCGAGTTTATTTGTACGAGCTTGTGCAGAAATATGATTAGCTACGCTTCCTCCAACGGAAGCAGCGACACCGAGACAGAGAGAGACCTAGTGCCACTGGAGACGTCTGATGGAGCACACCAATGGACATGGCTTGAATGTCCATATAAACTGGGATACTATCTGGTCTGAGTTCGGTTTGCGATGAGACGCCCATCTTTGGTTGAGCTTGGGCGGAGGGGTGAAGCCCCATGGCTTCGACTCTTGCCCGGTGAATACTCTATATTTCCTAGCAGAGCTCTAGAGTATCGGAAGGTGGATGTGAGGATCACGAAGCATGTGGAAATGAGCAGAATTTAGGAGATGAATTGGTGGGAGATGGCAAGAACATTCCAAGGGTACACTGAGTACACTGGCAGGAGTTAATTGTTCGCGGATAGATGTGAGTGAAGCGGATCTACAAATTAACATCATTAGCGATTATCACACCATACACCCAACAAGAGATCACTAGTCTGAAAAAGTGGTGGGATACAGATATAAATTCGGTATCGTTCTTAAAACAAAACAGAATACATCACACCGATAAGCTGTTTACCAGCAAGTTTGAATCGTAACTTGGTCGTAACGGTCATAACATTAAAAAGATGTTATTACATCCAAACGTATTCAATAGTCATACAAAGTCCTAGCATGCACCAGTGATCATCACCTAGCCTTACACCTATTTCCCTCCGCCAACTCCTAATGAATTATTCAAATCTTTCAATCTGGCTTCCCATGCACCAACTTCCGCCAACTTCTGTTCCAAATTAAGGATCTCTCTGTCAATTCCCATGCGCTCTTCAGCTGTTCCAACGCGGGTCATCGTCCAGCTTCCGGTGCCGTCACCCGGAAGTGTAAGTTGACGAGTGTGGTACTTCGCTAACGAGGGTCTGATGGGGAATGCATGAGAATGATTCTTATCAAACATAAATGCCAGCATACCGTAGTGAGATAGTAACAAGTGTGATTCCCATGTCCTTTGCATGCTGGTACATGGCACCTTCAACGTCACTCGATACGGCACTAGTGCATTCTGCAGGAAAAGATAGATCTCAGTATGCTTATTATAAAGATGCGCATGATTATGCTTACCATCTAGGACCGCAAACTGCGGCTTGTGGTAGAACACACGAGCCATACCCATCTACGAACAAACATAAGACAAAGATCTTTAGGGAAATTTAGGGAAAAAGAATAAAAAGTCCCTACCCTCTGCTTCTCGCCGCCACTAAGAACATCCTTCCATTCTTTGATGGTCGCCCACCCTCCTTCACGATCAGGTAGATACTCTAAATGGGCGACTTTCAAGATATCTTTCAAGTCCTCGATTGTCCTTCCAGACTGAAGGAATTGAGAATAAGAGTGGGGGTAGATGATCCTGCAAACAATGCGTCAGATAAGAACTGCATGACTCGCAGAAAATAGAGACACTTACTGATCCAAAAGCGACCCGACAACCATATAGGGTCTCTGCGGTATAAAAAGAACGCCATTAACGCCGCGCTCAGGTCGCTCCAATGATCCAGGAGCCGTGGGCCATAACCCAGCAATTATCCTAGCAATAGCCGTCTTGCCTACTCCGTTAGGTCCAGTTATCATAAGGTGTTCACCAGGCTTCATGCGCCAGGCATCCACGCCCTCTTCCGCGGCAGATTCGCCACTTTCGGTTACAGGTTCGAAATCTGATTCATCCAAGCCAGATTCAGCGGCAGATGCAGCGGGCAATTCGATGGAGAGACGGTCGATGAGCTGGAGGTCTTCGCCAGGTACTTCGACATTGACGCCGTATAAAGCAACATGCTTGTCGTCCTTGGTAAAATCAGGAATGGGTTTGAGAGCATGGAGAGTCGAAAAGAGGGTATATAGTCGGGACGAGAGACCGGCGAGTTCGAGAATGTCTTTGTAGGCGAACATAAGGCGGCCACCGGCATCGGCAAGAGACAGCAACAAACGACGGTTTGATATATAATCTAGATAGTTGCAACATGAAAAAAATATGCTTATGAGACAGACGGATCAACACACTTTCTGTACGATCTGCTACTGCATCGTCCGTGTTACCGGTCTCGGGATTGCCAGCAGTCTGAACACCGACTGAACGCTTTCGGCGTGTGAATAGAATGGGAATAGAAATTAATAGATATCCTAATCAAGGTAAATCCAGCCATTTCATGCACATGATGGTGGATAGCGTACCTGCAGCAGACCAGGTATATTTGATCACAAAGTCTTCTGTCCATTCGTACGCTATACGAATCTACAACCCTAGTTGTAGAAAAGATAAATGAATAGATGAATAAGGACATACTTTGTATATAGAATTAATATGCTTGACTAGACGCAAGTATGCCCTCCATAGGATATCACGCTCACGCGGACCTCCATTATAGAAACTAACGCCAAACATATCAGTAGCATAGATTTGACAACGGCAACAATACTTACGCAATCTCTTCGCTTTCACGTCCGACTCGACCCATTCCGGCACGGAACTCGCCCTGTATTCTCTTAGTAAGTTGATAGTGCTGGCAACAAGACTGTTTGGCTAACCTCAAGTCCTCGCTCAACAGCCGCCAAGCGACCAAATGCAGGCGTAACGGATCGTAGGATCTTCGCTGTTGCATAATAACTGACAAAGAGCAGTATAGTCCCGCGTGCCCCTAATGATCGTGACAATTGCGATGTGAAGATCAACATATCGAGAGATGGCTTCATAACATTGCCGCTAAGGAGATACAATGTATTAGAACGTTTATGGTCTCTTAATGACATAGACTTACTATAGGGCGGACATGGAATCGCAGAATGCGGCAATATCAGCTGTTATATACCTTCAAGAGGACTCAGTATACCATTATAAATTTAGAGTAGAAAGTCGAACGGCGTACTGATCAGCACCTTCCAGATGCTCAGAGCTTGGTCCATGAGATACGCGATAATATCTCAATAACGGTGCGGGGGAGAAGTATAGGTCATGGGCATAACGAGTAAGGGTCGACCGAAGGTGAAGCGACAATTTCGATTGCAAATGACGAAGCTAAGAAAATTATGAGATAATAATCGCGGAGCAGATGAACATGGAAAGACTTACCATGGAATTGGTATAGGTGCTGGGAATTGCTAGCAGGAACCATAACGCAAGACCTCTTCCGAAGCCAGCTCCATTGGCACTAATCTAGATGAAATCCATTTAGCAGCATGCATTTCAACATAGTCGATTTATGTCACTATATATCCATTTGGACATATAGTCATGCAAGAAGCAGAACTCACCAAGTCTCTAGCAATACGTCCGTCTAGCCTAGCCACCAACACTGAGAGGTATGTTCGTAGGACAAGGAACGTGGAATGTAGAAGCAATATTAAGCTCTGTTTAGAGCGTACTGACGGGAAGGCAATTCGTAATATGGACAAAAGTTGGCCAAGTTGAGACTTGACTGGCTTTGAGCCTGGAGCTTGACCTTGTGACGAATTGAGTAGAGGAAACAACTTTCGCGTTGCTTTCATATATGTCTCGGATAAAGGTGTGGATTTAACCTGAAAGAGCCGTAAGTAAGAGATCACCGCCCAAATAGCATTGAATGAATCACTCACCTTGGATATCCTTCCCCGAAATGGTACTAGAATAGACTTGGAACCATCCTCTTCAACGACATATAAAGGTATCTTCCTTGCTAACCGTGGATCTTTCGTCCCATAGTAATTAATGGGTTTCCCTTGAACTACTTCTTGAATCTTCGTACGGTTGAGCGTTCTGAACGGATCAAGAACCCTGGAGCGTAACAGGATCACCGAGAGGAGCAGAGCTTTGAGACATAGCGACCTTTGGGATAACGGAAGTTGTTCTAATATCTTGGAAAGCGCATTCGATGCCCATGGACCTACTGGTCTATGGACAGAAGCCATGACATGAGTTGGTGGTGGTGCGATTTATCACGTGAAATGGTCTTGATTTAAGGTTCGACACGTTGTGTGCGTTCCAAGACAGTTACTATTAGGATAAATTCTTCGTTCCCTGGTTTAATTCTTGATCCAGAATTAGATCAGAAGACAAAGAGTGATCCAAAATGTTGACCTTCAGTGAACTCAGCAATTGGGACTTTGGACTGAAGCGCCGAAGGTAACACGCGCGTCAATCAGGATGGCGAATCACGTGACCTAACGGAGGTATAAAAACTTCCACGTATCGGCGTCTGTTTCCTCACTCATTTCATGACCCGCACTATTGTCCACTCGCAAGTTTTTATCTTCAGTTGCGAGAGCCTACCGCGGGTCTAAGACGGATATTACCTCTCAGCTGGAGTCTGCATCTTGACTTTGTCAATGTGGTGCGTCCTCCTTACCGGAGTAGGGCACATTTTTCACAACTTTTCTCTGTATGATAGCATGTACTTTGAATTCAATATACAACTTTACCCCCCATAGCATCCGCGTTGGAAGCATCGTGTACAAGGAATCAGGCAGTGGAGAGATTTGTGAATTATTTTCGCTTCCATATCGAACACAATGTCCCGAATGATGAGAACGTACACATTCACTGAGTCTCGCAAGAGATCTCTATGAGGACTAGACTAAGTGTCTTTCCCTGGTATACTGCCTGGCAGGAACCGTCTAAGACCTGGTCAAGAACGGAAAGCTGACGGGATTTTGTGTTCTGTGGATGATAGTTGGAGCTTGTCGGGTACTTGTGAGATGACGACTTAGTACTCAGTACGCATCTTCCATTGGAATTACTAGATTTTATGTCATTACATATATTCTTGTCCTCCCATTATACTTTGATCTCCTGGTCTTGCATGGACTCGTTTATCGTCCCGAAGGAATTTGGGTTTGAGGACAGAAAGGCAAATGGGTACCTGGTGTATCTCTCTTAAAGACCAGAACATAATCACTGTACTATGAACAACTAAATATACACAAAATTCGACTCAGAGTTATGAAAACAAATTGTGCCGCGGATTGTTTGAAACGTCTAATCGCCCTTACGCACCGTATCCCCAGCGTGTTGAGTATATCAGACGCACGAGTTTAGTAAAGAGGGATGGTAGTGGAGCCCGATAATGCCTCCATTCTTCCACAAAATTCTCAGGAAGCCCACGCCACCGTATAGTCCCGGTTCCCAAGGACCATAAGCAGGAGATGGAGAGAATGGAGATGAAAGTTAGGTGGGATTGAGCTGAATGAGCATTTCTCGAAGAATCGAAGGGCCTCTAAGGATATGAACCGCTCATCCAATTTATGTGTTATTAGTCGATCGAGGAAAGGGGTCATAAAAGGGATCAATAGAGTGCAGTGCTGCGCGAAATTGAGTATTAGCTGGCATTCCATTTCATAAATTTGATAATACACGTTACCTGGGATTCCTCACACAAAAAAATGCCCATACAACCTATTTCCAAAAATAAAAGGGTCGTAATCTAATTCTTCTTGGCTAGTATCGTAAGGAGACTATAGACACAATTTCGAAGGACTGCCACGCAGGTAAACGGTGTTCAGTTATGATGTGATAGAAAGCATCAGGGAAAGATCAAAGCCATATAGCACATGTAAGTTTTCCTGCGGAACGCAAATTTCGACGTTTCCCGTTTTCGCGCGAAAGCATGTAGGACCCGAAATGATTCACAAGCGTATTGGAAGTTTTAATATCCTATATTAGCATACATATATTTATCAGAATATATGGTGAAGTGGAAATGTGTTTAATAGGCACGCGATGAATATAATTTGAATGTAAGAACGTTATGGCCTATCAACGGATGTTAGGCAAGATCAAATACGAGGAGAATACTCACACCTTCATGAGACAATGAATATAATGCAAAATCTCTCCTACTGAACTAAAGTCTGGGCTTAAAGGATTTTCATCTCATCTAGAGCCCATAAATGATCAGGTTCGTCAGGTGGATTATAGTTCGCTTAGCGCGGCATAACTGTGAAGGAATGTTCCTCATATTCGAGGATCTCAATAATGAGGAGGATGCAGTTTTCTGTTGCTTCTTTCCTATGCGCGTACAAAATTCGGTTGATGCGAGATTCCTGCGTACCATTGATAATGTGTAGTCTCTTGATAGCTGCATACTGGCCTTGGTGGTCATGAGCAAAGCGGATTTTGTTCACGCAGCGCGTATGATATTCAGTGAGAAAAAAAAACGAGATGAAAGGATATCAATAATCACTGAAAGGAAGGCATCCAATGGAGGACTCCAGTCAAAATGATATAGAGCGTCACCTCCCAGAAAGCATACGGCCACTCGGGAGTCTCTGTAGCCTGAAGGATAGAAGTCTGTAATGAGGGTACGCAAGACCCTATGGATCTCAATGTGTAAAGTGTATATCTTTTTGTAGAGAGCCAGTCCTCAAAGACTCCCAAAATTCTAATAATTGAGCGTTTTGCGCCTCCCAAGCTGCCAAGGATTCTTCATCAGATAGTTTCTATAAAACTTAGAAGGCTGTGTAGATCGCATACAAGAACTTACGGTATTATCTGAGTGACCCGGTTGTGGACGTGCCCAACACATGAAGCTTTAAGGAGGTAGCTGAAAGGCTGCCGATGATGCAGCCTTGCTAGGGTCGATCCACAGATGACAGGACCAACGTATCTCTGTTGAACGAGAAGGTACGACGATGTACAAGTAGATATAAGTAAACGATGAAAAACTACTGTAATGGTTCCGTCCGTTATGTAATAAAAGTATGACTAAAGGTCGTGTCGTAAGTCGGCAGGCTTACAGTAGCAATAGGGATAACACTGTTACAATGACAGTTGTTCAGGAAGGAGGCACACGTTGATGACGCATCATGCATCAGATTCACTGGACGCCTTGTGCCTGGGTTCATCAATAGCGCTGAACGTGGAGACATAACCCAAGCGATAACTTTTGAGTCTACTGCAGCGCCCGGTACACGATCGACAAACCCCGGGGATGGGCGCGTGTAAGTAGAATTTATACACAGTGCGATAGCTCCAGAATTAGTAGAAGGTGCCCATTTTATAATTAAATATCATACGATAAATATTTACGGAAGAAATGAAAAAAAGAAAGTAAGGGATAAAACATTCTTCGGAGACTAATCTTTTGTATTAGTGCCCGCTTCCGTCATGTCCAATATGTATGACTCTTTGCAAAAACACCCACGTGATATCTGTAAAAATTCCAGTTGTAAGTGAAGAGTGAAGCAGAAGTGCTGAGTGCTTAAAAGTTACTCGGGGTCAAGGTCTACTTATAACATGTTCACCGGATGGGCCAGTAATCAAGCTTAATGCTTCTCACTGATATTTCAACCATTGTTGGGTATTTTTAAAAATAGTACTGCGATAATATACTATCCATGGACCAGTCACCTTGAATAGACGTGCGAGAACGGCAAGTGACATATATTGCAGACATTGAAAATTCCTATCAAACACAGTCATGAAGATTTACATGCATATGGAGCTGATTAGATCAACAGTTCTCGCCTCGAACGCATGATACGTCTAATCGCGCATACACAGCGTACTCCCCAGTGAGTTAAACATATACGACGCAGAAGTTTAGTATAGAGGGATGGTGCTGGAGCTCGGAAGTGGCTCCATCGTTCCAAAAATTCTTCAGGAAGGCCATACCATCGGTTGTATCTTTCTGATTGCCAAAAAGGACCAGATTGAAAGGGAGGCGGAAATTTAGCTGAAAGCTCTGCAGGAGTAAGTTTCATGTGCATGCCTTCAAAAAATGCCAGGGCTTCTGAAGACGTGAAACGCGAATTTAATTCATCAAATACCAATCGATCAAGGAAAGGAGCCAAGAAAGGTATTATTAGCGTGTAGTGCTACATCGATGTCAATCGCTATAGTAAAATAGATTTGGTAATGGATATTACCTGAAAATGTAGACAAAGCATAATGCCTAAGCAGCCCATTTCAAATATGAAGGGATCGTAATCCGGCTCTCCCTGGCTCGTATCATACGGTATTTCTATAGAGTGAATTTTCCGTGACCGCCATGCAGGTAAACGGATTTGAGTTGACGATGGTGTTGAGGAAATCATAAGGGACAGATCGAAATCGAAAAGCGCGCATATCAATTTACCGGAGAACTGCAACATTGATCAGTTATATTCCAAACGATGGAGGGCTCCGAAGTGATTTACAAGTGTATTGGCTAATTTGAAATCCTGAATGGGCATTAAATCAGAATATAAAATGTAACGTAAACGTAATATATTCAATACTCACACGATGGGCAATTGATTTGGAATGTAAGAAATTTATGGCCTGCCAACCGCTGTTAAGCTCACAATCAAATACAAGGATGATAGACAAACCATCAGAAGACAATGTATATAACGTAGAAGCTCTCCAACAAAATCGAATGTATGCGAAATAAGATCCTCGCCCCATCCATAGACAGTTTACATGTTTACATGGTTAGGTAGATAGTGAAATATCAGTATCCTGACATACCGAGGCATAATGGCGAAGCACTGTTCTCCATGCTCGAGTATCTCAATAATAGGGAAAATGCAGTTTTCTGTTGCTTCTTTCTGATGCTCGTACAGATATCGATCAATACGAGATTCCTCTGTATTCCCGAGGAAGCCCAACCTCTTGATGGCTACGTGGTGACCTTGACGGCCTTGAGTGAAACAGATCTTGTCCTGATAAACCGTATTATGTCTCGTTATATGTGATATAAAATGATGTTTAACTCACGGAAAGATATGATTCCAAAGGAGACTGACTCTCGGTTGGAAGATCGCCTCCGCAGAATGCGTGCGGCCACTCAGGAGCCTCCGAAAACTGAGTGAGTATTTGCAAAGAAGGTACCCCGATGTATTTCAAGTCATAAATATATATTATTTGACATAGAACCAATCTCTCAACGTCTCCCAGGAGTCTCTTATTGCCGCGTTTCGGGCCTCCCACTCTTCCAAGGACTTCGCTGGTCCCTATATTAAGAAACGTAAGTCTTGAGTAAGTTTTATGAGATCAACTTACATCATCATCTGAAAGATCCACTTGTTTAAGTGACCAAAACCTGAACATGGCAGCTGTGCACGAGGATCGATTGAAGTCGTTTCAAGAAGCGAATCTGTGTCAGCACGTGGGAAATATAGCCAAGCGATCCTCGACAGGAAGCATTTCGGCGCCGGGTCAATGGCGGATCAAGCGCGCGGTCCAGAACCGTTGTAATACTCGGAAAGCACTGCCGAAGGCCAAATAATCAAAGGTGTAGTATGATCGCGACAGCAACTCAGAAAATTTACTGAGCAGCCATGAATATCCGGGTATACATTTCGGAGGATTCTAGCCGATGCGCACTTGCTGCTTCTCATCAATTCGAGTACAAACCCAATTAACATGCTGAATGAAATACTTATACAGAAAGCATCTTAAATGCTCCTAACTGCTAATAATGACGTGATAGGACGATATCATGAAACGTCTAATTGCCATCACGCACCGCTCGCCCCAGCGTGTTAAACATATACGGCACAGAAATTTGATATAGAGGGATGATATTGGGGTTCGAAGGTGACCCCATTGTTTCGCAAAGTCTTCAGGAAGCCCGTGCCACCGGTCGTATTTTCCCGGTGTCCACCCTGGAGACTGAAAATAAGTGGAAGGAAGAACCGGAGCTGAAAGCTGTCCAGGAGTGAGTGCCATGTGCATTTTTTCAAAAAGCTGAAGGCTTAAACCTCTCGTCTAATTTATCGGTTATTAGCCGGTCAAGTAAAGGAGCCAAGAAAGGGATTATTGCGGTGCAGTGCTACATAAATGTCAGCAGCTAAATCACACGATATCTGGCATTGAATGTCGCCTGAAAATTTCGACAAAGCATAATGCCCAAACAACCCATTTCGAATACGAAAGGGTCATAATCTAGTTCTCCTTGACTGGGATTTCTATAGATATAACTTCAAAGGACCTCCACGCAGGGAAACGAGTATTGGTTGCCGATGGCGTGGAAGCAAGCATAAGGCCGAGATCGAAGTCGAAAAGCGCGTATATTAGTTTACCAGAGGTTCTCAACTCTGGCCGTTTCCAGTTATTTATACAATTATCGTAGGCCCCGAAATGATTTACAGGTATATTGTCTACCTTGATATCCT
>KN837155.1:423371-445084 GCA_000827215.1 Sphaerobolus stellatus SS14
CCCGACGGATTCAAGCTCTGATGCACCGTCAACGGAGCAAAAGTCGGAAAGATGGCAAATCCAGCATGTTGTGTTTCCCGCGATGCGCAAGTACCTTCAGCCGTCGAAAACTTTGCTGGAGAGAGATGTAGTCCAAATTGCCAGTTTACCAGATTTGTACCGAGTGTTTGAGAGATGTTGATTTGTGCCCAACAGTCATGATGTTACCTGTTATAATATCGACATCTGTTTCTGGCTATAGTTGTTCCTGTTTGAGGAAGCGACATAGCTAGATGATCGTGCGGTTGAGCACAGGCAGCCCGGCTGGTGGTTGGTCGAACCAAGGAGCGCTAAGCGCTGAGTAGTTTCAGCTCGCGCCGCACACAAAGGAGTCCAGGAGCACTTATTGCGTTTCTTGCTACTGCAGTGTTGTAGGATTCATTCTTAGGCGATTAGGGCTCGCCTAAGGCCATTGCCCTTATCAAACATGAGTAGTGAAGGGGTCCAAATCACGATTCCTAGTGAGTAGTAGTTTACTTCGTATCGGTTGTAGCTCGTGGCTAATACGCGTCGTGCTGTAGCTTTTGACGATGATGAGTTTGGCATTGATACGATTCCTTTTGGACGAGGTAATGGGTTTGGTTCGTCTGGATTTGGATTTGGGAATGGGAGTGGAGGCTCTGGGAGCGGTTGGGGCGCGTCCACGGGTGGGCACGGATTTGGAGGCGGGTTTGGAGGGTTTGACGAGTCACCGACGTCGACACCGACGACAGACAGGGTGGACAAGTCGTATTTTCATTCTCGCGGTGACTCCATTACTTCAGAGACTTCTGTGCATAGTGGAGGACACTCGTTCAAATCTGGACCGGGGAGCATCAAGTCCGGGAGTATCAAGTCATATATCCCCACAGCGCCAGGACTCGTGGCCCATTCATCCAGTAGCTCCCTCATTACAGCTACTACTTCAAGTCAATCTCTAGCGACTAGTCGCAAATCCTCTTTCGCGTCGATTCGGAACGCCTTCAAGGGCAAAGGATCAGAAGCACCCCCTCCACTACCTCCATTAGACCAGCAATCATACCCGTATGGTCTAAAGGGAGCATCGATACCGAGATCGAGCTCTTCTTTAGCACATGTTGCTGTACCGAATGGCCCTTCCCCACGGAGACCCTCTGTGACCACAAACGGCTCGCCTCAAGGCCAACGACCTTCTACGCCCCAGCGTCCTTCCACACCTTCCTCTGGCACAAATAGACATATACCCAAACGCAGCGCGTCACTTGTTCGTCACACTCATCAGTCAAATGGGTCTTACTTCCACTTCTCAGACCCTGGAAGTGATCACCTTAACCCTTCACAATCTTCGCCACCTCCTGTTCCCAGGATGCCTAACGAATATATCAATTCTAACGGAAATTCAAGAGAACATCTTCGGACACCCTCGTTACAATCAACTGTGGAACCACAGCTTCTTAAGGAACCTCGTACGCCGGCTGAATACGCGCTTCATGCAGTATTCACGCGTTTTGTGGTCTCTGCGGATAATAAGGTTGATCAGTATCTGCGGTATAAACTGGTACGTTGAATGAACACCTATCGAGAGTAATATTTTGACGATTTTATTCCAGAACTTGGAAGCCCCATACCTACCAGATTATATAGGGCTAGGTGTAGACCCCTCCTTTGATGCGTTGCTGGATTCTTTGGCACGTATTGCCCAAAAGCAACTTAAACGAGTTGTTGAGTCCGTGCTTCGGTGGCGCAATGATCAGAATAAGACACTAAATGAAGAGCTACTTCGTTTACACAAGTACGTGCAACCGTGACTTGGACACAGTGCGAATATTAACACGGATTTATAGCAATACATCTCCCGCTAGCGTGCGTTCATTACGGCCACAGGATACTTCAGGTGCTTTGAAGCAACGAAAAGCAGTAAGCAGGATTCTTTTGAAAATATTATAATATCTCCCTGACGTTCGTAATAGTTGGTTTCCATCTACGTCGCCTGCAGAGCCTTAGTCGTGGTCTTCAGTTCAATCACCAAGGACCAGTTAAGCACAAGCCTTGGTAATAGTCTTGAAGAGATCATATTCGAGCAATTTCGGAGGACCGATCTTAAGGCCGTTTCGCAGAATGCAAATCATCGTGCGAATGTGGAAATAGCGGCGCAACTTCTTGGGCATCTTTCTAATGTCCGCTTCGAGACAGTAACGGATAGGTTCCTTGCCGAGTTGAAGCCGATAGCTGTTGGACAGGTTAGCAGAGATGGTGACATACGATATGAAAATATTGTCCGCGGACTCCGATACGTGCAGATCAAGGTTTGTATCAGTCTTATTTTCAACGTACATGTATTGATATATTGTATTCTTTTTTAGGTCTGGCCGCCGGAAGCTTTTGACGAGGGAGCTGAATTCATCCTGTCGATAGCGAAGACTTTCGAGCGAGCTCATGGTTTCCGGTTGAAGAAGACATTTGCTGAGACATTGACGCAATTGTTACATACTGTCGGAAAAGTAAGTTAGCTTATTTTTGACGTGTTCTAATACTAATCATTCATTATAGACCGCTCAACATGAAGTTAATCATCCGGATTGGGCAAAATCCATCGAAATTATTCTCCCGAAAGCACAAGATATGATGAGCAAAGCTCGCTATTGGCAAACGGCCTATCCGTTGGTTGCCACTTGCCTGTCTGTAGCACCACATGAGCTTTTCCTGAAGAATTGGATCGTCTTTTTCGAAGGTGGGCTTGGCAAGCTGAAGGTAAATTCAATCTGTGGTTAAAACATCTTTAAATTATTGACAATTCACTCGCAGGAAAAGGCTTCGAGATTTTATGTTCTGAACGGGATGATGCGACTCCTGTGGACCTACCTATACCGGTGTCAAGAATCTATGTCTACGACGCATAGTCGTCTAGACAACATTCTTAAACACTTCTTTCCTCCGAACCGGCTGCACGTTTTTCCAGCGGACGATGCTGGAGTTGTCTTACTCCATATGCTCCACTTCATCATTTTCCGTCATTTCGAATATGGTTGCGATTTTGCACTCAGCCTAATGCAAGAATCCATGTTGACGTCAGGAAAACAGAAGACCATCAACATCGAAGCTCTTGCACCTGAACGGACCGTCATAGGATTTCGCGCTATTCTGTTGTCTTTAACCTGCATGGAAAAAGACAAGCGGCGACCTCTATGGCCAACAAGCTCCGACTTCACCTGCTTTGACAACAGTGGCATTGATTGGCCAATAAATGGCGACAAGCTTCCAGATACTGTTCTATCAAAGAATGGTGTACAGGAATTCATGGATCGCCTTCGTCCACTCACTACTACTATCGGACGCGTCCTCGCGCAGACGGTCGGTAGTATGTCTGTTTTCGACGACAAATGGATATTTCGACCACAATTAGTCGTTGAAGACGTCGAGCCGCATATTGTGCGTCAGCATCCAGAAGGAAAAGTTGCGTACCCTCGGAGTGCACTCTCTCAGATTGATCTTCTGATCACACTCTTCGATTCATGGCCTCGCTGTTTGAGTGATCAGACGCCGCTCATTGAAACCTTGGACTTACTATTCCGTGGCCTTATACATGTGGAACCGGATGTCGAGGAATCTGCCACTCGGGCCCTGCTCCGGTTCGCTGCTGATGAGAACCGTGTCACCGAAGTTCTTAACAGATTTAATCGCTTCCTGTTTGGACCTTATCACCTGCTCAACGAAGGAAGCGGGATCCGTTTATACATAGAGCGTCTAGCTTTACCACGACTCTGGAGCCAGGTGATCGATGTTTGGATTCAACGGATCACAGCTGTGGATAGCGAGTATACAGGACCTACACCATGGATGATAGGTGCTCGCGACGCGTTGAATAATTCTCAGGCAGCGGCCTTATTCCTGCTAACTCATAACCGCCAAGATATCCGACAACTTTCTGTGAAGATACTTCAAAAATTGGCGGGTGTCTCCAACTTTGTACAGAAAACTCAGAGCGAAGATGGATCCATCGGATCAAAACAACAATACCCGGATATCATTGATATTCTCAACGGACAAGGCGTCAACAAGTCAGTACTGGAAGATCACGCACATCTCTTGACCAACAGTGATCGTAAACAGCTCGCTGTATGGAGAGAAGAGCAGTTTCCTGGTGCTCTTCGTCGCCTGGCTGAGAGTGACAAAGAAGTTGACCGCCGGCTTTGGCGATTTGTTTTCCCAAGTTTCATTCGACTATGTATACAGGTTCATCCCACTGTTGTCGATGCTTGGCGCGAGACTGTTAACGCAGTCGTCCTCCGGTATCATCCCATAATGTCTTCGGTGGCGGGTATCAGTGGACGCACAATAGGTCCGTCCTCGAACCGTGGTCCAGGATACAACGTAGCCCAAGAAAGAGAAAGGATCGTCAGTGAATATGCATCTGCCATCGAACAGTGGCATTCTTGGATCAGATGTCTGTGCGGTGCTGCAGTGGCCTCCGATGCTCGACCACCTGTTGCTCGTGAACATGCCAGAGCACCTTCGGACCTCACTACCCAACGTGAAAGATTATCAACTGCGAGAGGACTCTTCCGACATCTAACTGCCTTCCTTGCATCCGAGCACAACGCATTCAGAGATGCAGTGGTCTCTGCCTTCGGTTCCATACCTCAGAGCGCATTTTCGACTTTATTAGAAGATCTACAGCCCATGACTCGCCACATCTTGGATGGCAGAAGTAAAATGGTTCAAAGGGGACAAGGCCAAGAGCATTTATTTGCCTCCGTGGCACACATATACCAGCTGACTGCGCATTTCGTTCATGACCCCCGCTCCCTTGGTGACCATGCGTCTCTCCATCTGCTTTTAGCATTCGTTCGGGAGACAAGAGGTTTCCTGATACGTCCGGATAACCGCCACGATTCAGATTTAAATCCATTGCGTCGATATTTTTGTGGTGTCGTTGAACATCTTTTCGATCGTCTAAATTCCTTGAAAGACTCGGACCGATTCATTTCCAAGAATATGCGTCTTGCACTGTATCGACTATGCGAGGAATGGTGTATGATTAGTCGACCTCCTGGTGGAAAATCGAGAAGAGACCAACCAAGTAATCAGGGCAGGATCGAAGAAGAAATGTCTTCATTGGTAGGGGCTGCGTATGGGGCTATGGCAGCTTTATGTGTAAGTTCATGGTATTTGACATATCGATCGGGAACTTACATTTTTTCCTGCGCAGCAAGGCGCTTTCTTTGCTGCAGATATTACCGTTTCGGATAATAAGAATTCGGGCTCACCTACAGACATTGGCCCTCCAGAACATAAAGAACCTCTCAGCGTTGATGCGTTATTGGAACGAATTATTGACATGATGGCATCCAACTCTAAATCCATCAATGGTAGCGGCAAGTGAGTTATTGCCTTCTTCCTTATTTCAAAGTTTGGAAAATCTAACTTTATGCAGGAGAGCTCTCACCTCATTGCTTCGACATCCCTATCATCATGAAGCACTGACCGATGCGGCTGTGAGGTGGTCGTTCGTAACCTCTTCGAACGGCGCACACCTCAGCAAGTATCGTTTCTTCAGCGTTGTGGTTGACGTTATCAGGTCATTCCCTGGTCATCACTTCAGCTTTAGCCAAGTTGTCTGCCTAGGGCTCTGCAATCTCAGTTCTCCAGCCGCAGAGGTTCGAAAAGCCGCATACAATCTTTTGGATGAGATTCATGAACAATATGAGGGCCAATTGAGCTTAGCGCAATTTGAAGCTGCTATCGGCACATCAGCGCCATCCATCTACCTTCATGCGCAACGTCAACTATCGGATTTATTGGCGGCAGAGCACGCTGACCAAGGCGGAGCTATCTTGGCTCAATGTGCTATGCGTCTTCCGCAAGTATACGACAACATGGGTCATTCTATGCAGGAGCACATACTTCAATTTTTAGAGCCTTGGATGAGCACCATCGACTTGATGCCTGAAGGATATTCTCAGCTATCACCCGAGGGCTATCGATCGTTGTGCAATCTTTTTGCTCTGACATATTCATATGTCGATCGTCATCCTGAACATATCCAAGCACTTTGGAGTCGCCTCGTTGACGAACAATACCCGATGAACAGCAGTGCGACAGTGAAGTTCCTAATTGAACAAGCCGCTCGTAGAGGAAGTACTCAGTTCATTACATATGCCGGCAGGGTCATTGCTTGTTTATCTCGTACTTCCGTTGGACAACGGACGTTCGAAGACCTGTGCAGTCTTATCGATCCAGCCGGGATGTCTCAGGGTACCGAGCAAGAGACAAACTTTCCAGAAGACGTGGGCAACCATCACAGAGCCGATCTGGGATCTATCTTACCTCCAGAACAACCACGACCGACTCTGGGTACCGGAGAACTTGCAATGCTATTCCTAGCAGACACGACACTAGAGCGATCTTGGGATCTTCGTCTACATCTTCCATGTCTGCTTCACGCTCTCTTCACGCATTTCGATCATAGATTGCCCTTCGTGGAGCATTTAAGTCAACATATGCTGTTTCAGTTGTTACGGGCATGGATTCCAGGATATGACGAACTACCTGAAAGGTCGAAGTACCCGAGTTGTGCATCGCTGAAGGCAACTGTAGATCAGATGGAAGCTGAAATATCTTCAATTTTCTGGTCTGAATCGGACTCTTCTCAGATTGGCAACGAGAAGATAGCACGTTTATGCAACCAGACACTAAGCTTGCTTCAGCCTCTACATCCTCAGCTACGGCAGGAGTGGGGTGAATCAGCTCTCACCTGGGGAACGTCGTGCGCCAGTCGTCTAATTGCTGTCCGCTCTCTGCAACTATTCCGCGTTTTGATGCCGAAAGTCAATCGTAATACTCTAGGAGGCCTTCTGGGTCGTTTATCCAATACGATCGCTGATCCGGAAGAAAGTATCCAGGCATTCACCAACGAGCTGTTACTTACCTTGACGGCTCTCGCACGGTCAGAGGATCTTGACCAAGCAGTCATACCTCAGTATTTCTGGTCGGCATATGCATGCCTCTCTAGTAGTGTGGAGCAAGAATATGCTCAAGCTCTAGAGATAATGGACGCACTCTTGGACAAGATCGATCTCGGTGATCCTGAAAGTGTGGAACACCTGCTTGAAAGGAGGCCTGTTAACTGGGCCGGACCATACTGTGGTCTACAACAACTTGTTATAATCGGATTGAAGTCCTCCGCCACGAGCCCTGCAAGCTTTAAGATACTTTGTCGTTTGGCCGAACATGACGACAATAAGCTCCTAGATCCAGGCGATGGTCGGTTACGTGACTTATTTACAGTCAGCCTTCCGTGGTGCCTTGACGCAATGGATACCACGACGCCTTCTCCGGCTGTTGTTGCGCTGGGAGAAAAGATTGCACGACTGGCAGAAGCTGCGCGTCTGCCAAATCTCGCCCGAATTATGACATCCTTCGCCAAGAGTCGATTCCGCACGAAAGATGATTTCCTTCGGCAGAGTGTGGCATGCCTACGGGAATATTTCGCGCCAAAGCATTGGCAGGAAGTTGCCACACATCTGCTGAGCCTTGTATTGAACTCACAGCGCTGGCTACGTTTGAAAGCGATGCAAGTACTCAAGGGTCTTTTCTCCCATAGGGAGTCTAGACAACCCCTTGAACTCTTTGGTTCTGAACTGCTGATGCCGTTGTTGCGGTTGCTCCAGACGGATCTAGCTGCGCAGGCTTTGGAGGTGCTCGATGAACAGGTGACCATTGTAGGTGGCGCAGGTCCCAAGGCAACACAGGTATGTGAGACCCCCACATTCCTTACAATCGTTATTCACAACTTTATTCTAGGTCTTACGTATGAGTATGCGAATGAGTGTTCAACTCAACAGCATTCCCAAGTTCGATTCTGGAGGCTCTATATTCGGGGCCCCCTCAGAGTCCGGCTGGTGCATCCCTGATCCCAAGACAGCAATGGAGAAAACGCGCACGAACATTTTGTTGACTTACGACATGTGTCGAATGCCTCGTCCCTCTCTACTAATTTTCGAACCCGAACCTGCCCCCTCACACCAGTATGAATACGATCCTCCGGAAGACGACTTTGGCGACCTTCTCGGGAAACTAGCTGGTCTAAACTCGTATTTCAAGGAGCAAGGCGCAGAGCCGAGCGAAGAAGCTCTGCAACGGGCTCAAGCCATTCTTAGCAAATCAAGCTCTAATCACGGTCATCCTGAAACCATCCCCGAGACGCCTCTTGCCAGCCAACTTTTCGAAGTCGCACCTCCTTCTCCTCCTGATTTCATCTTTGGTGATTCTGAGGACGAGGAAAGCGCCGATGATGGTGAAGCGGACGGTCTAGGAAGTGATATCGAGGATTCGTTCGCTTTTGACCGTAGGAGTCGTTTCTTTGGCAAGATCAGGTGATGTCATACACCTATTTTCTCTATTTACTATCCATCTACTACGTATCATCAAGTATCGGAACCCACATACAACCTCATACATATACTCATCTCATCTCTCTCTTCCTGCATACTCCTATTGCATTGCGTGCTACCGTATGTTCTTTGTTTAACCTCCTCATGTTTTGTGATGATTTCGTTCGTTTTCTGTTTCATTTCGTTCGTTTTCCGTTTCGTTTCGTTTTCCGCTTTGTTTATTGCATACAGTATCGCATACATATCACCCATATTCGTCGCTCGTCGTATCGTCCGCCACCCCGCATGTACCCTTGTATAGAATTTGTATTCCCGCTTTGGAATGGATATTTTTACACAACTGAAACGACTTTGAACCGAAATTTTTCTGTGAGTTTAAACGAACAACAAAAACTCCTTAGAGTTGGAATCTACTGGTACGTATGATTTAGATGAGTGGATATGTAAGTGTCTACAGATACAAGTATGGAATACGTTATTACAGTCCGATGGAAATACAGTATTACAGGGTAATGTCAAGACTTAGCAGAATTATTAAGTGTCGCCATCATATCATTCAAACACCTCGCCACAATTCCAACGCCTTCCAAAATCATTTCTTTCTCCTTCCTATTCAACCTCCCCCCCATCTTCCCCTCAAACTTATCTGGATGCCATTTTAACAACGCCTCTCTAATCTTCTCCTTCCTCGTTTTTCCTTCTTCCTCCTTTTCAAGACCCTCAGTCAAAAAGCCTTCAATCCCCTCCTTACTCAACCCCTCAATCCCATCCGGCACCTCGAAAAGCGGCCACGGGATATCGCGAAACCCAAATAACATTTCCGCCGAATCAGGCGCAGTGACGATCCGCCAACGAGCTTCATAGTACTCCCAAGCCTCTTTCTTCTGCCGTCGTTCCCTGAGTGTATGCCGCGCTGCACGCTCCGCCTCCCGCTCCCGCTCCAGCCGTTTGGTTTCTTCGCGCACTTTGCGTTCACGGGCTTTACGCGCTTCGCGTTCTGCTTTACGGCGATCGCGTTCTTCCATTTCCGCTTTATGAGATCGTCTGTAACCATAGTCCCATTAGAGATGAGTAGAACAAACAGAACTGCCATTGAACATACCTCCACATCCCCTCCCTAATCCATTCCGAATACTCATCATCAGTCATCATATTCGGATCCGCCGAAAGAGGGTCCGGTAAATGCTCCTGCCCACCAGGCGCAGCACCCCTCCACCGATTCGGCACATGCCCATACGCATTCATATGAGCTTCTAACCCATCCAACCGTGCACCCCTGTGATAATCATTATCATCCTCCATCGCATCATACAGTTTCTCTTTAAACCGCTGTTCTTCGATCTCTGCTCGTATTTGGTCTAAATCAATCTTGGAAGAGGAAGGAGGGGGGATCCATGATTCGTCGTCGCCCCAGTTAGATGGAGGTGTAGGACCTTCATGACGATGGGATGCCTTTCGGGCTTTGCGTTCTGCACGCTTTGCTTTTCTCCACTTGCGTTCTGCGCGTTCTTCGGGTGTTTCTTTGAGATGGAGTTTCCCCATATATAAGAGGTTGGGGGAGCTAAGACGGCTGAGAGGAGAGGTGGTGGAGTGACATACGTCACTGTCACGCTCAATGAGCCAGCCACTTCTGCGCGCTACATATGGTAGGAATAAGTACTACGATTTGAAATAATAGTGTAATAGAGTGATTTTTTTTGGAATATTATCCAGATAATCGTAAAATCCAAATAATCATCTTGCAACATATGTACATGCGTGTAAATCAAATAAGCAACAAATTTGGCAAACTTGGTCTGGCCAAATAACCTTCAAATACCTGGTAATAAGACACTGTCCACTGAGCGACTAAACCTCTCCCCAAATATCCTCCTTTTAAATCATACATCTGCACCCTTACCCCTACCCAACCTCCTCATCCACGCCCAATGCAGCTTCGGATCCTCCAAAAACTCCTTAATCGCCACAACCTCCTCATCCTCCGGCCCCGAAATTAATAACCCATATTCCACAGCCAACGCCGCATACTTTATCGCAGGATATTCCTCCCCCACCGCAGCATACGCCAACGCAGCCAACATATACGCCTGAGAAATCTCCGATTCCAGTCTCTCTTGGATGTATAGGGATACTAAGGTCTCGCCTGCTTCAGGGGAAAGAGGGTGCGTGACGCTCCAGTCGGTGGTGAGTTGGTCCTGGAGCGATGTGATCAGTTGGAGACGGCGGTCGGAGGCGGAGATGTAGGATGGGGGGAGGGAACAGAGCGAGCAGGTGCAGGTGAAACCCCAGGATTCGTCAAGGGCGGCGGTGCGTTCTTCATGGCTAGCCATGTGGTTCGTATCTGGGAGGATAGTATTAGTTTTAAGATTAGGAAGCGGGAAAAGAAGAGACGAACAGGTTAGAGTGATCTCTTCGCCTTCCATTATGGGTCGGACGGCGTGAGTATAGTGTATTAATGTGCCTTTGTTGATATAGTACGCGGTGCTGGAAGGAGAGTAAGCCATCATAATGGATTCGATACATTTTATAACATACTTTGGACGACAGTCGTGATTTGTACGCTAAAAAGGCGAACCATCAATCCCAATCTCAGCCATAAAGGTCTTCAAATACAATAACACTCACAGCCGTCTCCGGATACACCCCATTATGTGGTTCGTCTTCCTCCTTCTCTTCATCCCCAAGGATCATCTGAAACGAATTCGTAATCATCACCGCCTCCACCTTATCCACATCCTGACCCTCTCCATGCCCCATCAAACCCATATAAAGCCTCCTCGAGGCCTCCGGCAACCTCTCCACTCCAATCCTCTGCAACTCCAGCCTATCATTTACTTGCAACCCCTCGTCCATGACTTTATGCACAATCAAAACTGGTGTATGCGCATGGATGATCTGACCGCGCTGAATAGTGTGTTTCGCTATTAGACCAACACCTTTTCCGGGCATGGGCTTTTGGATGAATGGAGGGTTGGAGACGTCGTTGACGGATGCTGTTAGTTCAGGTGCCATACGCTGGATGAACCATGATGCTATTTCTTGGGTGGTGACGAGGGAAATTCCACGACCTTGTGCGTAGGAATGGGTGGAGAATACGCAGTAAGTTACGTTTCCGTAGATATTAGCTTTGCACGGAATGGGTTCTACCCATGGAATAACAGTTGTAGTTTCATTCGTGCTTGCTGGGACGGTGGAATTTGCATGCTTTGGTGCGGCGAGCTTTGAACAGATTTGGAATGGCACTGTGAGTCCGTCGTGTTCTTCTAGTGTACATTCAGGATCTTTTGAAGGCGGCGTATTGCCCAGCAGGACTTGAGTACCTGACACAAAGGCTGCAAAGGCTAGGTTTGTATAGAGGGCCAAGCTGAGAATGCCCGGCATATTAGCAGAACAGTAACAAAAGAAAGATGGGGCAAAGAGAGAACGTACAGAGACGCGAGCAAGACGGGTAACCAGGTTCTTAAAGGCGGATACTGACATACTTAGGTGCTTGAAGGTACAATATCATACGCTGTAGCCTGTCGCCTAGAATATTAGGTCCCACACCAGCTCTGATAGCCTACTAGATCATTGTATTGTGATGCGAACCGCTTCGAATTGGAAATTCCAGGTAGTTTTGCAAAGTTGGTCAGGAATTTGGAGGTAAGCTTGGGGTTCGTCAATTGCAAAGCGGCGTTGGATCAGAAACTGAGAATAGACCTCGTAGCTATAAACGCAGTAAAGATGCGAGTTGGCTTGTCCTTGATGCAGCGGGGCGTCTTCTGACTCTTCAGCTTCAGTCCGCTAGAGGGAAACACTGAAAGAGACAAGTCGCCAGAACATACACGTCGATTGAATCCGCTGCGCCGAGCTCGGACAGTCACGGTTGCGGGAGCCAACATCTAACTGCAGAGCTCCCAATGGCTCCCGCGACCGGCGGAATTTGCCGGAGAAGGCAACCTAAATAGCTAAGCGCGCTACCGCAGTGGTCAGACGTCGTCCCTACCTTTTACTTCGTCCTTCATCATGGCTTCGAGAGGCCAACGACGCGTCAAGTTATACACCCTCGAGGACGTCGCGGGCCACGACAAAGCCAAGGACTGCTGGCTTGTCCGCAATGGACATGTTTACGATGTTACTAGTTTCGTGAACGATCATCCTGGAGGGGATGACCTTATTCTCGAGTGGGCGGGCAAGGACGTCTCTGAGATCATGACCGGTGGAGACCACGAGCACTCAGATGCTGCATATGAGATGTTGTCTGAGTTTTTGATTGGGCGTATTGGGACGGAGGCTCAAATCGTTACAGACGGTGCGTATTCTCGCTTTGATGTCTCTTTGCATGCCTCTGACTTTTCTCTTTCCGTTGTTTAGACTGGGTCGCAACGGAGGACTTCCACCCTGACGACACGGATGTTACGGCTGATTTCGAGAAATGCGAGTTCCTTGACCTCAGCAAGCCGTTACTGCGCCAGGTCTGGGAGAGCAACTTCTCCAAGTCCTTCTACCTCAACCAGATCCATCAGCCTCGTCACGTACCCGAGTCTGCAAGACTATTCGGCCCTGCGTATCTGGAAATGTTCACGCGTACCGCGTGGTATGTCGTACCCATCTTCTGGCTTCCCATCGCCGCCTACCTCTTCACCCTCTCTACCCTCCAATTCACATATCCCGCACCGAGCTTCCGCTCTTCTTTCCCGCGTGGCGCACCGCCAACGTTTTCATTGGAAGCCCTTCTCGGTGTAACATCGCAATCAGTTGGGAAGTCGCTGATTTGCTTCTTCATTGGCAACCTTATCTGGACCTTCCTTGAATACACGTTGCATAGGTTCCTCTTCCATATTGATAACTGGCTCCCGGACAATCCTCCTGCACTTACCCTGCATTTCCTAGGTCACGGAGTCCATCATTATCTTCCTATGGACCGCCTGCGCCTGGTTATGCCGCCGCCGCTCTTCTTCTTCCTTTCGTTCCCATTCACGCAGTTGGCACATGTTCTGTTCCCAACGGCCATTGCGAACGGAATCATCAGTGGCAGCTTCACATTCTGTGAGTGTTGATTTTTTCAGCTAATTGCATTTGACTGACTTGTCGTTCAGATGTTTTGTATGATTGCATGCACTACGCCCTCCACCACACCAAGCTTCCGCAGTATATGCGCGAGATGAAGAAGTACCACCTCGCTCATCACTATAAGAACTTTGAGCTCGGCTTTGGTGTTACGAGTGCGTGTTCCTTTATTTTCTTCGTAGTCGACTTCTGACAATCCTCACAGGCAAAATTTGGGACGTTGTCTTCAACACTGTCCTCCCTGTCGCTTAAAGTGTCCACTTAGAATACATCATCTATAGAATACACGGTCTCCACATATAATGTTCAGTTATGATCCCTTTGCTATTTGATTCTTATTTGATGTTTACTACCTATCTGTTATAAACCCACTCTCATATGTATACCCAAACACTCATCGCTTCGTGGTTTTAAAGTTTATTATACTAATATTGCTACATTGTGCGCATCTATGGGTATTAACTGCGTTATAATAAACGAAAATAAACAGAAAATCCATGCATATACTTAAATACCGTCCATCCATCCATCCTTATGGAAACCTCGCATTCAACCCATCATAAATCAAGAAGATCAACGCATTGCTCGGTGCCGCTCTTGCTACCGTAACCCCACATCCCGCATAGAACCCTCGAATCCCCTGCTTCTTCCACATCTTCACTGCCATCTCGCCAATACTTGTCTTCGTACCCCTCAGCTCTCCCTCCGTCTGCACTGCACTCTTCACCGAATCCGCAGGGAACAAAGCAAAATTGAACGCCACACCCGCACAAGCTCCAGCAAACGCCAACTCATACCACCGCAAGTCCTTCTTACTCAGTTCCGCTCTGGGGCGGTGCACTTTCTTCGCTAGGCGGTCGAGGAGTAACGAGGAGACGAATTCGTTTGAACCGAACCATGCGGCACCACCGCCTGTTTCGCGGATGAATGTGCCTGTGTGGCCGAGCCAGAGGCCGCGGAGGCCGTTTTGGCGGACGGTGCTGGCGATGATGGAGAAGGGGCCTTGCAGATTAGCGAAGGAGGGGCGGGAGGGCACGGTTTGCGCGATGGAGGCTGCGTGGAGGGCGCGGGTTTCGGTTGCGAGCATTTGGACTTGCATTTTGCATTTTACGAGTTCGATTGGGGTTCTGGATTTGGGCGAAATAAGGGGTGTGTTAGAGGAAAGTGAGCAGTTGGGGATGGGAATGGGACGTACAGGAGGAAACTCGCGACTCCTCCTGCTCCGGCTGCAGCGATCATAAGTTGACCCAACGACAGCGGTGCGGTTGATGGCAAGCCATTCCAATGCCGAATAGCAGCTTGCAATTCATTATACGTTAAAAAGAGGGACGCATTCTCCGCCATGGCCCCTACGATCGGGGCTGGTAATCCCTACGCATACATAAAAATGTCATTAAAAAAAAAAGTTAAGGAGACAGTAGGGAAGGACATACGCGATACAGCCCTCTAAACCCCTCATTCCTAAACGTCTGTTTCAAACAATCAATAGGCCCACTATATCGCGCTCTTGCGTCTAGGACTTGCGACTGAAGTCGAACTTTGCACAAGTCGAAGGGGTGTTCGAACACTTTGGAGACCATCCCTGCTGTCTGTAATGATCACCATAAAAAAAGCTCTCTCGTATATATGGCTAAGGACAAAAGAACACTCACACTACCGAAAAGAACATCCTTGATGCCCCTCCATGCCGGCGAAGAGGATTCGAGGGGCAGTTCTTCCGCGAAGGTTTCGTTCATGCGCCTTCAAGATTCACGGAATCAAAGAGTAGGGGGAAAAATGGATGAAAATGCAGATGATTTTGAATCTGAAGGATGTTATTGCTATGTGTGCATGGGAGGGAGGGCGAGGAGCGCTTGGGGGTTGGTCGGTCGGCTCTCGTGGCGGGTGACTCGACGCCTTGTGGTCTCTCTCGTGCTGGGCCACGGTCCACCTGGGTGAAACAAGGGTTGACACTGTGATTTCATTTCCAGCTTGATTCTCGTACGTGTTTTTGGAGGCATCGATAAGATAATTGAGATGCACTGAGTGTCATCAGAATCAGATAAGATAAAGACTAAGACTAGCGTTGCACTTGGAGGGGTGGTCCGAGTCTAAACTGAATCTCAGGCTGTGGTTGATAGACACGCAAGAAGCCTGCATACGCTGTGTATGGGAAACTTGAGCGGGCTACCAACGCTTATGCCCATTTATAATATTGCAGGGGTCGTACAGTGCATAAGGAGGTCCCACTGCTTCCGTTAGCTGCAGAAGCTTTATAAGACACATAGGGAAATTGTATTTTGAATCCATAATTGTTCAATTGAATAGCATATTCAAGTTTTGGCGACTCTAACGGTGCAAGGAAATTTCTTTCAACGAGGGATTTCTCAAAAAATCGAAAGATTCCATGATTCTCAAAAAATAAATTTCTGAAGACTGCGTTTCATGAAACTATGCAGTAGGGATTAATGATAAATTATAGAGCAGCAACAAATCAATCCCTTCACCGACGAACGTTGGTATTTCCTCATTCGGCCTCCACCCAAAAGGGGGAGTCCACCCACGTGACATCGACATTATCAGCCCGCACGTGATCTCCGAACAATTCGACGCGTATCCAAACCTCAAGTTCAACGACCATCTCTTCTTCAAGGCGAGACTCCCCGGGCTCAAGATGCAGTCAGAGGCCAAACGTATTGCCTCCTTTAAGACAGTCAAGAAGTTCTCGCGCCGCTCCAGCATTCAAGGTTCCCGAGAATGGCCTCATCCCACCGATGGAACTTGGCTTGCTCATCCTGAGAGCTTGGCTGAGGCTGGGTTTTATCATGATCCCTATGCATTATACCCCGTAAGCTCTATTTAATAATTAGCTTTATGGAATGTTTCGCTGAGGATTTATGATTATAGGACAATGTGACCTGCTTTCTTTGCAAAGAAGAATACGCAGAGTGGGAGCCGCATGATAACCCTCATGATATCCATATCAAGATTTCGAGGAATTGTCCATGGGCGTTGCTGAGATGTGCGTTGGAGAAAGACAAGGGTGATGATGGATAGTAAGGCTCCTCTTTTCACGTCCCTCGAACCTTTTACTGAGACGCTTCGCATAGCTTCGACTTTGTCAAGAAAGTGAGAATTCCGACATCTAGGGTTCTCGAGAAAGCAAGGCTGGAATCGTATGGTAACAACGAAAACGAATGGTGGCCCCATAATGCGCCTGGGCATGGCTGTAATGCTAAGGCCGTAAGTTGGTTCACCTCATTTTCTCGTTCGTTTGCTTATATGAGAACAGATGGCGAAAGCAGGGTTTGTTTTCACTCCCGATAACGTCGAAGGCGACGACACTGCGGCGTGTTTCTACTGCGACACGAGTCTGTCCGGCTGGGAGGCCGAGGACGACCCATTGTATGCCGCCCATTCATCTCTATTAGACTCGTCTTAACATTCTACTGCAGGGTTGAACACGCAAAGCGACCCGCCGCACAAGATTGCGCCTTCATTATCGCCCTGAAGGAAGTGCAAGCTGCGAAAGTGCGTCCCAAGGGCAAACGCACAACGAAAGCACCTCCCAAGAAAGATGAGATCCGCGAGCCGGAACCCATCATCATTTCGAGCGATAGCGAGGATGAAGAGAAATTGAAGAACGACAATAAAGTGGCGAAGAAGAAGTCGAAGCCGAAGCCTAGGAAGACTATTAACCAGAATACGCTCAGAGCTCCTTTGGGAGGGGTGGATGTTAATGCCAAGGTCGAGGTTCCGGCGACGCAGGATGATGTTAAGGTGGTAAGTAAATGTCTGGTATTATTCGCCTATAGTATGCTGACGTCCAACTATAGCAAGATATTCCTGTCACAAAGCCCAAGTCCACCTCTGGGAGAGTTAGAGAATACTTCGGGCAATACTACACCATGAAGAAACTCGGCTCTGGTACCTTCGGAGAGGTATACCTCGGCATTGATCTTATCTCTCACAAGCAAGTGGCCATCAAGTTGGAATCAATTAATGCTCCTGTAACACTCTTGCACATTGAGGCGCAGATGTACGCGAAACTGAGGGGCGCGGCGGGTGTTCCTGTCATGAAGGTGAATAGCCATTCTAATGATAAAATATTGTTTACTTACAATGAATCCAGTGGTATAGCACTGTGGGTGACTGCAACGTCTTGGTCCTGCCTGTGCTTGGACGTAGCTTGTCCAGCGTTCTTGACGCGTGCGGTGGACGGTTCAGTTTGCCTACGGTCTTGATGATGGCAGACCAGTTGGTAAGTTGTCCACTAATGTTCTTTCCTGCCTCTAATCAGTTTTATAGATCTGTCGCGTCCAATCTCTCCACTCATATGGTATGATCCATAGGTAAGCACGGCTCGTAAAGAGGATGTAATACCAGTTTAAGACCGTGAATATAGGGACCTAAAGCCGGACAACTTCCTCATCGGTCGTGAACTCTGGGACAAGACCATTTATGTTATTGACCTCGGAATGGCAAAAGTTTTCCGCAATGACCGCGGACAGCATATCCCTTATAAAACCAAGCGAGGATTCTGGGGCAATGCGCGGTATGCAAGTCTTGGAGCCCATGAAGGAAATGGTAAAAACACCCTACAATAAGTATTGATACATGAGATTGACACTATTTCAGAGCAAAGCCGACGAAATGATATGGAGGCGTTGGCCTATATCTTCATTGACTGTCTGAAAGGCAACTTGCCTTGGCCACCCATTAAGGCACGTGCTTTCTTGTGGGTAAAATCGCATTACTGACAATTATTAAATAGGTCGGCGCAGATGGCTATGACGACTACACTCCCGTCGCCGACGCGAAACGGCGCTTAACCCCCGAACAACTCTGCGCAGGCTTACCCGAAGAATTCGTTGTCTTCCTCAAACATGCCAAAGCGCTGTCTTTCGAGGCTCAACCCGACTACGATGGCATGCGGGTGATGTTCCAGAATCTCGCTAGGAGGATGGGCTACACGCCTGACATGCCGTATGACTGGGTGGGTCGCTAAACCAAAATGCGGAACACTGGTCGCAGGATTTATACTTTCCAATACCTACCGTTATCTCTTTTTACTTATCTATGTATACGCGATGCTTTTGGATTTGTCGACTTATCATTCGTTTTGTTTCGTTCCGTTCATTTGGCTTTTAGAACTATTTTGACTTGGATGCGTGGGTTCGGGCTTGTTTGTATGTAACATCATTGTTGTTGCAACAATATATTTTGTGTTATTTCTCTCAGAAGGAAAGAAATCTGCTCCGGGAGGCGATTGACGGTTTGGATTGACAGGAGTGTAGAAGAAAGTAAGATGGAATACAAAGCGAGATGTGACGCATCCAGAAATGCTTTTGCATTAGCCACAGCAACAGGATTACTTGTTCTTGGAAGCCCTGTAGAGAGTTGATAAGACTCATTACATGATCATAAGAGAATACGTACTTGTAATGGAACTTCTTTCGTGTAGGCGAAAACTCTCCCAACTTGTGTCCAACCATATCCTGAGTGATCGTGATAGGAATATAATCCTTTCCATTATGTACCGCAAAACGAAGACTATCAATTGGTTAATGAAGGTATTCCAAGCAAACAAGGGAAGCAATAAACCCAATGTAAGTAGGAAGGATCGTGCAAGCCCGCGCCTGCGTCCTTATCTGCGTGTTACTGCGCAACGCATCCCTCAAATTTGGAAAATTAACGAAATATGGCCCTAGTAGTGCATCCTTAGTCTGATAGATTTCTCAGAAAGTGCACAGAACGTACCCTTCCACGATGAACGCGAATACAGGCGAAGAGTCGGATGCATGGCTGCTCAGTGTCACGTGACGCCCACCAAAAATTCCTTTCTGCTACGCCCGCTGTGGCGGATCTTCTTCTCTTCCCTCCTCTCTTTAATTCTGCATGAACGACTCAGTAAAAGTATACACCGTCAATGGTGCCGCCAGCGGGTCCGCCTCCTCCCTGCCTGACTGGCTCACACGAAAACGCATAGCGAAAAAGGGCAAGAGAGCTATTCGGGAGCATATTGAGGGGACAATCGACTTAGTTCAACATTTGGAGTTCCCAGAAGCTAGTATTAAAGTCAAGACGACGAAGGATGGACATCATGCGGTCGCGACGGGTGTTTATAAGCCACAGATGAGAGTGTGGGACTTGGACCAGTTGACGTTAAAGTTTGAGAGGCATTCGGAAGCTGAGAATGTGGATTTCTTGGTGAGTGAGGCTGTTTTTGGATAAGCTGGCTGGCTGTTTGACAGCTCTAATTGATGGTCTGTATGCTAATTCCAGTACTGATAGATTCTTTCTGACGACTGGACGAAAACGCTGCATCTACAAACGGATCGCTCGCTTGAATTCCACACACAAGGCGGCTTCCACTATCGAGCACGCATACCCCACTTTGGAAGAAGTTTAGCATATCATGCGCCTTCATGTGATGCTATTGTCGCTGCAAGTGGACACGAGGTCTATCGAATTAACCTTGACCAAGGACGGTTCATGATTCCGTTGGATATGAGTTCTGGGGGAGTTGGCGAAATTGAAGGTGTTAACGTAGCCAACGTCAATCCTGCACATCAGTTGTTTGCTTTTGCAATTGAAGGGAATGGGACAGTGCAGTTCTGGGACCCCAGATCACGGTCGAGAGTGGGCATTCTCAACCTGCCAGAGGCCTCGCTAACTGCGTCTTCTTCTTTAAATACGGCACCGCTATCAGCAACCGCTATAGCTTCACGGTCGGATGGGCTTTCTTATGCTATTGGAACATCGACAGGCCACACGCTATTATACGATATCCGGTCACCTCGCGCATATGCAATAAAAGACCAAGGTTACGGCTTGCCAGTAAAATGCGTCGACTGGGTAGAAGGAGGACACAAGGTTGCTGGAGACGGAATGGTCATCAGCGCAGACAAAAAAGTTATCAAGATTTGGGATCGTAAAACAGTTAGTATTCTGCTTATTTCAATTTCCTGGTATGCTCACGCCCACTATAGCCGGAGACGAACTTCGCAGCTATCACACCATCGACCGACATCAATCACGTACACCATATACCAGGCTCTGGCCTATTAATGCTTGCCAATGAAGGCATTCAGATGAACTCTTATTATATTCCCCAGCTAGGCCCTGCACCGAGATGGAGCAGTTTCCTTGATAATATTACCGAAGAAATGGAGGACCAATCTACACGGTCCGCTTACGAAGATTTCAAGTTTGTCGAACGCGGTGAACTTGCACGGTATGTAGTATCTACTACCTTATATATCCCATATACTTACATTTCTGTTTAGACTCGGTCTGGACCATCTCGTTGGAACACCGGCACTCAAGCCTTACATGCACGGTTATTTCCTTTCCCTCAAATTGTACGATGCTGCTAGAGTTATCGCGAACCCGTATATCCACGAAGAACACCGCGAAAAGGTCATCAAGGCGAAGATCGAGAAGCTTGCTGAAACGCGTATTCGGACTCGCAAAGATGCTCCTAAGGTCAACAAAGCCCTTGCGGAGAAGATCAGGAGAGACCAGGAACGCGAAGCTAAGAAGGAAGAGAAGCGTAGACGGCTCAAGGGCAAGGAGGCCGCAACAGAGGAGACGGAAGGCGTCGAAAAGAAAGACCAACCGAATGTGCTTATTGATGATCGGTTCAAGGCACTGTTTGAGGATCCCGAGTTCGAGGTGGATACGACGACGAGAGAGTACGGATTGCTTAATCCTTCGACTGCTGCTCAGAAACATAGAAAAACGGTTGTGGAGGAAGAGGAGGACGAGAGCGATAAGGTATCATCTGACGGCTTGGGTGATAGCGATAATAGCGATGAAGAGTCGGATGCGCATTCGTCAGACAGCAGTGCTGCAGGAGGTGAGGTTCTTTATATCCGTTTTCTTCGTCTATTCATGGATATATTTCCTTTCAGATTTGCAACAATTCGACCCTCGCGCACGCCGTAGCGATGGCACGAAATTCAACCGATCCTTGCCACCAAGTCAACGTCCCATACCGCAACCAAAACTCGTCTCATTACAGCCACAAACGGATGGTGACGCTTCCGACCCTCGAGCGAACAAGAACAGCAGCTTCGGTGAACGACGTAAGCAGGTGTCGTCTAAACCTTCCAAAGGCAAGGCGTCGAATGGGGACGCCGAGGGTGCTATGGAGATCAGCTTCTTTCCTAGCGCTTCAAAGGGCGATTATGGTCATTCTGATGGGGAGGATGAAAATCCCCAGAAAACGAAGAAGCCGAAGGGAGTGGAGATATTTGGAGCTGGAATGGAGAAAGGGAAAGAAGATGAAAG
>KN837155.1:445910-465654 GCA_000827215.1 Sphaerobolus stellatus SS14
GGACGGTATACGCCTGCTACGTCATAATCCCAGTCCGAAAGGATATCCCTATGCTGATTACTAGACGAACACAAAGAGCCAGAGACAGAGACAGGGATAAGGAGAGGATATAGTGGGCGGGTGCATCTGTCAAGGCTGCGGACGGCGAGTACGCAGTGTAGGATCTGAGAGCTACAGTCCAAGTTTGACGGAGAATGGTGCACGGGCACAGATAGGAACAGAAGGAAAATAGGGGAATGAGGGAGCGCACTTGCGTGCTTAGTTGTGTGAGCCTGCTGCGAGTTCTAGATTGCACTCTCCGTAATTAACACCAACACGGACACCAGCAACAGCACACCCTCTCATCCAGCGTTAGATGTCCATCATGGTAGATCGTATGATCCCTCTCTGCGTTTTTCATTGACGTAATCCCATCCAAATGGCCATCGCCCATATGGTCTCGGTTCCAGCTCCTCGACTCCTGTCGCTCGGTCTATCCTACCAGCACCCACACCACCTCGCGGCATGGATATCAAATTTTCATTCTTTTCCTTTCTCATTCATGCTGATCTTGCTTTGATAATGAATATGATATCCTACTCATGCTTCTCTTCCATTCTTGCCCATTCTTGCCCATGTTCGTCCCTCCGTTTCGCTCGATCGCTATCCTGGCAGCGGCTATCGTCGTCGTTGTCGTCGTCATATCCTTGTTTGCTCGTCGTCAATCCGCGGATCGAAAGTCCTCTGACTCCCTCTCCCTCGTTCTCCGCCCCTTCATTTTACGTTCATCATTCTACATTCAACTTGCATCTCCGTTTCTACATGTCCATATGCGTATCTCTCGCTATTCCTATTCCTACTTATTCGCTTTTCTTTTGTTCCCTCTCCTGTTTTCGCTTTCTCTGAGAAGGATAATAGAAATGGTTAGTCTTATTTTAGTACTTTGCGTCCCTTTACTAAAATTGCAATATATCAAGAGGGGTAAATCTCGATGCCACAAAACCCAATTTTACAATATTGTACAAATGTCAAAAAATCCGTCTATACATAATACTTTCTCTTCCTACTTCTCTTTTACTTTCACGCTAAAACTGATCCAGCCTTACGAAACTCGAGTTGCTCCATCATAGCCTTGCCCTTCACAATCGTCTTCAAATCGGGCACATTACTGTGCTTCTCCCCATCAATGACTCTATCGACCTCCTCCAACGATGTTCCCTTGGTTTCCACCCAATACCAAGCCATGAGACCTATAATGACGACGTCGTAGGCGCCGTTGATCATGTAGGTTTTCCAACCAATTGCGACAAGGGCGAAGGGGAATGCGAAGACAGCCCAGAGACTAAATGGATGTGATATGAGCCCACAAATACTAGATGGGAAACTTAAACGGAAAATATATTGCGACTCACGCAGTAGCATTAAGGGCGAATTGGAAAACACCCATTCCATTTGCACGGATGCTGTAGTTCATGACTTCCGGCGGATAGAGATACAAGAGCGGGGTCCATCCGATACTGTAAGATCCCTGGAACAGGAAAAGCATGGCGACAGTCGCGTATATGCCAGGGTTGAACATTGATGTTCCATAAACTGTTGCAAACAGCAAAAAATTAGCTTAGCTTTCTTCATCAACTTTAACTTGAAACTGCGTACTACTTACTTTTTGTGAGAGCTCCCACCAAAAAGAGGAATATTGTGAGAAGGCTTTGACTGAGTATAGCGAGCGATTTACGTCCCATGCGGTCGGCTAGCCAGGTTCCGAAGAGGGAGCAGATGAGACACCATGCGTTTAGAATAATGTTCTAGTTGATCATGGAGTGAGTGACTTTTAGCGATATCGGGATAGGTAGGATTTTTACAATTTCAAGCTGAATGGTCGAATCTGTGATTCCAGCATTGTCGAGCATCGTTCCTAGATAGTACGATGCAATGACATTTCCTGTATCTTAGTGAGTGAAATGTGCTTTGTTGGAAACGAAAGAAAAACTTTACCAGCAATAGTACTGAAAACTGCAGCCGAAACCGCAAGTGTAACTCTCTTCCTCGCCGACGGAGTCTTAATCAATTGCATCATAGACAGCGTCTCACCCGAATTCTTCTCATACTCAATCGTGTCCAAGATTTCTTTGAACTGTGCCTCAACCAAGGGATTTTCACGATCTCCATCAGCGTACATGTAAGCCACGACTTCTAGGGCTTCCTCGGGCTGATTCTGATATACAAGCCATCTAGGAGATTCGGGAATGAAGGGGATGATAATAATGCAAAGAATGGAGAAGATGCCTTGGATGGCAGATGGTATTCTCCAAGCCCAAGTGGAGGTCATATGCGAGGTTCCGAACGTGATACCGGCAGCGATCAATCCTCCTGTTTAAATTTATTTCATTCGATCAACAGAAAGTATGCAAAATGTTTAGACAATACTCACCGACATAATAGAAGTCATTAAAGATACCCAATCCCCAAGCACGTCGTTGGAAAGGCAAAGTTTCTGCGAGATAAACAGGCCCAGAGAGCCCAGAAGCAGAGGTGCCGAATCCTATAAGTATTCGGGCAATAACGAACATGGCGACATTTTGAGCAGCCGTTTGAAGAACGACTGCAAAGACGGTGAGAAGGGCCGCCCAGAACAGGGCAGGACGACGCCCAATCCAATCGGTAAATTGGCCATAGCAAAAACCAGCGAGACATCCACCTATCCAAATGGACGCTGTGTTCAAGGCAAGGGTAGCGGTGTTGAGATGGAAATAGTTGGTATAGGAAGGTAAGATGTTTAGGCCGTTTATCATAGAGGCGTCGTACCCAAAGGTCTGGATAACAGTTAGATCTTTAGCGGGTTTGATAAGGAGCGCATGTACCGTAGATGTGATGCATGAACAGGTAATCAGCAGAAAAGAGATGAACTTCGAGGATCTCGGGACGTATGTGACCTTTTCCAACATGGCTTGATTCATCTTGGCAGGGTCTGTAGCTGTACAGACGAACTATGGACACGATAGAGGTGGTTGAAAAGAAGAAGACAGGTAGAGAACCCTCGAGTAGGTAATGGTCATGCGGGACGGGCGAGAATAGAATGGAATTAATCACGATGATAAGGCCGACAGAAATAAGTTGAAGGGACGTGAGAGTTATTCCTATAGATTTTGGCGTACGCATGGTCACAAGGACGTTTGACACGGCCCTCGGATATCTTGACGGGCGTTTTCTCTCAAAACAGTTGAGCCTAAACATAGACAGCCTCAGAAAATCTCAGAAGCGTCCCGCCAGAAGTGAGCTACGACGATGCCAAACGCGGAGAGACGGAGTTACAGCTTTCCTATGGTGGTGATTTACATCGAGGATAAGGACAAAAGAGCAAGGGTTAGGTTGGGGATAAAAAGTTTGCGAGGAACGTACGAGGACAAACGGGGTACGGATACCGCCAGTTCAATGTTCGGATTTTGGTAGCTCATGATTGAGTGATCTTCCTAAGATAAAGTATGTGCTTATGTGGGGTAGACTCCACATGGTAATGGTCGAGCTTACTGGCTTAGTGTACTGGCTTATTTTTAATTGCTTCGGACTTCTTTTTAATGAACATGGAACGATGGGTGGCAGAGATTCAGAAGTTCCCACGGCCTGGCAATGTGGGCACTTGTGATGCTTGTTCAGTTTGGGCGGCTATCTTAGGGATTTGAGGAGCTTATCCGCAGAAATTGGCCTTCGCAAGCTCGACCAACAAATATTGATAAATTCTTTGAATCTGGGTTAGTTCCATTTCTCTCGGCAGCAGAAATCAAGCTGCTTCAAGTTACTTACTTTGGACCCGGTCAGAACTGACATTCCAGTGATACCCAAGCCACGTTAAACTAACTTCTTTATAGCGTACTGTGATGAAAAACAACGATTTTAAGATGAATGCTCTAGATAACATCTAGATAACATTGAGGAATAGACCTTGAGAGGACTCAGCGACGAAAACGCGCAAAACGCACAAGAGCAATCGGTATCCACAGGTACCCACAGGAGCAAATTGGAACAATCTCGCGACGCTCTGTCAAGTTTGCCCAGCCAGATTCCAGAAGAAAATTCTCCCAGTTGTACATTCTCGATACTCAAGTTGTCCCTTTTCTCCGCAGCTGCAGGAATGTCTCCGAGGGCCATGACAGTACAACGGAGGGACAATCACCCCGTTGCCAGCACCGAAAATAAGTACTTACATTCTCGGGCGATCATAAATCCCCCGCCGCAAATAGGCGCTCATAAGAAAGCATTCCCAGGGTTAGTTATTTCGATATAGGTTGCAGAAACAGAGTAATTAAATACCATACATGTCATTATAAGTGAGAAATATAATATCTGTACTCTAAACTAACTCTAAAATCCTAATCCCTAACCCTAACTTCTAACTTGGGGGCTTGCGCTGCCCCCAGACCCCGGCGATATTTTCTTCCTCTTTAGCTATAAAAATCAGATATACTCCCTAGCCTAACCCTAACGCCCTAACCCTAACGCTAACACCTAACCTGGGAGCTTGTGCCGCCCCCAGACCCCGGCGGTATATTCTTCTTAACTAGAAAGAATGTGTATAAATTCCCTAACCTAACCCTAACACCCTAATCTAACCTGGGGGCTTGCGCCACCCCCAGACCCCGGCGGTATATTATTCCTCTTAACTAGAAAGAATGTATATAAAATCCCTAACCTAACCCTAACACCCTAATCCTTAACCTGGGGGCTTGCGCCGCCCTCAGACCCCGGCGGTATTTAAAAAAAATTAGGTATACTGCTAATGCTTTCTCCCTAACAACCTAACATTAACTCCTAACTCCTCATACGGCTCCCAGACATGTCAAGTGATTTCATTTGAGTAGTGAATAGCGAGCAAAAAAATCAACAGCGGCGGGAATCAAACCCCTAGTCTCATTTATAACCTACGTTACTCTTATAGCCACTAACCGCTACAGCAATAACTACCTTTCATTCCATTGCTTCATAGCTCACAACTCGATTCCCGGCTCAAAATACGGGCGCCTGCCAACACGAAAGCTTTCTGCGGCGGGGGATTTAAGCATGCCGTACATTCTCTTCTCCAGCACAAATAAAATTCATGACACGATAGGCACCTATCCTGGTATCGCCATGGATAATATCTTGGTCATAAGCGGGCATTATCTATACTTCAAAACTTGAGTATTAATAATATAGCCCGAACCCGGGGAATGTCGAGTACGTTGAAGGTGCTGGTTTCCTAGCGTATCGCTTAAATGGGACTACGATCGTTTATGACGGAGAAAATGAAAATCTGAAGAAAGCGAAGAAGCAAAAAAAGATATTGAACTAGAACGGGAGAGGTACAACTTGAAGAGCCAATCCAGAGGGCAACGAAAGTGAGCCCAGAATTTTTTCTTGAGGCGATAATGTCTTTCAAACGGAAACGAAGGTAATCAATTCGCAGGATCTTGACGAACGTAGTAACTTGAAGGTTATACGGTTGAATAATGAGTCGCCGACGTACTCAAAGCTTGTCATCTAGTATGTTTTATACCTTACTCAATCGTGTCTTGAAACTCCATTATTTCGCTCTAAATTTTTGCTCCTGATTTGGGGAACTTGGGACTCGGATGCGTTTAAGCCATCAATGAAAATGGTATGAAAAGAACTAGACTAGAAAGATAAAGAAGGCTCAAAGAAGCGAGAGTTTACTTACGTTGTATTCCATGGCTTATCACTAATACGTATCGTGAATATAACGATCGACTCTATCTTTGAAGGTAACATCAGCCTTTTTCACCGCATCGTCCGAGATGATCGTACATTCATCGACATTTGTTCGAGTTGTGATGCTTGACCAATATGCTAGTAATTCCAAAGACAATGTTAAGTATTCCAGCTACAATAAAGAGCGCAATAGAGAATTTGGCCTTATGGGTAGAAGAAAATTAGACTGAGTGTTGGTTGAAGGCTGAACCACCGCCTGAAGGCTAAGAATTTACTTACTTACACTAAAGCTGAAGATAGTCGACCGGTGGTACAGTGAATCTTCGAGTCGGGAGCGAAAAGGTCTGTAAGACAACAAGTGTTACTAGTAGAGCGTTGTCTCCGGGGCGCGACAACTTCCTCAAAGGAAACTAGAATTGCGCTAATGTATTCAAACGCTGAGTGTAACTTGAATATAGCTATCATACCTTCGTGAACGTTATACCAGAAAAATACCTTGACAGCACATATCCTCAAAAAACGAAACAGTTCTACGCGGGAAGCTCGTCTTTGCATCGATATTTGTTCGCGCCGTTCTACTGCTAGGCTATCATTGCCAAGAGGTTCCGAAGATGACAAGGATGAGGCTTTGAGGGACCTGGGGCGATAAGTATGGCGTTAGGTCCAGAAAGTTGCACTGCGCGGGTGTTGAAGCGAGCGCCGGATGGGCCCGGCTTAAGCCGCCTTAGTCAAGACCAGTAGAATCAGGTAGCTAGCTATACGTACGTTGAGTGGTTGTCAATTATACATTTATCTATACCGCATGCTTTGAATAACTCCATTGAATATTTTGAACGAGATCCGAATGCAAATTGAAGACGTTATCATATCTCGCAGTTCTTAAGCTTGCTCACATGTGACGCACGTCATCGATCCGTCCCTATCTGGGTTGCCACCCATATAAAGCCACCGTAGCATTGCTGTGCTTTTGGAAATTTCTCAACCCACCCCATTATCCACTACAGTCCTCCTACGAACCCTTTTACATCCACAATGGTTGCCCAAGAATTCTTCGTTCGCTTACAGCAAGGTAAGATATGCAGAATTAATTGATCGATAAGATAATCTGTCTGAGCCATTTTTGCATAGGAATTACCGGTGGCTTTGCACCACCAACTCCATCTGCAATCCATACCCTCGTTCGCTCAAAGGATTCACCTTCCCAAATCGTCGTCAACTCTTCCGTTCGTCCCGATGGACAGCCGTCGTTAGGAGAGGCGCAATCCAAGCATCTTAATGTGGACTCGCACAGTCCCCTTATCGATGAACTCGAGTCTATTCTGAAGACGATCCCCGTAGAATCCCCTCCTGGTAGCCAAGATATTTATGGAATGGATATTGGGCTGGCGTATGGAAGTGACAACTTGCAGTGGGCCAATGGAGGACCTGCGGGGTGTGGCCAAGGATATAGCGAGAATCAGGCCACGGATGAGGATAAGGCAAAGTTCAAACGTGCCGTTGAGATTGTCAACGAGATCTTGAAGCAAGATGCATGAAGGATAATAATGATACTGTGACGACAAGTGTAATATGTATTTCTTCGATTCTTTTTATGTATAGTCTCCTCGTGGCGGGACATTTATTAGTACATGCTATATGTTGAGCTGTATTATTTGTTTATCGGTCAATATGATTTAGGAGATAACCAATAATTTCTCTGAAAACCTCAGATGAAAATGTGAAACGAGAGTTGAACGAAAGTCATACTTACACATACGTTCAATTGATTGGCGTGTCGTGACTCGCGGCAGGCAACACTGGTTCGCTCAGGCTCTCTCGGAGGTTGAACCACCTTGGGTCCACACTGTATACAATTTCGTTGTTCTAAATTAAAGGATAGAAGGATGGCTCATTAGGAGAGGAACTAGTAATTATTTCCAATCTTGTAGGAATACTAGGAAATAAATGAAATGAGTACTTACCCTCGCCGCTCGGTGAAAGGAATAAAAATAAAAATAAAAATGGAGAGATGAGCCTAAGCTTCGAATAATCAAGTAAGTATTACCTCCTATTTTCCAAAGGATAAGCTGCACCGGTGAAGGCTGTGGTGAACGACCTCCTCTTCGTGTGCCAATCGTATCGATCTTATCAATTGTCACCGCGTGATGCGTGACACTTACCATCAGCAACGTTTTAGCCACAACCGTGAAGGACCAAGGTCGATATCCAAATCCACGCGGACGTCCTGCACGATCTGCAATATAAACTGCATTCAGAACATAAAGCACCGTCTCTGACATGTCGGCCACATACAAAGACCTGCCTTTCGAACTCTGGTGAATACTTACGCCACTCGTTCATCTCTCGTTGTCAGCATACTTATCCGTTTGTCTCATATAGGAGACCCATTTTCCAACATATCTACTCCCATAAGTCCTCGATATCACACCCACCCTCCGACTTCGTTATATCACCCTTGAACGCGCGTCTGAACATTTACCGCTGTCTCGCAAGTGTCTGCAAGGCGTGGCGCACGAACGCTCGCGATGTTTTCTTCGAAGATATGGAGGCTCTCACAATCGAGGCTTTGGAAGGACTCATCAAAACGTTTCTGTATACCCGCGATTTGGCCAAGGCGGTCTCGCGAATCAGCCTGTCGTTTGGAGACTTCAGATCCAGCGCCAGCCAACCTCGTCGACCGCGTCCTCTAGCACACGTCGAAACACCAGCTCCTGGTCCAACATACCTCGAACAAACGTTTACAGATGGACTCGTAGCTGTTAGTGCTGGAGGAACCTTGCCTTTTGATCCTGCGACGAGATCAGACTGGAAAGCGATCCATAAACGAGACTACGCGGCGTATCAACCCTCCACGATCTCGCAAGGCCGACACTGGGATAAATGGCAACGGCTCGTTTCTCAAGTCCTTACAATGTGCACGTCCCTCGCCGAAGCGAAGCTCATTTTCACAAATCATACTTATAGACGATACGACCGCTTCGCATATTCCACAGCCCATAACCGCAGGCCTTGGTTCCCCCCTCCGGACATGACGAACGAAAATATCATTAACAGTCTTCTGCAATCGAATAACCTCCGAACGCTATATTTAATCGACCCAGTACCCCTCGGACGATATGGACCCTCACTCGCATCTTGGGATCGCCTTCAGCATCTCAGCATCGTTCTCACACGGTCATATCCCGAGCTAAAAGACACGGCTTTCATTCCACCTAAATCTCTAGTCTCCTTCACCTTTCACGATAAATCCCAAGGCGACGTCCCATGGCCTCTCGCATCCGATCTCGCAAGCTGCACAAACCTCCAACATCTCGATCTCGCCGTAACGCGATTACACCCAACAACGGCTGAAGCGATCGGATTTCTCGTTTCATCATACCAGAACGCCCTCACAGAGCTTACTCTCCAAGTTCTCCCCGGCGCTGTCGAAGAGGAAAACATGGGATTCCAAAGTGTCTTACAATCCGCACAGCCGCTCCATTTTCCTAAATTAGAACGCCTCCGCCTTCCCGGATCATCATGCGACACTTCGTTCTTCCAATGCTTTTCGGCGGATGAATTGAAGTATTTCGAAGTCGGGTGGCTCATGGTTGATCCTGGATCTGGGACGCGGGAGGAGAAGTGGAAGAGGGGACTTAGTCGCCCGTGTCTGAGAAAGTTGAGGCAGTTGATTATTAATTTGGAGGATCCGGATACGCTGAGGAAGCGGGCGTTAAATGTGGTTTGTGAGGAGATGGGGATTGAGTTGCATCTTGGGAGACAGTTGGTGAATGACAGGGAAGATATGTTGGAGGTTGCAGGAGAGGCAGCTGAGTTTTAAACAGGGGCTACTTCTTCAGTGTATTAATGAAATAGTAACAACTAAAGTTTTATGTTACATTCTGGTACATGTACAGTATTGAAGGTCTAAATATTCTTATAATTAATAAGTTAATTCCTTTTATTTTGTAAGAAGGTAGTTTCCAGCAAAGTACATTATATGTATAAATATGGACTTTACATGCTATCCAAAATATTCCGCACTTCTGCTGCATCTGATATGCTGCTAACCAGTTGATAACAGTGAATAGATTCCTGATGTGTTCCTGGCCTTCTCTGGCTGACCTTGATGAATGTAAAGACTCCCTATATTTCTCAGATTTTCAGCCTGGCCTTGTACATTTTGTGCCTCTTTGTACAATTGCAGAGCTTCCCCAAGTGTCTTCTCAGCCTCTTCCAGCTGATCTCTGCAGATATAAAGATGTCCTAGTTCTCCCAGTGTAGTAGCCTGGCCTTGTACAATCTGTGCCTCTTTGTCCAATTCCAGAGCTTCCCCAAATGCCTTCTCAGCCTCTTCTAGCAAATCTCTGTGCTTATAAACATCTCCCAGTATTCCTAGTGCAATAGCCTCGCCTTGTACATTCTGTGCTTCTTTGTTTAATTCCAGAGCTTCCCCAAATGCCTTCTCAGCCTCTTCCAGCTGATCTCTGCTGATATAAATATCTCCTAATCTTCCCAGTGCAATAACCTGGCCTTGCACATTCTGTGCCTCTTTGTACAATTCCAGAGCTTCCCCAAATGCCTTCTCAGCCTCTTCCAGCTGATCTCTGCAGATATAAATATCTCCTAGTTTTCCCAGTGCAAAAGTCTGGCCTTGTACATTCTGTGCCTCTTTGTCCAATTCCAGAGCTTCCCCAAATGCCTTCTCAGCCTCTTCCAGCTGATCTCTCTGCATATAAATATCTCCTAGTTTTTCCAGTGCAAAAGCCTGGACTTGTACATTCTGTGCCTCTTTGTTCAATTCCAGAGCTTCCCCAAATGCCTTCTCAGCCTCTTCCAGCTGATCTCTGTGAATATAAATATCTCCTAGTTTGTCCAGTGCAATAGCCTGGCCTTGTACATTCTGTGCCTCTTTGTTCAATTCCAGAGCTTCCCCAAATGCCTTCTCAGCCTCTTCCAGCTGATTTCTGCAGATATAAATATCTCCTAGTTTGTCCAGTGCAATAGCCTGGCCTTGTACATTCTGTACCTCTTTGTTCAATTCCAGAACTTCCCTAAATGCCTTCTCAGCCTCTTCCAACTGATTTTTTCGCATATAAAGGAATCCAAGTCTGTCCAGGTCAGCAATCTGACCCAGCACATCCTGATTCTGCTTGTGTAATTCTAGAGCTTCCCCAAATGCCTTCTCAGCCTTTTCCAGTTGATCACTGCATGTATATAGAAATCCAAGTCTTCCAAGGGAATGGGCCTGACCTGTTGCATTCTGAGCCTGATTGTTTAATTCTAGAGCTTTCTGAAGGATCTTTTCTGCCTTCTCTAGTTGACCTCTGTTGATATAAACTTCTTCCCCTAGTATGCCTAGGTCCACAGCCTGCTCCCATATATTATTAACCTCTTTGTGTAATGCTAAAGCCTTCTGAAGTGCTTCCTCTGCCTCTGCCATCTGGTTTCTGCAAATGAAAAGCTGTCCCAAAACAGTATAACAGGATCCCTGCAAATCTATGTCTTCACAATGCCTAATGGCCTTCTTGATCAGAGCATCTGAAGGTCTTCCCAGAAATATTGACCACTTAGTCCAAGCTATTACTGCCCGCATGGAAGCCACTGCATATTGTTCTTTGCCAATGTCAGCCTGAAGAATACATGATATGTTGTAAAATTCTTGGATAATAATAGAGTATGCTTGAGTGATATTTGGGCTGTGATATCCCTGAATTAGATCCCTGTAGAATGCCATTATAGGATCCAGATATGAGTCCAAGTCCTTTAGCTGCAAACAAAAATGTTTTATAGGTGAAAGAATCTGAATTCTTGATGGAGTGAGTGTTTCTTCAATCTGTGCTAATGCCACTGTCCGGAGAACCTTAAGAGCCTCACAGAATTGTGGAATGTAATCATTTGCCTTCTTTAGCATCTCAACAGAGTTGGAGAAACCATCTGGTAGATAAGAAAGAAGATATAACAGAGACTTTGCTTCTGGTGTCATTCGTGGACTATTGAATGATAGCTTAATAGAGATATCAAGGCTTGATAGTCTGTTCTTTGCAGTATGCAAGACTGAAGTCTTCTCATGTTGCCATCGACTCCATAAAGATTCAGATGATTCAATCTCATCTCGGATGAGATGTGCAATCAATGTGACAGCAAGTGGAATGCCTCCCACTTCTTGAATCAGATTTTGAGCAGCATCAGTAGCAGGTTGCTGAGCAATATTCTGAAATGTCTGTAAGGATTCTTCCCTTTTCAACGGTGATAAGGGCCTCAATAAAGGATGAGACCAAGTAACACCATTAGGCCGTTGGTTGCCACGCAAAGTTATAAGCAGACCCAGGCCTGGAATATCTGAAAGACAATTTAAGAATTGTTCCTGTTGTTCCTGTATTTCTGATAGCTCCCAGAGTGTCTCCATATTATCCACACAGATAATAGCTGCATGTTTCCGCAACTCCTCCAGTACTACATCTTGTATATGTTCTTTCTCCTGCAGTTGCTCTGGACGGATCCGAATTGCAGTTGCAATGTCCAATAGCAACCGACTCAAAGAGGCTTTGCCCTCACAAGAGATGAAAAGCTGCCTAGGATATCGCTTGACAACTTCCTTATTGCGGAGGAAATGAAGGGCCAAAGTTGTTTTCCCCATACCACCAGCACCAAGAATTGCAATTCTAAGAGGCTCTTGAGTTTTGATATGAGAGAGCAAAAGCTCCATCTCCTTTTCCCTGCCAACCATTACTGTAGCTGTAGGCTTGGGAGTCATACGCCAAGCTGAGAGTACAGAAGTGGTACTATAATCCCAATGTGAATGTTTCGGGAATGGAATAAAAAAGTCTAATACCTTGGAATACCATTACTTAAAAGATTTGCGATGCCCATTTCAATATTGACCGTACGTGCAGACTATAAATGCTCCTGTTAGACCTTGTTTCTATATTGTGATTGATAGTCTTAGTTACCACAAATGTTCTCTGAAACCTATCAATCTTTCGTTCCCATTCCTTCAACTTATCTGATTTCCTATCCGTCAATTTCTGAAGCCACCGGCGGCTTTGATAGTCCTTAAGATCCTGTGCAAGACCATCGAGGAAGCTAACATAGTGGTTACTTAAAGTAATTCGAAAATTTAAATATTGGCTGACTCTTTGTACTCCTTCAAATCACTCTCTACTGGCATAAGAAAGTCCTTATGCGGTGATTCAGAGATCCGTGTGATATGAGAGAGAATATTCTTCGAGGAGTTCAACACATCGTCGAGCACCTGCTGCGCATATTTCTCGGAATCTTTCATTTCCTATACAAGACCATGTTAACGAACAAAAAGGGTTTGCGGCAATGACAGGTGACGAACCTGGCGAATTTCTATCATGCTACCTAGAATTCCCGCTATTCCTTCTATATAAGGAACTTTATCGACTAGCTTGGCTACATCTTGCAAAAGCTTCAAAATAGTCTCCGTTGTGTTCAAAATCGCGTCTTTCTTTCCTCCTCGTAAAGCACCTGTTTGACTCTGTGCTATCGAAGGAGGTGTACTTTCATTTCCAGTGCGACTGGGTGTTCTTCGGAGAAAGCGTCTCAAGCTCAATCTGCTTTGCTTGCTTGTCATACTTGGAATTAACAAGTCACGGTCAATCGAGGGATTGGCTCTGCTGGATACACAAGACTTACCGCTGAAAGCTCTGAGGATGACGGAGGTTCAAGCTAAAGGTGGTTGAGACTGTTGGACTGAATGGCACTGCCTCATGTCAACGTTCCTGGCAGCAATGACAGCTTGCTCTCACGATGTCATCACAATGTATTCTAATATTACATCCAGAGAGAATAATTTAACCATAAAATGCGCAACTCCCTCCAGATGAATTAGTGATGAATACATCGTGAATCCGCACAGTGGAACTACGATAATGAGTCACAATTAAGCGGTGAGATCAAGTTCATCGAGAGCTGATTTATTTACACTCAATGATCTTTGAAATTCGGTCGAGAAAATATCGGTGAGTCGATAATGAAATCTCACCAAAGAATTGCAAAGTAGGAGATAGATATTAGAGTGGTACGTCAACTACCAGTGAATTTGGACGTTGTTATCCAAATACCTCTAAATCGACTACCAGCGCTTGGATGTCATCCAATAAGGGCGTAGGATATCGTGCTAGGACCAGTGAGGCACATTCAAAAAGGTTCGGCGCTCTCGTGAAGCCACTGCGTCTCCTTCGTCGCTGAGGGGAAAGTCCAAAGACAAGGCGACAATGTCCTGAATTGCGGCAAATACGGGTTGATGGTTTTCGAACAAATGAAGGCGAGATAGTACCGAGTAGAATGCAGTAACGTGGGCAAAGTCATCAACATCTTCCTATCATTACTATTAGAGTCTGCACAGCCAGTTAATCTCTTGGATTTGTCGTACAAAATTGAGGGGATGAGAAGAATGTATGGAGATGAACATGGGAGCGTGATGAGTATAAAGGGAAAACGCTGGAGATACATTACACTGCGCGAAAGGCATGGAGTGGTGTAATGTGACTCGCGTGACAAAACGCGTCGCCCGAATAAAACGACCAAATCGAGCTCTTCCTCACGGGTTTTACCTGCGTAGGCATTAATTAATGAAAGTCTGTCGATGGTGCTTGTATACACTCTGTAATTAGACAAGTGATTTGTAAAGGGCCATCGCAACAGTATACAGAGGACTAGATAAATAGTCAGGAGCAGTCATATAAGTGAAAGGCGGCACGTACACACACAACGCTGCCTAACGTCTGTAGGGGGCAAGTAGAGGGAAGTATGAAAGTAACCAGACGTGGACCTATCGATGGCAAGAGCTCGAAATGATATGTTGGATTATAGAACGAACTTTGAATAAGGAAGTGAAATTGAGATTTTGTACAGCAAAAGTTGCAGTGTAAGGATATCAGTCGAACATAGAAGAACGTGATATAACGCGCCGGCCGAATTACAACAGCCAAATCGAGCTCTACGATGTATTTTTTTGCGTCTACGAGGATTGCACTGGGTAATAAAAGATTGCTGAGGGAGTTTGTATACAATCCGTACTTGTACAAGTGATCTGTATAGGGTTCGCCATCGCAAGAATATACTGATAACTAGATAGGTAGTTAGAAGCGGTCAGAGAAACGAAAGACTGCGTACACATAACATCGCATGAGGGTTTTGGAGGATAATATGAGAACAACCAGGCGAGGGCCTAGTATCGGTGGCGAGGGGGGCAAAAATAGCGCGTTCTCTTATAGAATAAACTTCTGAGAGAGGGTTGAAGTTGAGGGTTGTACAACAGAAGTCGCCAGATTCGGCGGTAAGAGGATGTCAAGAGAATATCTCCGAGAGGCCCCAAGGAATAAACTCATTAAAAAAGCTCGTTGCTATTGCAGCGGGATATCAAGTTCCAACCTCGGCGGGATAAACCCTTGCAACTTCTTATTCATAAACCACAACCCCGGCCTTCTAAGTCCACTCTTCAACGACCGCTCCCACCGCACCTCAATCCTCCCCTGCAACAGCCCATTCGACGCCCCCAACGCCGGATTCCAAATCGCCGCACCAATATGGCTCATAAACCCATCATGCTCCTCCGTCTCCGGATCCGCCTCATTAGCTTCATCCACCTCCTCCTGCGTCTCCGGCGGTAAATGCAAAAGGAAGAACGACATACTCGAGGAGTACGCTCTCAGAATGGCCGATCGCGTAAAAGGCGACTGCGACACAAACACCCCCATCGTCGGCTCCTTCACCCCCGTTTTTTCAGCGTGCATATGATGCCTCGCCAACACGCCCTCCATCTCGCGCACATACTTCGGCCCAAGTTTCCTCTTCTCCGCTTTACACTGCCCCAGAACTCGTATTCGTCTCCTCACAATCCCATCGGGAGACTCCGACTCCAGTCCCTTGGGATTCATTCCTTCCAGATCCGGGAGCCACCACCCACAGCGTTTGAAGGACCGATAGGCAGCAGTCCGGGTGCTGCCGAGGTGGTGTGGCTTACCAGGTGACGCAGGTCTGGACACATCGGGATTATGTGATACCGCCGACATGCCGGATGCTTGTGTGGTACCGAGTACTTCAGACATCTTCAGACGAAGCACTGGCAAGGTTGAAATTGCTTCGCCGTAGATCTGCCTAGGCTTTGCGAGGTATAGGATGAGGTTGAAGAGGGACCGAGGAACCAAGGAACACGTCGCCTGCCGGACCATCGGGCTCAAGCTTTAGCCACACGCAATTAAGCACTTTCACACCAAGTCATCAAAGCAAAGTGACCGTATCTAGAATTCCTTCAACAAAAAATGTGTATATGTCCAGTATTATCAAAGATACCAGTAGGTCCTTGCCGCTCCCTCCCCGCTATTTTCAAAATACATCGCTGATTTCATGACTAATTAATCATTTTCAAGGGGATAGAAATTCTAATACTGTAGGATAATTAGAAGAAGCTTGCTGGATAATGATACATCAAATAAACATACAATTTATTGAGATAGAAATATAGTCATGTATCGCTCTGTGTAAACTACCTCTCGTAGTCTTGCTCAGAGGATTGAAGCCCGTACCCAACTCTGTTGGTCACTTATGTAGATTAATAACTGCCAAAGCAAGTAAAATAATGTATAGCCACATAGGTTGTCAATTTGCGTCCTGGTGGCATTATGCTACACTGCATGGGTGCGGTAGATTAGAAGTGCGGAGTGTAGCTAGATTTGAAGTCCACAGGCGGCCTGTTAACTCATCGGAGGCGTCTGAGAGGCCTCCGACTCAACTCACCTAGTTGCAGGTCTGCCTAGGTATAGACACCTGATCTGGGCATACGTAGGCTGGCGAAGCCCTTGGAGCGCGAGGGCGAATTGTGCTCCGATTTGGCCCCGTGCGTTTGGACGATATTGTCACACGTGCTCAGGAGAACCCGACGAGGTGCTTATTTTGGCTAGTCATATTTCTGTTTACCTCCGGTTTCATTCACTACTCTGAAATACACAACGTAACATAGACTCTGCCTATCACAAGGTCAAACGCTGTGACCCTTGCAGGTCGATCCTACCGTCCGAGGCGCGCCGCGCCACCGACCCACGTGAGCGACATGGAGAACTGCGCCTGGAGGAGCTCGAGCGAGCGGATTTCGAAGGCGCGGCCGAGGTGCACGTTGGAGAAGACGCCTGGGCTGGAGAGACGCGTGAATGTTCGGGGTGGGGCCATTATTGAGGTGAGATAGAATAGGAAATGGGAAAGAAGAGAACGCAACGCGCGGAAGTCGCGTAAGGAAAGGATTGGGAAAATTCAAACTTCGCATTTAGGAGCCTCAGTATTGCAGCCGCTCAAGCTATGACTACTCTCGACCCCTCGCACTTGCCCACCCGCGCAGGGCAAGATCTGCGTTCTCGAGGCCAAGGAGTGCAATACAACACAATTGGCACACATGACGGCCGCCACAAAGTGACCTTGCCCATCCCGGACCTCCGCTTCGAGCAGAGCTACTTGCGCTCGCTGAAGCGGTATGTGCATTTCCATGAGGCGACCATATCTACTCCCATAAGTCCTCGATATCACACCCGCGCACAAACGCTCGCGATGTTTTCTTCGAAGATATGGAGGCTCGGACAATCGAGGCTTTGGAAGGACTCATCAAAACATTTCTGTATACCCGCGATTTAGCCAAGGCGGTCTCGCGAATCAGTCTGTCGTTTGGAGACTTCAGATGCAGCGCCAGCCAACCTCGTCGGCCACGTCCTCTAGCACACGTCGAAACGCCAGCTCCTGGTCCAACATACCTCGAACAAACGTTTACAGATGGACTCGTAGCTGTTAGTGCTGGAGGAACCTTGCCTTTTGATCCTGCGACGAGATCAGACTGGAAAGCGATCCATAAACGAGACTACGCGGCGTATCAACCCTCCACGATCTCGCAAGGCCGACACTGGGATAAATGGCAACGCCCCGTTTCTCAACTCCTTACAATGTACACGTCCCTCGCCGAAGCGAAGCTCATTTTCACAAATCATACTTATAGACGATACGACCGCTTCGCATATTCCACAGCCCATAACCGCAGGCCTTGGTTCCCCCCTCCGGACATGACGAACGAAAATATCATTAACAGTCTTCTGCAATCGAATAACCTCCGAATGCTATATTTAATCGACCCAGTACCCCTCGGACGATACGGACCCTCACTCGCATCTTGGGATCACCTTCAACATTTCAGTATCGTTCTCACCCGATCATATCCCGAGCGAAAAGACACAGCCTTCATTCCACCTAAATCACTCATATCCTTCACCTTTCACGATAAATCCTAAGGCGACGTCCCATGGCCTCTCGCATCCGATCTCGCAAGCTGCTCAAATCTCCAACATCTCGATCTCGCCGTAACGCGCTTACACCCAACAACGGCCGAAGCGATCGGCTTTCTCGTTTCATCATACAAGAACGCCCTCACAGAGCTCACTCTCCAAGTCCTCCCGGGAGCCGTCGAAGAAGAAAACATGGGATTCCAAAGTGTCTTACAAGCCGCATAGCCGCTTCATTTCCCAAAATTAGAACGCCTCCGCCTCCCAGGATCATCATGCGACACTTCGTTTTTTCAATGCTTTTCGGCAGATAAATTAAAGTATTTCGAAGCCGGGTGGCTCATGGTTGATCCTAGATCTGGGACGCGGGAGGAGAAGTGGAAGAAGGGACTTAGTCGGCCGTGTCTGAGAAAGTTGAGGCAGTTGATTATTAATTTGGAGGATCCGGATACGCTGAGAAAGCGGGCATTAAATGTAGTTTGTGAGGAGATGGGGATTGAGTTGCATCTTGGGAGACAGCTGGTGAATGATGGGGAAGATATGTTGGAGGTTGTGGGAGAGGCAGCTGAGTTTAAACAGGGGCTACTTCTTTGGTATATTAATGAAATAGTAACAACTAAAGCTTTGTGTTACATTCTGGTACATGTACAGTATTGAAGGCCTAAATGTTCTTATAATTAATAAGCTAATTCCTTTCATTTTGTAAGAAGGAAGTTTCCAGCAAAGTACATTACATGTATAAATATGGGCTTTACATGCTATCCAAAATATTCTGCACTTCTGCTGCATCTGATATGCTGTTAACCAGTTGATAACAATGAATAGATTTCTAATATGTATTCCTGGCCTTCTACAGCTAACCTTGATGAATGTAAAGATTCCCTAGACTTCTCAGATATTTAGCCTGACCCAACATATCATGAGCCTCTCTGTCTAATGCCAAAGCTTCCCCAAATGCCTTCTCAACCTCTTCCAGCTGATCTCTCTGTGTATACATATCTCTTAGTCTTCTCAGTGCAATAACCTGGTTTTGTACATCCTGTGCCTCTTTGAACAATTCCAGAGCTTCCCCAGATGCCTTCTCAGCCTCTTCCAGCTGATCTCTCTGCATATAAATATCTCCTAGTTTTCCCAGTGCAAAAGCCTGGCCTTGTCCATTCTCTGCCTCTTTGTTCAATTCCAGAGCTTCCCCAAATGCCTTCTCAGCCTCTTCCAGCTGATCTCTCTGCATATAAATATCTCCTAGTTTTTCCAGCGCAAAAGTCTGGCCTTGTACATTTTGTGCCTCTTTGTTCAATTTCAGAGCTTCCCCAAATGCCTTCTCAGCCTCTTCCAGCTGATCTCTCTGCATATAAATATCTCCTAGTTTTCCCAGGGCAAAAGTCTGGCCTTGTACATTCTGTGCCACTTTGTTCAATTCCAGAGCTTCCCCAAATGCCTTCTCAGCCTCTTCCAGCTGATATCTCTGCATATAAATATCTCCTAGTTTTTCCAGTGCAAAAGTCTGACCTTGTACCTTTTGTGCCTCTTTGTACAATTCCAGAGCTTTCCCAAGTGCCTTCTCAGCCTCTGCCAGCTGATCTCTCTGCATATAAATATCTCCTAGTTTTCCCAGTGCAAAAGCCTGGCCTTGTACATTTTGTGCCTCTTTGTACAATTCCAAAGCTTTCCCAAATGCCTTCTCAGCCTCTGCCAGCTGATCTCTCTGCATATAAATATCTCCTAGTTTTCCCAGTGCAAAAGCCTGGCCTTGTACATTCTGTGCCTCTTTGTTCAATTCCAGAGCTTCCCCAAAT